>CM068957.1:75555757-75575943 GCA_035128595.1 Eptatretus atami | reverse complement strand
ACTTTGAAACTCCGCGCTCTCTTCCTCCACCCACACGACGCTGACTCCACACGGCCACCTGGGTCCCGCCTACCACTACGTCCACTCGCTCTGGACATCCAACCTCGCAACTCAAGCCACTCCGTCACACCGACGGTCTCGACGCGAGACCCCCCCCCCCCCGAAGCAAGAGATGACGCGCCAGAATTGTCAGGGGTGTACCGCTCACCACAGAGCATCCCCCCAAACGTACTGGTGGTGCGTTCGGGCAACGTGCAAATGTACCGAGAGACCGTAGACTCAACTCCTCTCCTGTCTTGGTGCAATACCTCCTCTCATCGGTTTTCTGTGTCTGTGTGTCCTGGCCTTGTCCACATAATAAGACTGCAGAAGATTATCTATATATTAATACTGAAGGACCAATTTTGTGCTCCTCCTAGCGGGTCGCGTCACGTTTTTCTCGGTACTGTGTACCTGGACTGAAAAGAAACTTCGTACCTGTAAGAGTGCATCGCACATAGTGGCAATAGTC
Organism: Eptatretus atami; assembly: GCA_035128595.1. Lineage (NCBI taxonomy): Eukaryota > Metazoa > Chordata > Myxini > Myxiniformes > Myxinidae > Eptatretus > Eptatretus atami. The sequence continues at coordinate 75,575,432 of CM068957.1, read as the reverse complement.
AAACTTCAACTCTGAAGCAGAATAAACACTTTTTTTTACATTCGTTTACATGGCGACGTGTGAACGTCACCGCTGAGAGGCGTAAGGACGTCATGACATCATCGTCATTCGCTGACGTCATTACGTCTGTCGTCGACAGACCGTCACCGCTGAGAGGTGTAATTCCACTCCTCGAAAATAGCGTCTGCAATGTAAAACCCTCTTCTGCACATGCTGACTACCTCAGAATGTGAATTTGACACAAAAAAATGTCACAAGAAACATTGTATCTATATATTAATCTGAAGGACCAATTTTGTGCTCCTCCTAGCGGTCGCGTCACGTTTTTCTCGGTACTGTGACCTGAGAAGTTTTGACACGGTGTTTGTACGTCAAAGTAGACACGTGCACAAATCAGGGGACTTCTTCACAAGGAGTAGTGTACACCAAAAACGTCGTGTACAAGGACGTTTTATAGGCCTCATTAGGTAAGGCCATGGAGTACATCGACTGGGATCTAGCTCTTACAAGAGCCGCCACTGGTTGTCATATTGGGCTCATGGAACGGAATCCGTCTGTGACGGGTTTCGGCTAGTTATTATTATTATCATTATTGTTTCACGTTAAGTCTGCTCTGCATCTGCTTTTGTAAGTTGTTTGAACATTGCCGCACCTCTCACATTTCTTTCTTTCCCTGCACAACACACTCCAATAAATCTTATTGATCGTACACATACCCTTCCTCACCTGCGTGTGAATAAATTACTATTAGGAATGTTCCCTGCTCGTTTTTGGTCTTTCTTTCATTGGTCAGCATGGTCCGAATCTTAGCTAGGCCGGGACTTTATTCACAACAATCTGTTCCTTTTAGGCGGTACGTCCTTGGCATGTCGCTTGGCTGCATCCGATCCGGTAAAGTGATCGGTCCGGTAAAGTGATCCGGTTCGGACAAGGCGTACCGATGGCGTGTTCTCCGGTAAGTAAATCACGTGATTAATTTAGGTAACCCGGTTAACCCACAGATGGGAGGACCCTAGTTCATGCAGTTGAGTTATTGGCATCCACGGTCGGTTAGCGACCCGCCGCGTCATGGAATTATCCGTGTGCGATGGCCGACAATTCCGGGGAGTCCTGGTGGGAGCCGAGATAGCTTCCCCCCTAGTGGTCTTCTCACCCGACCCCCGGCCCGCAACAATATATACATTTTGTACAATGTGATCAAAATATTAATCTGATTCACAAAAGACACCAAGACACCAAAGGTGGGGAAAGAGGGGGGGGAGGCATGTGAATAAGAAATGTGGGGGCAATTAATGGAGAGGGGGACTGTCCCATTTCACCAATTTTCAGAGGTGGGGGACTCTGACATTGTGCTCAAAATTGTTATTGATCTCAAATTTAATGAAAGCATGAAATGGGTGTAATGAGATAATTAAGAATCTCATTCACGCCTCAAAAAAAATGCAATTCGTTATTAGTTCGTGCAATCAATTTCATATTAAATTAATTGACACAACACAAATATTTCATGAGAATCAAAAAATGTCGTTTTCTAGATGTTGTGTGTTTATCTTTAGATGTTAACTGCACCAATTATGCCATTGCAGTTCAAATTCTGCTTCCATTAGTGAACATGTGCAATACATGCAATGGCAGGCAACTGTTATGAGAAGCACTCAGTCATGAAATTTGGCAAATTTTATTTTGGTAACGACTCAAAACGGCGACCCAGGAATGACAAAACCAAAGCAACGCTCACAATACTTGAAGAAACATTGTCTTCTATAACCTATAGCCAACCTGTCAAGAGCTGCACCCCCGAGCTTTTCTTTGATGGTGTCACTGGTGAGAAGCAGAGTAGGTCCTGCAAGCATTAAAAGCACAATGTTGAAATTAAAGTAGAATCTGCATGAAAACTGGAGTCATGAGAATCAGTTTGGTAGATGGGAATTAAAAGTTCATAGAGACGAGTACATCTGAGATTCGACATCAAAACCAAGATGAGAGTGCAAATAAATTTAAAAGCAGCAAATAGGCAAGCCTACGGGTAAGCGGAAGGCAACAGGAACAATATATTGATCAATCTCACCAATGGCAATGGAGGGCGTGCATGAGCTCAAGGCCAAAACGGTGAGAGGTGCATCTTCCGAGGCTGGAAGTATTGCCACAGTAGAACAAATTACTTGCTGGGTTGGCCACGGCATCCAAGTTGCCACTTGACGATGCTATATTAAGGACTGGGCCTGTGTACATTGAAGGGAGTATCATTTGAAGACAGAGAAAAACAATTAAATGTTAAATAAAACAATCATTTATATTTTGTTCTTCTCCTAAATGTTTTTGAAGGCAAGAAGATATGGTGACTAATCATTTTAACCACAGTAAAATTTAATAAGTGAGTGAAAACTAAAATGGCACAACATTACAGAGATAACTCTAGTGAAGCCGATGGCACGCCATCACAAATCCCCACGCTTCCCACCTAAAGCAAAGTAGAAAGATGGCAAAATTCCACCAGGAATGACCCAATATCAAATTTGAGTTTAAAAAAAAATCTTGTTTTGACCCCTGTGAACCTAAGTCCCACTCCCTGGGGCATGAACCAGGGTCGAATCCAAAAATTTGTTCCATATTTCATGCGTTACCCAATATTTATTGTAGAAATAAAGTTTCATTTAAAATGTGCCCGTAATTGCATTTTTAGGTATTTAACCTGTTGACTGCAACCCAGGGCCTCAGTGGAAACGGACACAAAAATGACACTGCTCTCGTACCTTCTTGCCATGTGGTGATCACAAATACCAGTTTGGTGATTTCTGCCCAACCGTTTAGGACAGGGTTCCAAACCCCAGAGTCACGACCAAACTTGAAAAAAAACAACCCTCAAAATCCTGGTTCTGAGAGGGTTTTTCACATTGAAAGCGTTTTCTCCAACAATTTTTATTGCAGGTACCGGTACCATTTGGGTCGTGAGGTGAATGTGATTTTAAATTTTGGGTAGAGAACAAAAAAGTTTGGGATGACTGGTTTAGAAGGAGACAGTGTGACAGACAGACAGGCGGAGCCTAAATTGCAATATCCCCCATTTTTTATGCATGGGGATAATGATGAAACATCCACCTCCATGAAATAAATTCAATGAGCCCTGATAATTACCCATAAGATACAATGAGCGTGATGATTACCCAATCCATTCCAATGCAGATATTTTCTCACAAAGTTTCACAAGAACAACCAGAATGGCACTCAGTAGAGCACGCACATACATCCGCCAGGATGAACAGTTTACGTTCTGTATCCACTGATAAGCCGGATCTGCATCCGGACTTGAACAAAATCAAATCGGCTTGTTGTCGTCACCTACCCAATCTCATCCACCAACTTGTTCATAATCAGTCAATAAGTTTTTGAGATATCATGCTCAGACAGACAGACAGACAGACAGACAAAACAGGGTAAAAACATAATCTACGGCGGCGGAGGTAATAATGAAAGCATTTGAAAGATGACTGCAGAGATTATTATTTTGCAGAACATTGTTCTTACAAGTACGCAGATCTTATTTGCCACTTTGATCAATCGAGTGGATCCTTCAGCATGGTTGAAATGGATGGTTATTCTCTTTTGTTTGCACTCTATCGGTATTCCATGCAGTGTCCACTACTCAAGTTCGGATCATGCGTCTGGCATCCAAATTCCCAGGTTTGAATCCAAGACTTTGCAAGTTAACCATAAATGGTGATTCCCATTATTCATTCTCACCTACAAGTGGACCTTTTCCACGAAGATGCCCAGAATTTTTTGGCCCAACAGATGTATCAGTCGTGTAACAACCTGGAAAACAATAGTTTAATTGCCATTTGGCTGTTATAATGTGGCATAGTATCGGAGGAGGGGGGAAACATTTCTCTGTCTTCTTCACTGTCTATTGCCTACAGACAGAAGCTCATGGAAGACCTGTTTGAAAAGTTCAAGGCAGATACCTGGGGATATCGCCTTTGATGGTGTTCAGTGCACCTTCCGGTAGCTTGGCCAGTTCTGAGTCCCGCACAGCATGCACTGTGGTTGCACGTGGCTGATGTGTCAAAGCTTCCACCTATATTGCAATGGTTTACACCATGAGAGAAACCAAGCGTGTTAGCTCTTCAGGAATTATCCCAAATCACCATAATATCACACAAAAAGCCTCAAAGGAAGAAATTCAGGAGAAACAAAGCAGGATAAATACTGAACTGCTACCATCTGAAATAAAGTAAGAGTTCAACATACAAAGAAAGAAAATCCACAACATCTAAAACTCGGCATTAACTCCACCACTCCAATGAGATCTCCTCGACCGTATTCTCCCACCAGTTCCTTTTTGCCTTCATCCTGCTAATAACGGATCGTAATCGACCACTCAGCACAATGTACGTCGAGTCAGATTTGTCTCCCTGCTTTGGAATGCAATCACAGTGCAGAAGGAAAGCACATTTCACCAACCAAATAAACTCATTTTACAAGCATGTTGAGATAATCAAGACAGTTTTTAGTGAGCAAGGGAACGTTGAGAGAAACATATTTTGGCATGAAGGAACATAAATAAACAAGTTTGTTTTGTGACCAGGAGAAAAGTGTACAGCAGAACACACCTGTACACAGCACGCCCTGCTTCAAGGGCCATCCAATCGAGAGCAAAGTCAATCTGACGCACAAACGGTGACATTCGCTTCACCACCGTGTGTGCCACACTGAGCACCACACTGGGCTTAGACGCATTATCCTGGAAGAGCACATGAATACAATTTTATATGTTACAACCACTTGAGCAATCACCCATAACCGATCAAATTTGTCTATTACTGTACACATTCAAAATACAGTATGCTAAAAAATATTTAATTCTTTTTTTTTTTTTTTAAGGACAAGCAGAAGGCACACCACCCACTCGTAAAAGTGGCATTTTGAGATCCGCAAAAAGACGCAATCTTCATGGCACGGAAGGTGAAGATAAGAGGCTCGCCGTGAGCACGCCAACTGTCCAACCATCTCTCCGGGATGTGCTAGAAAGAGCAGCACCTCCTCCTCACGTCCAATAAGGCGCTGGTACAACGTGCAGTGCACCAGAGATGATAAAAATGAATGCTGGCATCCTAAGTTATATAAAAAAATATATTAAAATAAAACCAGCAGAAGACATGGTAAAAGGAAACACAATACCATGGTAATTTGCAAAAAACAAGGTTAAGGGATTGACCATGACATATTAAGCCACCAATGAGTTATCATAATATATGTACACCACCACCACCACCACCACCAGAAAAAGGAAATAAATGCACTGTAGTTGAGATTACTCCAAATCTTAATTGTATTACGAACCCCACCTGCCCTAAAGAGGATGGTGGGTTGCAAAGGTATGGCGGGAAACACGTCCAATCGACGGCCTTAAATCATGTCGGCACTCAGGTTAGGTTAGGTGTGGCAGTATACACCGAAGCAGTGCGTCACTGCATCCACTTTCCGCCGGTACTCCAGGGCTTCCATCTGGACATTCCCCAGGCAGATGCATAGCCAATCCCATCTCCTTGAGATGCCGATCAACCTGCTGCAACACGAGGCACGTAGTCTTCGGTTGGCCTTCTCCACTCACGAGGCTCCCTTGCTGAGAGAATCTGGTGAGCAGGATCAGCAACAGGAAAACGAGCCACATGTCCATACAGCCGCAGCTGACGCTCACGGACTATACAGGTAACAAATCTCATTTGAGACTCTTTCAGAAACCGCTCGTGGAACACAAAAGTCCGACCAAGCGATAGCCAAGGATTCTCCGAAGAGACCTGGTACCAAAGGAGTTAAGTCTTCATCTCAGGTCTTTTGTCAGAATCCAAGTCTCACATCCGTAGAGCAAGAGTGGAAGCACCAACACCTGAAGACTCAGACTTTCGTCCTCCTGCATAGATACCGACAGCACTATACTCATGATCCAGTGAATTAATGACTGACCCAGACATATGTTCACCTCCGGCTCACAACCTGTGGAGGAAAGAATAATCACTGGCCAAGGTAAGTGAATCTCTCCGGTGACCTCAAAATCCTCACCACAAACAGGGACAGACAAGATGGCAGCATCAAAGATGTCCTTGAAAGCCTGGATCTTTGTTTTGAACCATAAAACCCAAGTACCAGCGGCTCCGATTCCGCATCCAGTGCCTCAAGGGCCCTACAAGGACATCAAGTATTCCGCAAGGATGACTGCACATCTGTGAAATCAAGGTCAGAGATCTTGACATTCACAAGTGATGCACCGCAGCTTGATCTCTCCGATATCTTCCCCAGAATCCAGTCCATGCAAGTGCTGAAAAGTGTGGGGGCCAATACACACCCTGAAGAATTCCAGTAACAACTGGAAATAAGTCAGGGATGGAACCACCACACTTCACAGCACTCTCTTACCAAAGTAAGTTCAGAAATCAGCTCAATCAACTTTAGTGGCACTCCACGAAGTTTGAGTACCTCCAGAGGCCATCCCGATTCACTGAATCGAATGCTTTGCAGAGATCAACATAGGCTGAGCAGCCCCTGCTGAAACTCCAGTCTGCGTTCAGTGAGGACGCAGACAGCAGGGACATGGTCAATCGTTCCCGACTGCTCGGCAGCTGGTGCTCGAGCAGATGGTTGCGAACCCTATGAAGAATTATCCTAGCAAAGACCTTGCCCGGCACTGCAAACAGCGTCACCCCTCGTCAATTGTTGCAGTCTGGCGATTACCCTTCCATTTCCAGAGAGGGGCAATGCAGTTCCTTTCCAGTCAGTTGGGATGATGCCTGTGCTCCAAACACAGCACAGAACTGCATGCATTGACACCAGTACAGCATTTCGACACCTTGAAAGACTCAGCATGGATGCCACAGAACCCTGGGGCTTTACCCCTTTCAACTGGTTCACCGCAGCCTGTGTTTCCACAACAAAGGCAGTTCAACAGTTGATTTGAGGGTCAGCAATGGGATAGTTATACCCCTGAAACCAACTAAGAGCCAGTGGGTCATCCTGGTGCAGCCGCTCAATAGTAACGGCCAAGCAGGCCTCACTTCGATCCTTTGTCAAAGAGTCCAACCACCTTTGCTTCGCACACACAGCAGCACACTGAGGGAAAGGCTTGAAAGGACGCAATGCACAAATTTCTCTGTATGCAGACGAGAATCACTTTCCACAGGTGATGCTCTCCACCTTAACAGCTTCCTCGCACATAGGCCCCTGTCTGCCCTCAGCATAAGTACAGTTTTATGGTCAGCTCCCGAAACAGCTCAGCTCTGCCATTAAGCCTGGCCCTGCGACTCTGATCAATGGTAATTCAGTGTCCTTGGGTGACAAAGTTCCTCTTCGCTGACATTGGGTTCCAAGACATCCACCATAAAATCAAGGGTGGTAGTCTTGAAGGCACTCCCAACTCTTCAGGATTCCCCACAGCACCCAGACCCCCGCCCCCCTCCCAAATCCTCACTCAGCCTGTATTACAACTCCAGCGACCCTCTTATCCCTGACTGTTCAACATCCAGCCTTGGCTGTGATGGTACCATCCTCCTGGATTTAAGCTGAAACTTCAGACATGCATGCATGACTAACCCAAGACCCAGAACAAGCCTGTGGTCAGTATTGAGGAACTGGGCACTCCCGTTCAACCCTGCAGTTCTGGATCATCCTCCAGCGACCATACATGAACACGTGGTCAATCTCCTTTGCCACACCACCAACGTGGAATACCAAGTCCAGTGATGAGGCTGTGAGCGCTGAAATCGTGAACCAGCCACCCGAAAGTGCGTCTTGAACAGTCAAGGAAATTAATGCTATTCTGGTTCACAGTTCAACACCACATGGGGACTGACACATGCTCAATAGCCATCCCCATCAGTGCCAGCCGTTGCATTGAAAATTCCCCAAGCCTAGAAGAGTATCTCGTCTGAGGCACTGGATCAACCATGGACTCAAGCAACGGCAATAGAATGCCTCCTTCAAAGTGAAGATCACACGTCTCAGTCGGAGCATATATACAGAGACCAGGGAAAATGAACACCCAAGAGTGACAATCTCAGTCTCATAATACACGCGTTGACCGTGTTTCCTCAAATCACTCAAATGAGATTCAAATTATTGGACACAGCTACAGCAATCCTTGGCATGGTAACCATCAGAGCGACCAGACAAGTAGTAGGTCTAACCACCCGCAGGATCTCACCACTATCCGGTCTCCTAACTTCAGAGAGTGCTGCAATACGATGTTCAAGCGCTGGAGCTCAGATACATAGCAGAGACCAGGTGATCCTCTTCTCTTAGGGATAGGACATTCCAGGTACCCACCTGAAGGGACGCGCCTCATATTAACCGCGAGAGACCGCCCTCTGGTGGACGACACCTCAGCACCCTTGACACACAACACCACTGCAATCCAACCCCGAGCACGTTACCACTAGTGTTTTTCCCTCTCCATCAACCGCCAGTGGGGGTCAAAACCGAGAGGCTTGAACCCAGATTCCACGTCCATCTAAGTGAAGCATGCCCTGCAAAGGGCAGCTTGCCACAGAGAAGCGTTACCTCCCACTGAGTGAGATTTGGTCAGATTTCTTATTTGCTTTGGTAATGTTTTTCGCGGGATAGAAAGTGTTTTACGGGTGGAAGCGGAGTGCCAACTCCCATGCCACCGACGTCACTAATTTAACAAAAACCGTACCATCACCCCAACCCTCAAAGGAGGACGTCCGCCAGACAGTTGGGACACTGTTATGCAATTGGCTCACAAGGAGCTCTCCGACCCTTATGACAGGTTGTATGTATTTAATCCTGCTGTTGTGTCATCCATTACATAACCTCCTACACCAAGAACTTCGGCTGGCGGAAGACGGTTTTCAATCGCACACACCCGACAATGAAACAGGTTAGTAACAGGTTACATGGTATCTATAACAAGTCACAGATCTAATCTGACTGACCTGAACAAAAACACCTCACTGTCCACTAAGTTTAATCTGAAATCAGGCAGTAACTTTTTGAGATAGCACGCTATATATCGTTTTTTTTGCCCTAATCCACTCATGGAGAAGATCACTTTAAAAATTAATTGTATCCAAGATCTTCACCAAATCTAATCAATTCGTCCTTGTCCAACACCAACATGGTCCAGCAAATTTCGTCCAAATGGTAGTCCACAACTTTGTCCTGTCACAAGACAACAAATTAACAAAAACAAACAGACAAGGCGTGGAAAACATAACTTTGCCACCTTTGGTGGTGGAGGTTAAAAGGATGGGAACGTAGAATGAAAGGGGGGAGAGAGGAAAGGTTGGGGATTAAATTACAAACAAAATGGGTGAAAAGGAAAGGGAGATTGGAAGAGAAAGGGAGTGGGGAATGTAAGGAACAGAGGATAAGAACGAGTCAGGGGGAACAAGTTTACAAATCCACAATCTTTGTGGGGGTAAGAGCCGGCATCTCGTGAAAAATGCACAAAGAGAACAAAAGGATGAAGTTGTCCAAGACCAAAAAACTCAGTATCAAGTGGAAGACATTATGAATAATGAAAGCAACAATTTAAAATAAAATACCAATGTTCACCCCCAGGGTGACCAGTATTTTGCCAAAATGTGAACAGAGTGACTTATTTATTCGATTAAAGTTACTCAAAAAATAAGGGTTTTCGTCGACCTTGATGCTTGAACCTTTTTGTGACCTTGAACCCTTGACCTTGACCTTTATATTTTCGTTACGGTTAAATGGTATCTCTCCAGGACCGTGTATCATGAAATATCTAAGAGATTTTGGATGAGAACTGAGGAAATAAAATTTATAGAAAAAAATCCGTTTTTCGTCATGACGTCATCAAATGACGTCATAGCGTCAACTTTGAACAGGATCTGGAAAGCAACTTATCAAGCGCTTTCATATGGGTATTATCTCAATATGGTATTAAGCATTTCAAAATTTGACCTTGGGTGTTCAAAAACTTTTCGACCTCTCAGCGCTAACCATGAAGTTTCAAGGGCCGATCGCCACCATAAATTAATCAGCTGAACGCCGACCATGACTAATATTCCATGAAGTTTGAAGATAATCCCGATCAAAATTAACTCAAAAAATAAGGGTTTCGTCGACTCCCTGATTTGCGACAGTGACCTGACTTTGACCTTGACCTTCAAAATTTTATGGCGCTGAAAAGGGGACCTCTATAGGACTCTGATATGCGAAGTTACAAAAATTTCCAATGAAACTGTGCTCTGGCAGAGTGATCGATATGTGATTACAGACAAAAATAAAAAAATTTAAAAAAACATACAAGCTGAATCTAACATATCTTGCAAACTTCGTTTTGGCCAAGATAATAAACAAAACAAACAAACTCGTATTTTTGTTCAAATGCACAGTCAGTGAAGAGTGCACGGAAAACAAACAAGAAAAACACACCTGGTCTCCTTGTCTCGCGACCAATAGCACCCGCTCCGACATGATGCAAAGTAACTCGGCCATCCTAACAAAGAAGGAATCCTGGCGACAAAATGAAAAAACAATAATACTACATTTGATATTTACACGTACAATAAAAAAGCTAAAAAACATTTATACTGGCACACATGTATATTTTTGGATCTACTGGCAAGTGGGCCAAGCAATCGGAAACTGAATAGGTCTGAGCCTAACAAACAATATTGCAGTCCCCATGTCTTGACTCGGTACTCTGCAGGGTGATGTTGGATTGTTTCCTTGTGAGGTTGCTCGCGTACGATGAGAAGTGAGTTGCCTCATAATTGTTACGTAGGGTGAATGTCCATCTTTCTTAAAGATAAGGATCACCAGTGTATTTTCCAATTTTCTGGTACCTTGCATCTAAAAAAGCAGCCCCAGTGGAATCATGCGAAGGCAGTGGAGTATGGAGTGCAACCTCTCTGCCAGCAGCTTCACGAGGGAGGGATTCCAATCACACTTGCTTCCCTTATAGTGTGGGGGCTCTGTATGGCCCTCGAATTTGCCCTGTGGTCGGAGGTGCATCCAGCCCTGTTACCTCTCACATAAACCTCCTGTTTTGTCCCTTTGACGGCCAAAAACGCGACTAAATGTTAGGGCCCTTGGTCAAGACCACATGGAAGTGCTTTGTGAAAGCATCAGGCTGTTTACAATGGGTCCAACACTGGTTCTCTGCTTTCCTGTTTTATGATGGAAATTGAGGAACACTCTGCAGTTTAGGTCTTCATGATGACTGAAAGACGAGCCTTGGTCATAGGGATGCAAGGCAACCTTCATTTCCTCGAGGCAATGCAAGACGAGTAAGCTTCCAACAGTGGTGTGTGACTGAATGAACCTCTGCATGTAGGCATCAGCATTACATTTGATAGGTTTATAGAGGTGCACCCCTATAGTAGGTGAGTCGAGGAGTAGGACTCGTAGCCACAAATCCACAATATGGAGTTGAGTAAGGTGATAAAAGCTTCGTTATTTGGTGGCACCCAACGCGATTCTATGGATGGTGACAGTGGATAAAAAAAAAGAATGTTCATTATTGCAAGCTCAGACAAAATGCTCATGTCTAGGAGCCTTTCTCCTATATTATTACACTCGTCAACCCCAAAGCAAAAAATTGTGCCTCTGTCCAGTTGCAAATGTGAACAACCCGACATTGGAAATTCCAGCAAGACCATCAGGAGTGGTCTGGCCAATGGTGAATAAAAGATAGGAATAGAAAATCCAAGTTTCCATGGCCTATTGTGGTCACCATAGATGTTCAACTTTGAGGGTTGAAACTGCAAACAATGTGTACTGTCATGCTTTCCTCCAATCCTGAATGGAAAGCAGGATTGGCAGGAGCTTCTTGTTGATGGTTTCACATTCTTAAAACTGACCTCTTCCATGGTGTTTTGCCGCTTCACCCAAGACCAATTCCACCTCAAGCAGACTAGGGGTTGTCAAGCCAAAGAGAAGGCTCAGACCAATCCGTGCATAAGTACAGCCAGAGCCTGAGACAACCGACCTACACTGGATACCGACGATGTCCAACTGGTAACGTTTCCAACTCCAAACAGACGATAACCATTTCACCTCCTGTGCCAACGTCCCTAAATACCATGTCAATACAATACCCACATATAAGGGTAGAAATGTAAGAACAAAGCTTAATATTGTTGTCGATTCATTACATTTTCACATAAGTGCACGCACCAGTGCAGAAGGAAGGTAATATTTAGTCTGAAAAACGCAAGTGTTTGCTTGTGGTTTGGAATTAGCAGACAATGACACAGCCACAGCGCCACATATATAAATGAATAGTGAGACAAGAAATCCTTGATGGAGGAAGAGGGCATCTGTGGAAGTGGGGTAAGAGGAAGAGAAAGGGCAATATAGGAAAGGAAGTAGAAATAAGGGAAGGAACGTAAGAAATAGACAGAAATTAATACAAGAAGAAGAGGGATGGGAGAGCAGAAGATAAGTTACATGAACTGCGCTCACAACAAAGCTATGAACACAAAACCTGAAAAATAAATAAACATACAAATACACAAACCGATGCATGCATATACCATGCGTGACAATGGTGATTTTGCTGCAGAAGATTTGCAAGAAAGAATTGTTCAAAGTTAATCGATGTTACATTTGGTCTTATTTAATAATAAATTTTTTGGCAAATGCTTGAATGAAATTGCTTTTTCAATTTTTTCTGTTCGGTGAATCAAAGCCCGCGTGTTTGAGATCCGTTGTGGGCCAAATATCTTCCACAGCAAAGAACAAGACCACAGTTTCACAATGCGATGAGATTTTTAATATTTTTTTTTTAGCGCATTTGGGAGATGAGCAATTATCCAAGAAGAGTTTGTCAAGAGACAGATTCTAGAGATTACAAGAGACACCAATTCAACACGTCATTATTCTCCTTTATAGGTTAGAATTTCAGAATCATGAACTTGGGTGGTATCCCAAATTAAATCCAAAAGTATTGAAAGATGCGAATTTTGGTCAACTGACAAATGCAATCATGATATTTTCAATAGAAAGCTGAAATTATTACAGCAAATTCAAAAAAACAATGACAACTAGGTAATAGGTCATTGTGTAAAAATGGAAAACCATTAGTACCTTTATATTGAGCAGATTCAGCAGATCCTTCTTTGCTGCCCTCAATAATTTCCGTCGAGCTGTCGTGCGTTGCTCCACTAAAAACGCACCTGTCCCAGAAACCCAGGCTGCAGGGACACACTTACCAGACGGAGAGCCATTCCTTCAACTCCGTAGTCACAATCGTACATACATCTTTGGTCATACAAGCGAGTTCAAATCATCGTTTCTTTCATCGTTTCGAGCAAGGATAATGATGTACGACCGACTAGCATCGGTGAGGACTTTTACACGACGTTCATACACACATCGCAGCTCCTTCTCTCCTCCCTGGGGATACATCGATTACATGAAAAAATGAGTGTATCACAGGGTAAAACGAGCTGGGATTTGGCATGAACTCATGTTTGCTAATAACTGCAACAAAACAAAAAAAAATACTATAAACTAACTTTTAAAACTATTTGCACCACAACTAAGAACAATTTAAGTTTTGTATTGCATTCAGGTCAGGTTTGGGAGCATGTGCCGGAGCAAGCGAGTCGCTGCATCCACTTTCTGCCGGTACTCCAGGGGCCTACTCCGTCTGGCCAATGCCCGCAGCAGTGCCTGGCCCATCCCCATCTCCTTGAGATGTTCGAATCAACCAGCGCAAACCATGGGGCATGTGGTCAGCCGGTGGCCTCCTCCACTCACGATGCTTCTCGCTGAGAAAATCTGGTGAGCAGGGATCAGCGTCAAAGGAAAACCGAGCAACATGTCCATAGCAGCCGCGCTGACGCTCACGGACTATGCAGGTAACAAATCTCATTTGAGTCTCTCTCAGCAACACTCGTTGGAAACATAAAGTCCGACAAGCAATAGCCAAGGATTTTCTGCGAAAGAGAATTGTACAAAGGAATTTAAGGCCCCCTTCTCAGATTCCTGGTCAGAGTCCAAGTCTCACACCGTAGAGACCACACTGAAGCACAAGGACGTGAAGATTCGATTTTTTCGTCCTCCTGACAGTACCGCCGACCGCGGCACACCCCATCGATCCAGTGAATCCATGAACTCTCGGCCTGGTCCCCAGACGTCAATTGACGCTCTGGCTCACAGCCAGCAGAAGACATGAATATCACTGCCAAGGTATGAATTCTCAGTGACTCACATCCTCATCCACAATAAGGTACAAGACAAGACAGTGGCATCCCATTTGTCATGAAGCCTGGATCTTAGTTTTTGCCCAGAAATTCGTAATCCAGGGGCTCAGACTCCTCATTCAGCACACTCGAGGGTCCCCAAAAGGAATATCAGTAGTTTCTGGCAAAATGACTGCATCATCTGTGAAATTAAGGTCAGAGATCTTGACAATTCCGAAATGATGCACCGCAGCTTGATCTCTCCGACATCCTCCACAGAAATCCAGTCCAGACAAGCACTGAAAAGTGTGGGTCAGTACACACGCTGACGAACTCCAGAAAACAACTGGAAAAAAAGTCGAAGATGGTATCATCACATCTCACGCAACTCTCAGTACCAAGTATAGTTCAGACATCAGATTGATCATTTTTGGTGGCACCACGAAAACGCGAGAATCCTCCAAAGTGCCATCCCCGATTCACTGAAAAAATGCTTTGCAGAGATCAATATAGGCTGCCAAGCAGCTCCTGCCGAAACTCATACTGTGCTCGGTAGAGATCCAAAAGGCAAGATACGGTCAATACGTTGACCTCTTTGGTGTAAAGACTGACTGCTCTGGGCGCTGGTGCTCAAGCAGATGTGGCGAACCCTGCCTCCAAAGAATTATCCGAGGAAAGGAAGAGACAGCGAGAGAGGAGAAGAGAGCAGCGAAGAGAGGAGGGAATGGAGGCAGCGAGAGGGGAGGGAAGGGGAGGCAGCGAGAGGGGAGGAAGGAGGGCAGCATGAGAAGAGGGGAAGGCAGGGTGAGGGGAGGGGAGGGAGGGAAGGGAAGGCAGCGTGAGTGGGGGGAGGCGAAGGCAGCATGAGGGGAGGAAGAGAGGCAGTGTGAGGGGAGGAAAGGGAAGGCAAGCATGAGGGGAGGAAAGGGAGGCAGTGTGAGGGGAAGGGAGGGAAGGCACGTGAAGGGAGGAGGGAAGGCAGCGTGAAGGGAGGGGAAAAGTCAAGCGTGAGGGAGGGCGAATGGCAAGCGTGAGGGGAGGGGAAGGCAGCGTGTAGTGGAGGGGAGAGGCACCCGTGAGGAGGGAAGGCAGCCGAGAGGGGAAGGGGAAGGCAGCGAGAAGGGGAAGGGGAAGGCAGCGAGCAGGGGAAGGGGAAGGCAGCGAGAGGGGGAAAGGAGAAAGCAGCAAGAAGGGGAATGAAGGCAGCAAAAGAGCAAGAGGAGAAACTTGAGGGGGGGGCAGGGTCGGGCAGCATACTCGGGCAATAAAACGCACACTCGTCCGTATTCTTTTTAACGGCCGTTTTCTATAGCATTTCAAAATTAAAACCCTGCTATCTACCTGGCAAAGGCCTGCTCCCCCCACTCCCCACGCCCCCCCCCCCAGGTCTCAAACACGCATTCCCTCGAAACCTACTTGCAGTCCATGCTAATCGTGCATTGGCGATATGCTCATCCTTTCACTCGGCACACATGTAACGGATTTTCCCCACACCCGCACCGCACAGTGGCACCGTCCATCATGGCATTTCCGGCGCCGCAGCACGTCCGCTTCCCATGTGGCGTCGGCGCCGCAGCACGTCCGCTCCCCAAGTGGCGTCGCGCCGCAGCACGTCCGCTCCCCACGTGGCGTCGGCGCCGCAGCACGTACCGCTCTACAACGTGGCGTCGGCTAGCCGCAGCACGTCCGCTCCCCACGTGCGTCGGCCGCGAGACTCCGCTCCCCACGTGCGTCGGCGGCCGCAGCACGTCCGATCCTCCCCACTGTGGCGTCGGCGGGCCGGCAGCAACGTTCCGCTCGCCCACGTGGCGTCGGCGCCGCAGCCACGTCCCCTACCCACGTGGCGTCGGCGCCGCAGCACGTCCGCTCACCCACGTGGCATCGGCACGAGCACGTCCGCTCCCCACGTGGCGTCGCGCGGGCAGCACGTCCGCTCCCTCACGTGGCGTCGGCGCCGCAGCACGTCCGCTCCCCACGTGCGTCGGCGACAGCAGCACGTCCGCTCCCACACGTGGCGTCGAGCGACGGCAGCACGTCGCTCCCGCACGTGGCGTCGGCGACGGCAGCACGTCCGCCCCACACGTGGCGTCGGCGACGCAGCACGTCCACTCCCCACGTGGCGTCGGCCGCCGCAGCACGTCAGCTCTCCACGTGGCTCGGTGCCGGCAGCACGTCCGCTCCCAGTCACGTGGCGTCGGCTGCCGCAGCACGTCCGCTCCCGCACGTGAGTCGGCGCGCAGCACGTCCGCCTCCCACACGTGGCGTCAAGTTTGTAATTGCCAAAAAAAAGGACACCTGTGTATGACTTTGCAACGCAGTTTATCGAGCATGGTGTTGCGCTCAATGAAAGTTACACCTTCCGCACATTCCTAATGCTTTTTCTTTACATCAATATAATCGTCAAGAAAGTAAAAAAAAAAATTATGCTTAATGCTTTTGCTAAAAAATACACTTGGTTATAAAAAAATCGAATCGCTGGTTTGTTAAAATTTTCAGATTTCACTCAGATTTGAACAGACTTACTTAGCCATGAAATCCGATTCTCAAATCAGATATAAATTTCAATTCTACACTTTAATTCGTCTGTGAGAGTAAATCAGTTCCATATCAGAAAGTTTGAATTGGCCGAGCAAAAATGGTGAATTAAGAACACAGCAAGCTGACAGAAAGGCTGAACCAAAAGATGATGCCTTGCTAAAGGAAAAATTAAATAAAGGCCGTTAATTATCTCCAAAAAGGGGTGTTTAAATTAACCCAAACACCCAATTTTCATTCATGCCTCCGCTTGGAGTTCCCCTGAATATGCGTAGCAAAGTTTAAGGGCCTCGAGGTTCATGGATTTGGAGGTATGGGAGAGAACCACTGACCACCACACACAACTAATAATTGATTTGTAGAATGAACATCCATATATATTACCAAAAACTCTCATCTTGTAAGATAATTATGTATGTATTATGTATGTATGTATGTATGTATGGTTCACTGAAATACAGCCAACACACGGTACATCGATAGCGCAAAAATTTTAGGGCCACATTTTCACCATTCTCCTGCGGTGTGCAGTATCAAGCTTCGTTCAATCGGGCAACGAAAAATTATTTTAAAACAATCAATTCCTGATTCAGTCAAGTACTCTTTCGGGAGAATTTGATCAATGCAAACAACCTCAGCGGTATAGGTTCGCTGGAGCTATCTTTTTTTTTGTTTCTTCAAATGATTTATTTTAAAATCCAGAACATTTATTATAGACAAAGAGACGATTTTATTTTAAGCAAAAAATAAACATCGCCATTTTGATCTAATACTTCGTATTCATTCATAATAAAATTTGGTGTTTAAGAAAGATTACGCACAATAATTATTCGATTTCTTTTCCTCCGTTTGTTTTCTCACATTGAACGCGTCAGTATCAAGTTTCGTTCAAATCGGGCAAGAAAGAAATTATTTAAAAAAATCACTTCCCGATTCAAGTCAACTACTCTTTTGGATTATTGATGCAATGGCAAACAACCTCAGCGGTATAGTTAGCTGGAGCTATCTTTTTTATTTATGTTTTTTAAATGAATTTTTTATCAACCGGGTTCCATGGGTCGTCTAGTCAACAAAAATAAAAATAACCTTTATCAAACATTAATACCCCTACCATTTCACTTCCGAGCTCCCAGCTTTCCCCGGATTCGCTTCACAATTACCAACAAGGAGCTGACAGGAAGGACCTCGATGTACGCACACTGCGCTCAAAGCTGCCTAGCCTGGGTTTGAATCCTTGGATGACGTTAAACAGGCTGCGTCCTGTTGCCAAGCATCTAGTTGGTGAATGGTAAAGATCTCATGGTGTCTTTCACGAAGAGGTACGTAAGCTAATCGCTGGCACCATGAGGAAAATTAACAAATTCCTGCCCAAAACCTATAGACAACAGCAAAGGCACCCTCGGCCAATTGCTACACAGCAGCCTGGTGCTGCATACGAAATAAGAAGACCACTAAATAAGGAGCAGACTAACATGCCACATCAACAAATATAAGGGGGAGGGTTAGTGGTGGTGAAATAGAGAAAATCAATTGATGGAAAAGAGGAAGGGATGGGGAAGAACTCAACACCCAGTTTGTTTATAAACGAGGTGCTCTGCAGTTCAGGAAAAAAAAGAACACAAAGCATATGTCCTCGTTCACATATCCAAATTTGAGTCGAACAAAATGAATACTACTCGAGTTCGAGCCTGTTACTACAATTATATGTCCCACCCAAAACATTACAAGCAAGAGATGACGCGCCAGATGTCAGGGGGTACCGCACCACAGAGCATCCCCCCAAACGTACTGGTGGTGCGTTCGGGCAAGCGTGCAAATGTACCGAGAGACCGTAGACTCAACTCCTCTCCTGTCTTGGTGCAATACCTCCTCTTCATCGGGTTTCTGTGTCTGTGTGTCCTGGCACTTGTCCACATAATAAGACTGCAGAAGATTATCTATATATTAATACTGAAGGACCAATTTGTCAGCTACACTGAAACATTCTAAGCCAGTCGCGTCACGTTTTTCTCGGTACTGTGACCTGGACTGAAAGAAACTTCGTACCTGTAAGAGTGCATCGCACATAGTGGCAATATGTAAACTTCAACTCTGAAGCAGAATAAACACTTTTCGTTTTACATTCGTTTACATGGCGACGTGTGACGTCACCGCTGAGAGGCGTAAGGACGTCATGACATCATCGGTCATTCGCTGACGTCATTACGTCTGTCGTCGACAGACCGTCACCGCTGAGAGGTGTAATTCCACTCCTCGAAAATAGCGTCTGCAATGTAAACCCTCTTCTGCACATGCTGACTACCTCAGAATGTGAATTTGACACAAAAAATGTCACAAAGAAACATTGTATCTTGTATATTAATACTGAAGGACCAATTTTGTGCTCCTCCTAGCGGTCGCGTCACGTTTTTCTCGGTACTGTGACCTGAGAAGTTTTGACACGGTGTTTGTACGTCAAAGTAGACACGTGCACAAATCAGGGGACTTCTTCACAAGGAGTAGTGTACACCAAAAACGTCGTGTACAAGGACGTTTTATAGCCTCATTAGGTAAGGCCATGGAGTACATCGACTGGGATCTAGCTCTTACAAGAGCCGCCACTGGTTGTCCATATTGGGCTCATGGAACGGAATCCGTCTGTGACGGGGTTTCGGCTAGTTATTATTATTATCATTATTGTTTCACGTTAAGTCTGCTCTGCATCTGCTTTTGTAAGTTGCTTGAACATTGCCGCACCTCTCACATTTCTTTCTTTCCCTGCACAACACACTCCAATAAATCTATTGATCGTACAACATACCCTTCCTCACCTGCGTGTGAATAAATTACTATTAGGAATGTTCCCTGCTCGTTTTTGTCTTTTCTTTCATTGGTCCAGCATGGTCCGAATCTTAGCTAGGCCGGGACTTTATTCACAACAATCTGTTCCTTTTAGGCGGTACGTCCTTGGCAGTGTCGCTTGGCTGCAT
>CM068957.1:75536578-75551758 GCA_035128595.1 Eptatretus atami | reverse complement strand
TTAAGGACAAGCAGAAGGCACACCACCCACTCGTAAAAGTGGCATTTTGAGATCCGCAAAAAGACGCAATCTTTCATGGCACGGAAGGTGAAGATAAGAGGCTCGCCGGTGAGCACCGCCAACTGTCCAACCATCTCTCCGGGATGTGCTAGAAAGAGCAGCACCTCCTCCTCACGTCCAATAAGGCGCTGGTACACGTGCAGTGCACCAGAGATGATAAAATGAATGCTGGCATCCTAAGTTATATAAAAAAATATATTAAAATAAAAACCAGCAGAAGACATGGTAAAAGGAAACACAATACCATGGTAATTTGCAAAAACAAGGTTAAGGGATTGACCATGACATATTAAGCCACCAATGAGTTATCATAATATATGTACCACCACCACCACCACCACCACCAGAAAAAGGAAATAATGCACTGTAGTTGAGATTACTCCAAATCTTAATTGTATTACGAACCCCCACCTGCCCTAAAGAGGATGGTGGGTTGCAAAGGGTATGGCGGGAAACACGTCCAATCGACGGCCTTAAATCATGTCGGCACTCAGGTTAGGTTAGGTGTGGCAGTATACACCGAAGCAGTGCGTCACTGCATCCACTTTCCGCCGGTACTCCAGGGGCTTCCATCTGGACATTCCCCAGGCAGATGCATAGCCAATCCCCATCTCCTTGAGATGCCGATCAACCTGCTGCAACCACGAGGCACGTAGTCTTCCGGTTGGCCTTCTCCACTCACGAGGCTCCCTTGCTGAGAGAATCTGGTGAGCAGGATCAGCAACAGGAAAACGAGCCACATGTCCATACAGCCGCAGCTGACGCTCACGGACTATTACAGGTAAAATCTCATTTGAGACTCTTTCAGAACCGCTTCGTTGGACACAAAGTCCGACCAGCGATAGCCAAGGATTCTCCGAAGAGACCTGGTACCAAAGGAGTTAAGTCTTCATCTCAGGTCTTTTGTCAGAATCCAAGTCTCACATCCGTAGAGCAAGAGTGGAAGCACCAACAACCTGAAGACTCAGACTTTCGTCCTCCTGCATAGATACCGACAGCACTATACCTCATGATCCAGTGAATTAATGACTGACCCAGACATATGTTCACCTCCGGCTCACAACCTGTGGAGGAAAGAATATCACTGCCAAGGTAAGTGAATCTCTCCGTGACCTCAAAATCCTCACCACAAACAGGGACAGACAAGATGGCAGCATCAAAGATGTCCTTGAAAGCCTGGATCTTTGTTTTGAACCATAAAACCCAAGTACCAGCGGCTCCGATTCCGCATCCAGTGCCTCAAGGGCCCCTACAAGGACATCAAGTATTTCCGCAAGGATGACTGCATCATCTGTGAAATCAAGGTCAGAGATCTTGACATTCACAAGTGATGCACCGCAGCTTGATCTCTCCGATATCTTCCCCAGAATCCAGTCCATGCAAGTGCTGAAAAGTGTGGGGGCCAATACACACCCCTGAAGAATTCCAGTAACAACTGGAAATAAGTCAGGGATGGAACCACCACACTTCACAGCACTCTCTATACCAAAGTATAGTTCAGAAATCAGCTCAATCAACTTTAGTGGCACTCCACGAAGTTTGAGTATCCTCCAGAGGCCATCCCGATTCACTGAATCGAATGCTTTGCAGAGATCAACATAGGCTGAGCAGCCCCTGCTGAAACTCCAGTCTGCGTTCAGTGAGGACGCAGACAGCAGGGACATGGTCAATCGTTCCCGACTGCTCCGGGCACTGGTGCTCGAGCAGATGGTTGCGAACCCTATGAAGAATTATCCTAGCAAAGACCTTGCCCGGCACTGCAAACAGCGTCACCCCTCCGTCATTGTTGCAGTCCTGGCGATTACCCTTCCATTTCCAGAGAGGGGCAATGCAGTTCCTTTTCCAGTCAGTTGGGATGATGCCTGTGCTCCAAACACAGCACAGAACTGCATGCATTGACACCAGTACAGCATTTCCGACAACCTTGAGAAGCTCAGCATGGATGCCACAGAACCCTGGGGCTTTACCCCCTTTCAACTGGTTCACCGCAGCCTGTGTTTCCACAAACAAAGGCAGTTCACAGTTGATTTGAGGGTCAGCAATGGGGATAGTTATACCCCTGAAATCCAACTCAAGAGCCAGTGGGTCATCCTGGTGCAGCCGCTCATAGTAACGGCCAAGCAGGCCTTCACTTCGGATTCCTTTGTCAAGAGTCCACCACCCTTTGCTTCGCACCACAGCAGCACACTGAGGGACAGGCTTGAAGGAACGCAATGCACAAATTTCTCTGTATGCAGGACGAGAATCACTCTTCCACAGGTGATGCTCTACCCCTTAACAGCTTCCTCGCACATAGGCCTCCCTGTCTGCCCTCAGCATAAGTACAGTTTTATGCCTCAGCTCCCGAAACAGCTCAGCTCTGCCATTAAGCCTGGCCCTGCGACTCTGATCAATGGTATTCAGTGTTCCTTGGGTGACAAAGTTCCTCTTCGCCTGACATTGGGTTCCAAGACATCCACCAGTAAAATCAAGGGTGGTAGTCTTGAAGGCACTCCACAACTCTTCAGGATTCCCCACAGCACCCAGACCCCCGCCCCCCCTCCCAAATCCTCACTCAGCCTGTTTACAGACTCCTCAGCGACCCTCTTATCCCTGAACTTGTCAACATCCAGCCTTGGCTGTGATGGTACCATCCTCCTGGATTTAAGCTGAAACTTCAGACATGCATGCATTGACTACCCAAGACCCAGAACAAGCCTGTGGTCAGTATTGAGGAACTGGGCACTCCCGTTCAACCCTGCAGTTCTGGATCATCCTCCAGCGACCATCAATGAACACGTGGTCAATCTCCTTTGCCACACCACCAACGTTGGAATACCAAGTCCAGTGATGAGGCTGTGAGCGCTGAAATCGTGAACCAGCCACCCGAAGTGCACGGCTTCTTGAACAGTCAAGGAAATTAATGCTATTCTGGTTCACAGTTCAACACCCATGGGGACTGACACATGTCTCATAGCCATCCCCATCAGTGCCAGCCGTTGCATTGAAATTCCCCAAGCCTAGAAGAGTATCTCGTCTGAGGCACTGATCAACCATGGACTCAAGCACGGCATAGAATGCCTCCTTCAAAGTGAGATCACACGTCTCAGTCGGAGCATATATACAGAGACCAGGGAAATGACACCCAAGGAGTGACAAATCCTCAGTCTCATAATACACGCGTTGACCGGTGTTTCCTCAATCACCATGAGATTCAAATTATTGGACACAGCTACAGCAATTCCTTGGGCATGGTAACCATCAGAGCGACCAGACAAGTAGTAGGTCTAACCACCCGCCAGGATCTCACCACTATCCGGTCTCCTAACTTCAGAGAGTGCTGCAATACCGATGTTCAAGCGCTGGAGCTCAGATAATAGCAGAGACAGGTGATCCTCTTCTCTTAGGGATAGGACATTCCAGGTACCCACCTGAAGGGACCGCCTCATATTAACCCGAGGAGACCGCCCTCTGGTGGACGACACCTCAGCACCACCTTGACACACACCACTGCAATCCAACCCCGGAAGGTTACCCTGTGTTTTTCCTCCTCTCATCAAAGAGTGGGGGTCCCGAAGGCTTTGACCCAATCCCGTCATCTGGTGAGCTGCCCTGCAAAGGGCAGCTGCACAGGAGGTACTCCCACTGAGTGGGTTTTCGGATTTCTTTTTGCTTTTGGTATGTTTTGCGGGATGAAGTGTTTTACGGTGGCCGGAGTGCAAATCCTGCCACCAACCTCCTAATAAAAAAGTAATCCAACTGCAGGAGGACGTCCGCAGACAGTTGGGCACTAGTTATGCCATTGGCTCACAAGGAGCTCCTCCACCCTTTGACAGGTTTTGTTTTTAATCCTGCTGTGTGTCCATATCATACACCCTCCTCACCAAGAAACTTGGTGGGGAGACGGTTTCATCGCCGACAACCCGACCATGAAACAGGTTAGTACAGGTTTACATGGTATCTATAACAAGTCACAGATCTAATCTGACCTGACCTGACAAAACACCCAACCTGTCCACTAAGTTTCATCTGAATCAGGCAGTAACTTTTTGAGATAGCACGCTATATATCGTTTTTTGCCCTATCACTCAATGGAGAAGAATCACTTTAAAAATTATTGTATCCAGATCTTCACCAAAATCTAATCATTCCGTCCTTGTCACACACCCAACATGTCCAGCAAATTTCGTCCAAATTAGTCCACAACTTTGTCCTGTTCACAGACAAACAAATTAACAAACAAACAGACAAGGGTGAAAACATAACCTTTGCCCACCTTTGGTGGTGGAGGTAAAAGGATGGGAACGTAGAATGAAAGGGGGGAGAGAGGAGAAGGTTGGGGAATTAATTACAAACAAAATGGGTGAAAAGGAAAGGGAGATTAGGAAGAGAAAGGGAGTGGGGAATGTAAGGAACAGAGATAGAACCGAGTCAGGGGAACAAGTTTACAAATCCACAATCTTTGTGGGGGTAAGAGCGGCATCTCGTGAAAAATTGCACAAAGAGAACAAAAGGATGAAGTTGTAGACAAACTCAGTATCAGTGGAAGACAAATATGATAATGAAAGCAACAATTTAAATAAAAACCATTGTCACCCCAGGGTGACCAGTACTGCCAAAATGTGAACATGAGTGACTTATTTATTCGATTAAAGTTACTCAAAAATAAGGGTTTCGTCGACCTTGATGCTTGACCTTTTTGTGACCTTGACCTTTGACCTTGACCTTTAATTTTCGTACGGTTAATGGTATCTCTCCAGGACCGTTGTACATGAAATATCAAGAGATTTTGATGAGAACTGAGGAAATAAAATTTTCATGAAAAATCCGTTTTTTCGTCATGACGTCATCAAATGACGTCATAGCGTCAAACTTTTGACAGATCTGGAAAGCACTTATCAAGCGCTTTCATATGGGTATTACTCAATATGGTATCTAAGATTTCAAAATTTGACCTTGGGGTCAAAAACTTTCGACCTCCAGCGCTAACCATGAAGGTCAAGGCCGATCGCCACCAAAAATTAATCAGCTGAACGCCAGACATGAACTATATTCCCATGAAGTTTGAAGATAATCCGATCAAAATTACTCAAAAATAAGGGTTTCGTCGACTCCCCTGATTTGCGACAGTGACCTTGACCTTTGACCTTGACCTTCAAAATTTTATGCGCTGAAAGGGACCTCTATAGGACTCTGATATGCGAAGTTACAAAAATTTTCCAATGATAACTGTGCTCTGCAGAGTGATCGATATGTGATTACAGACAAAAAAATAAAAAAATTTAAAAAAAAACATACAAGCTGACTAACATATCTTGCAAAAACTTCGTTTTGGCAAGATAATAAACAAAACAAACAAACTCGTATTTGTTCAATGCACAGTCAGTGAAGAGTGCACGGAATACAAACAAGAATAACACACCTGGTCTCCTTGTCTCGCGACCATAGCACCCGCTCCGACATGATGCAAAGTAACTCGGCCATCTAACAAAGAAGGATCCTGGCGACAAATGAAAAAACAATAAATACATACATTTGATATTTACACGCACAATAAAAAAGCTAAAAACATTTTACTGGCACACATGCTATATTTTTGGATCTCCTGGCAGTGGGCCAAGGCAATGGAAACTGAATAGGTCTGAGCCTAACTAAAACAATATTGCAGCTCCCCATGTCTTGACTCAGTGTACTCTGCAGGGTGATGTTGGATTGTCCTTGTGAGGGTTTGCTCGCGTACGATGAGAAGTGAGTTGCCTCATTAATTGTTACGTAGGGTGATGTCATCTTTCTTAAAGATAAGGATCACCAGTGTATCTTTCCAATTTTCTGGTACCTTGCATCTAAAAAAGGCAGCCCCAGTGAGATCATGCGAAGCAGTGAGTATGGAGTGCCAACCTCTCTGCAGCAGCTCACGAGGGAGGGATTCCATCAACACTTGCTTCCCTTATAGTGTGGGGGCTCTGTATGGCCCTCTGCAATTTGCCTGTGGTCGGAGGTGCATCCAGCCCTGTTTACCTCTCACATAAACCTCTGTTTGTCCTTTGACGCCAAAAACCGACTAAATGTTAGGGCCCTTGGTCAAGACCACATGGAAGTGCTTTGTGAAGCATTACAGCTGTTACAATGGGTCCAACACTGGTTCTCTGGCTTTCCTGTTTATGATGGAAATTGAGGACACTCTGCAGTTAGTCTTCATGATGACTGAAGACAGCCTTGGGTCATGGGATGCAAGGCACCTTCATTTCCTCGAGCAATGGCAGACGAGTAAGCTTCCAACAGTGGTGTGTGACTGAATGAACCTCTGCATGTAGGCATCAGCATTCACATTTGATAGGTATAGAGGTCACCTCCTATATGTAGGTGAGTCGAGGAGTAGGACTCGTAGCCACAAATCCACAATGATGGAGTTGAGTAGGTGATAAAGCTTCGTTATTTGGTGCACCCAACCGATTCTATGGATGTGACAGTGGATAAAAAAAAGATGTTCATTATTGCAAGCTCAGACAAAATGCTCATGTCTAGGAGCCTTCTCCTATTATTATTACACTCGTCAACCCCAAAGCAAAAATTGTGCCTCTGTCCAGTTGCAAATGTGAACAACCCAGACATTGGAAATTCCCAGCAAGACCAGTCAGGAGTGGTCTGGCCAATGGTGAATAAAAGATAGGAATAGAAAATCCAAGTTTCCATTGCCTTATTGTGGTCCACCATAGATGTTCAACTTTTGAGGGTTGAACTGCAAACATGTGTACTGTCATCTTTCTCCAATCCTGAATGGAAAAGCAGGATTGCAGGAGCTTCTTGTTGATGGTTTCACATTCTTCAACTGACCTCTTCCATGGTGTTTTGCCGTCTTTCCAAGGACCAATTCCACCTCAAGCAGACTGGGGTTGTCAAGCCCAAAGAGAAGGCTCAGACAATCCCGTGCTAAGTACAGCCAGAGCTGAGACAACCGACCTCCTGGATACCAACGATGTCCAACTGGTAACGTTCCAACTCCAAACAGACGATAACCCATTTTCACTCCTGTGCCAACGTCCTGAAATACCATGTGCAATACATACCCACATATAAGGGAGAATGTAAAGAACAAAGCTAAATATTGTGTCGATTCATTACATTTTCACATACAGTGCACCACCAGTGCAGAAGGAATGGTAATATTTAGTCTGAAAACCAAAGTGTTTGCTGTGGTTGGATTAGCAGACAATGACACAGCCACACCCACATATATAAATGAATAGTGAGACAAGAAATCCTTGATGGAGGGAAGAGGGCATCTGTGGAAGTGGGGTAAGAGGGAATGAGAAAGGGCAATATGAGGGAAAGGAGTGAGAAATAAGGGAAGGAACGTAAGGAAAAGACAGAAATTAATACAAGGAAGAGAGGGATGGGAGAGCAGAGCATAGTTACATGAACTGCGCTCACAACAAGCTATGAACACAATAACCTGAAAAATAAATAAACATACAAATACACAAACACGATGCAGCATATACCATCGTGAACAATGGTGATTTTGCTTGCAGAAGATTGCAAGAAAGAATTGGTTCAAAGTTCATCGATGTTACATTTTGGTCTTATTTTATAATAATTTTTTGCAACATGCTTGAATGAAATTGCTTTTCATTTTTTCTGTTGGTGAATCAAAGCCCGTGTTTGAGATCGTTGTGGCCAAATATTCTTCCACAGCAAGAACAAAGACCACAGTTTCACAATGCGATGAGATTTTAATCTTTTTTTTTACCATTTGGGAGATGGAGCATATCAAGAAGAGTTGTCAAGAGACAATTCTAGAGATTACAAGAGACACCAATCACAGTCATTTCTCCTTTATAGGTTAGAATTTCAGAATCAATGACATTGGGTGGTATCCAAATTAAATCCAAAAGTATTGAAAGATGCAGAATTTTGGTCAAACTGACAAATGCATCATGATATTTCATAGAAAGCTGATAATTATACAGCAATTCAAAAAAACAATGACAACTAGGTAAAGGTCATCTGTGTAAAAATGGAAACCATTAGTACCTTTATATTGACAAGATTCAGCAGATCCTTCTTTGCTGCCTCAATAATTTCCTCGAGCTGTCGTGCGTTGCTCCACTCAAACGCACCTGTCCCAGAAACCCAGGCTGCAGGGACAACTTCACCAGACGCCATTCCTTCAACTCCGTAGTCACAATCGTACACATCTTTGTCATCAGCGAGTTCATCACCTTCGTTTCTTTCATCGTTTCGAGCAGGATAATGATGTACGACCGAAGGCTCGGTGAGGACTTTTACACGACGTTCACGCACATCCAGCTCCTTCTCTCCTCCCTGGGAACATCGATTGACATGAAAATGAGTGTATCACAGGGTAAAACCGAGCTGGATTTGCATGACTCATGTTTGCTAATAACTGCAACAACAAAAAAAAATACTAAAAACTACTTTTAAACTATTTGCACACAATCTAAGAACAATTTAAGTTTTGTATTGCATTCAGGTCAGGTTTGGGAGCATGTGCCGGAGCAGTGAGTCGCTGCATCCACTTTCTGCCGGTACTCCAGGGGCCTCCGTCTGGCCATGCCCCAGGCAGATGCCTGGCCCATCCCCATCTCCTTGAGATGTTCGATCAACCAGCTGCAACCATGGGGCATGTGGTCAGCCGGTTGGCCTCCTCCACTCACGATGCTTCCTCGCTGAGAAAATCTGGTGAGCAGGATCAGCGTCAGGAAAACGAGCAACATGTCCATACAGCCGCAGCTGACGCTCACGGACTATGCAGGTAACAAATCTCATTTGAGTCTCTCTCAGCAACCACTCGTTGGACATAAAGTCCGACAAGCAATAGCCAAGGATTCTGCGAAGAGAATTGGTACAAAGGAATTAAGGCCCCCCTCTCAGATTCCTGGTCAGAGTCCAAGTCTCACATCCGTAGAGCACCACACTGGAAGCACCAAGGACCTGAAGATTCGGATTTTCGTCCTCCTGAACAGGTACCGACCGCGGCACACCCCATGATCCAGTGAATCCATGACTCCTCAGGCCTGTCCCAGACGTCAATTGACCTCTGGCTCACAGCCAGCAGAGACATGAATATCACTGCCAAGGTAAGTGAATCTCTCCGTGACCTCAACATCCTCACCACAATAAGGTACAGACAAGACAGTGGCATCCCATTTGTCATTGAAAGCCTGGATCTTAGTTTTGACCCAGGAAATCCGTAATCCCAGGGGCTCAGACTCCTCATTCAGCACCTCGAGGGTCCCCAAAAGGATATCCAGAGTTTCTGCAAAAATGACTGCATCATCTGTGAAATTAAGGTCAGAGATCTTGACATTCCGAAATGATGCACCGCAGCTTGATCTCTCCGACATCCTCCACAGAATCCAGTCCAGACAAGCACTGAAAAGTGTGGGGTCAGTACACACCCCTGACGAACTCCAGAAACAACTGGAAAAAAAGTCGAAGATGGTATCATCACATCTCACAGCACTCTCAGTACCAGAGTATAGTTCAGACATCAGATTGATAGTTTTGGTGGCACCACGAAAACGGAATCCTCCAAAGTGCATCCCGATTCACTGAATATGCTTTGCAGAGATCAATATAGGCTGCAAGCAGCTCTGCCGAAACTCATCTGTGTTCGGTAAAGATCCAAAGGCAGGATACGGTCAATCGTTGACCTTTGGTGTAAAGACTGACTGCTCTGGGCGTGGTGCTCAAGCAGATGGTGGCGAACTCTCAAGAATTATCCGAGGAAAAGGAAGAGAGCAGCGAGAGAGGGGAGAGAGGCAGCGAGAGAGGAGATGGAGGCAGCGAGAGGGGAGGGAAGGGAGGCAGCAAGAGGGGGAGGAAGGAGGGCAGCATGAGAGAGGGAAGGAGGGTGAGGGAGGGAGGGGAGGGGAGGGGAGGCAGCGTGAGTGGAGGGAGGCGAAGGCAGCATGAGGGAGGGAAGAGAGGCAGTGTGAGGGGGAGGGAGGGAGGCAGTGGGAGGGGAAGGCAGCGTGAAGGGAGGAGGGAACGCAGGGAGGGAGGGGAAGAGCAGCTAGGGGAGGGGAAGGAGTGGAGGGGGAGGGGAAGGCAGCGTGAGTGGAAGGGGAAGCACGTGAGGGAGGGGAAGGCAGCGAGAGGGGAAGGGGAAGGAGCGAGAGGGGAAGGGGAAGGCAGCGAGAGGGGAAGGGGAAGGCAGCGAGAGGGGAAGGAGAAGGCAGAAGAGGGGAATGGAAGGCAGCAAAAGAGCAAGAGGAGGAAACTTGAGGGGGGGGCAGGGTCGGCAGCATACCGGGCAATAAAACGCACAGTATTCTTTTTAAACCGCCGTTTTTAAAGCATTTCAAAATTAACCCATGCTATCTACCTGGCAAAGGCCTGCTCCACCCACCCCCCCCCGTCTCAAACACGCATTCCTCGAACCTACTTGCATCCATTAATCGTGCAATTGGCGATATGCTCATCCTTTCCTCGCAACATGTACGGATTCCCCAACCCGCACACGCACAGTGGCACCTCCCACATGGCTTTTCGGCGGCAGCACGTCCGCTCCCCACGTGGCGTCGGCGCCGCAGCACGTCGCCCCCACTGTGGCGTCGGCGCCGCAGCACGTCCGCTCCCCACGTGGCGTCGGCGCCGCAGCACGTCCGCTCCCCACGTGGGTCGGCGGCCGCAGCACGTCCGTCCCACGTGGCCGGCGCCGCAGCACGTCGCTCCCCACGTGGTCGGCGCCGCAGCACGTCCGCTCCCACGTGGCGTCGGCGCCGCAGCACGTCGCTCCCACGTGGCGTGGCGCAGACGTCGTCCCACGTGGCGTCGGCGCGCGCACGTCCGCTCCCACGTGGCTCGGCGCCGCGCACCTCCGCTCCCACGTGCGTCGGCAACGCACGCACGTCGCTCTCCCACGTGCGTCGGCGACGCAGCACGTCCGCCCCCACGTGGCGTCGGCATCGCTATGCACGTCTCCGCTCCCCACGTGGCTGGCGACGCAGCACGTCGCGTTCCCACGTGGCGTCGGCGACGCAGCACGTCCGCTCCCCACGTGGCGTCGGCGCGCAGCACGTCGCCTCCACGTGGTGTCGGCGCCGCAGCACGTCCGCTCCACGTGGCGTCGGCGCCGCAGCACGTCCGCTCCCAACGTGGCGTCGCGGCAGCACGGTCCGCTCCCACGTGGCAGTCGGGCCGCAGCACGTCCGTTCTCCAGTGGTCGGTGCCTGCAGCAACGTCGCTCCCACTGGCGTCGGAGCGCAGCACGTCCGCTCCCACGTGGAGTGGCGCCCAGCACGTCCGCTCCAGTGCGTCGAGTTTGTAATTGCCAAAAAAAGGACACCTGTGTCATGACTTGCAACAGCAGGTTATCGAGCATGGTGTTGCGCTCAATGAAGTTACACTTCCTGCACATTCCTTAATCTTTTCTTTACTCAATATAATCGTAAGAACAGTAGAAAAAAAATTATGCTTAATGCTTTGCTTAAATAAATACACTTGGTTATAAAAATCGAATCGCTGGTTTGTTAAAATTTTCAGATTTCACTCCAGATTTTGACACTTATTTAGTCCATGAAATCCGATTCTCAAATCAGATATAATATTTCAATTCTACACTTTAATTCGTCTGTGAGAGTAAATCATGTTTCCATATCAAGAAAGTTTGAATTGGCCGAGCAAAATGGTGAATTAAGAACACAGCAAGCTGACAGAAGGCTGACCAAAGATGATGCCTTGCTAAAGGAAAATTAAATAAGGCCGTTAATTATCTCCAAAAGGGGTGTTTAAATTAACCCAAACACCCAATTTCATTCATGCCCTCGCCTTGGAGTTCCCTGAATATGCGTGCAAAGTTTAAGGCCTCGTGGTTTCATGGATTTGAGGTATGGAGAGACCCACTGACACACACACACTAATATTGATTTTGTAGAATGACATCTATATCTATCTATAATTCCAGCAATGTGTGTGTGGTCTTGTGTGTGTTCTGGTGGTGTCTGTGTCTGTGTGTGTGTGTGTGTGTGACCGCTGTTTCTCGACAACCTCTGGTCCGATCTAATTGAAACTTGCCAGGTATGTTGCTGGCGACCTGAGGATGTCCTTTCAAGGTTTGATATTAATCGGACAAGTGCTTCCCAAGTTATGGCCATTTATTTACCAAACCAAGGCAAGACACGTGTTGCCGTGGCGCTGGCCGATGGGGAAGGGAACCTCAGCCGCGTTCCCATTACGGGTTACAACGTACGGGCTTCCGGAGAGTGATACTTCGTGTATTCTAATAATTTCTCGATTTCTTATGCGCATTTATAGATAAACACAATGGCCCAAGTTATGATTGTTTTCATATTAGACGGTGTATAAATTGGGTAACATCAGAGTGCTGGTATGCTCCGAACCAGGAAGTAATTTTTCTCTCTCTTCTCTTCTCTTTTTTGTTTCTTGCCACGACATTGCGAAAAGGTAAAATACCTTGGCGCTAATTGAATAATGGGTATTAAAAAATAAATTGCGAATAATCGTAACTGCGAATAATATCGAACTTCCGGGTCACGCACGTATGGGCACGTGAGAGCGAAGAAACGGCCTGTGTGGTTTATTTATTTATTATTATTATTTATTTTTTTTTTTTTTTTTTTTATTGTTTTTTTTTTTTACGGGCACGTACTAGTATTACCAAAACTCTCATCTTGTATATATGTATGTATGTATGTATGTATGTATGTATGTATGTATGTATGTTCCTGAAATACAGCCAACAGCGTACACATAGCGCAAAAATTTTAGGGCCACATTATTCACCATTTTCCTGCGTGGTGCAGTATCAAGCTTCGTTCAAATCGGGCAACGAAAAAATTATTTAAAAATCAATTCCTGATTCAGTCAAGTACTCTTCGGGAGAATTTGATCAATGCAAACAACCTCAGCGTATAGTTCGCTGCAGCTATCTTTTTTTGTTTTCTTCAAATGATTTATTTTAAAAATCTCAAACATTTAGTATAGACAAAGAACGATTTATTTTTAAGCAAAAAATAAACATCGCCATTTTGATCTAATACTTCCGTATTCATTCATAAATAAAATTGTGTTTAGAAGATTACGCACAATAATTTATTCGACTTTCTTTTCTCCGTTTGTTTTTCTCACATTGACGCGCAGTATCAAGTTTCGTTCAAATCGGGCAAAGAAAAAAATTATTTAAAAAAATCACTTCCCGATTCAGTCAACTACTCTTCGGGATTATTTGATCAATGCAAACAACCTCAGCGGTATAGTTCGCTGGAAGCTATCTTTTATTTACTGTTTTTTTGAAATATTTTTTTATCAACCGGGTTCATGGGTCGTCTAGTACAAAATAAAAATACTTTATCAGAACATTAATACCCCTCACCATTTCACTTCACGAGCTCCAGCCGTTTCCCCGGATTCGCTTCACAATTACCAACAAGGAGCTGACAGGAAGGCCTCGATGTACGCACACTCGCTTCAAAGCTGCCTAGCCTGGGTTTGATTCCTTGGATGGACGTTAAACAGGCGTCCTGTTTGCCAGCATTAGTTGGTGAATGGTAAAGATCTCATGGTGTCTTTCACGAAGAGTACGTAAGCTATCGCTGGCACCATGAGGAAATTACAAATTCCTGCCCAAACCTATAGACAACAGCAAAGGCACCCTCGGCCAATTATGCTACACAGCAGCCTGGTGCTGCATACGAAATAAGAAGACCACTAATAAGGAGCAGACTACATGCCACATCAACAAAATATAAGGGTGGAGGGTTAGTGGTGGTGCAAATAGAGAAAATCAATTGATGGAAAAGAGGAAGGGATGGGGAAGAACTCACACCCAGTTGTTATACGAGGTGCTCTGCAGTTCAGGAAAAAAAAGAATCACAAAGCATATGTCCTCGTTCACATATCCAAAATTTGAGTCGAACAAAATGAATACTCGAGTTCGAGCCTGTTACTCAAGTTATATGTTCCCACCCAAAACATTACCATGGGAACCTGGATTGTTGCCAGCTGTTCTGTTGAAGGGGGCAAGTAGACTCCAGCACGCTGAAATGCCATTTCCAGATCAGACGGAGAGGATCCAGGGATGGTATCTGTGGTACAACATAACAGCAATAGTGGTATCAAAAGGTATTTTACAAGCAGGTGGATATATAGAGATTCTTGTTCTTCTTCCCTTTATAAGGGTTGAGATCCAATGGCACCAAGCTTCTGTCCTGCCTTTGCCATGACACTCCTCCATTTCCCTCTGTCCTTAGCAAACTCTCTCCACTCTCCAACCACCCCCCTCCCTCTCCTTTACTGATATCCCTCCTCACATATTCTTCTCATCTCCCACCATGGTCTACCTCTTTTCCTCTCACCTTGCTCCCTAAATCTAACCACCTTTGCCATTCTCTCTTCCCCCATCCGCACCAAGTGTCCAGCTCATCTCAGCCGGCATTTCACCAATCTCACCGTCAACCTCATCTGCACACCAATTTCCTTCCTCAGTTCATCCATTCTCCTTCTATCCACCCTCTTCACTCTCACAATCCTCCTGATCCAGTTGACCTCGCAAACATGAATCCTCCGTTGTTGTCTCTCTGTCATTGCCACCATTTCCAGACCGTAAAGGCAGGCCAGCATTACACACGGCATCAGAGCCTTCCCTTTCAAATTCCTTGATATCTTTTTGTCTGCCATTCATCCCTCTGCCCTCCTCCATGCATTCGCACCCACCTGAATCCTCCTCTGCACCTCTGCCTCCGACTTCCATCTCCGGTCACTGTTCACCCGAGATACTCAAACCAATTTCCCTGTCTGATCTCCTTCCCTTCTAACCTGATATTAATTTACTTTCTCTGCTGCCCAAACCACATCACCTCAGTCTTCTCCATATTCTTCTTCAGTTCATGCTTCCCAAATGCCTCCTTCCACTCCCCCAATACTTCCTGCATCTCCAGCCTACTTTCCTCCACAACAGCCAATTCGTCCTCATACAACATCCTCCCCAGAGTATCCCTCATGTTTGCCCTCAGAGCATTGTTTTATAATCTTCTTTTTTTATTATTTACTTTTCTAAATGAGACACTATCCTAACCAAAGCACAGGTACAGCTTTGTAAAAAGGTAGCACTGGTACGATCTTAAGCATGAAAACAAAGAGCAGATGAAAATAAGT
>CM068957.1:75514059-75517948 GCA_035128595.1 Eptatretus atami | reverse complement strand
AAAAAAATAATAATGCAGTTCTCCACAAATGGCCTATCATCTCTCTTGGACCTGGTAATGACCACAACTATACATCCAAGATCTGTTCCTACGCCTGGCTTGGTTCCTCGAACCATGTTCTTGAAAAGCTACAGACAAATTCCACACAGTCTGTTTTCTCTCAGCTCAATTGACAGGAATCTGCCCTCTCACAAAAGGATTTGTCTTACATATTCTCTGCATCCAATATCCACAACTGCACCTGGGAAAGGTTTGGGGGGGGGGGAGGGGGAGGGGAAGGGGAGAAGTCTCTCTGGCATTTAAGATTGAGAGAAGGGTCATACAAATATATGTATATAATGTATGTACAGTCGTGGCCAAAAATATTGCCACCCTTGCACTTTTTACAAATAATGCACCATTTCTTCCAGAAAATTGTTGAAATTACAAAAAAATATTTTGGTATCCACAGTATATATTTCTTTGGTTTGCAGTGGAACAAAACAAAAAGCTGAAAAAAAATTACTAAATCTTTGCTGATTCCACACAGAAATACTTAAATGGCCCAGACAATATTGTTGGTACCTTTTAGAAGTTGTTAGAAATAATTAGATTTCAAGCAGGTGATTCTCCTTTACTTTGGAAATGAACTCACCTGTGGTGAGTTGCAGGTGCCTGCAATATAAAAATCACTCAATCAACCAGTTTGAATACAGAAAAGGAGTCTCTCTGCTGTTTTGTGTCACTGTGTGTACCACACCGAGCATGGAGAAAAGAAAGAAAACCAGATAATTGTTTGAGGAGGTCAGACACAAGATTGTAGCCAAGCATGGACAATCTCAAGGCTACAAGTCCATCTCCAGACACCTTGATGTTCCTGTGTCCACCATGCGCAATGTTATCAGGAAGTTTAAGGCCCATGGCACTGTAGCCAACTTCCCTGGACATGGCCGCAAGAGAAAACTTGATCGAAGATTGCAGCGAAGGATTGTTCAAAATGGTGGAGAAAGCACCTCGATCAACTGCCAAACAATATTCAAGCTGACTTTCAGACACAAGATGCGACAGTTTAAACTCGTACTATCCGTCGCCAACTCAATGAAAAGGGGTTATGGTAGGAGACCCAGGAGGACCCCACTGCTGAGAGGGAGGAGAGAAAGAAAAAAAGAGAAAAAAAAAAGAGAAAAGAGAGAAAGAGAGAAAAAGAGAAAAGAGAGAAAGAGAGAAAAGAAAAAAGAGAGAAAAGAGAGAAAAGAGAGAAAAAGAGAGAAAAAAAGAGAAAAAAAGAGAAAAAAAAGAGAGAAAGAGAGAAAGAGAAAGAGAGAAAAGAGAAAAAGAGAGAAAGAGAGAAAGAGAAAGAAGAAAGAGAGAAAGAGAGAGAAGAAAGCCTGACTAGAGTTTGGCAAAACACACCTGAACAAGCCAAAATCCTTGTGGGAGAATGTCCTTGGACAGATGAGACCAAATTAGAGCTTTTTGTTGAGCCATATCATCTCTATGTTTACAGAAAACAAAATGAAGCCTTCAAAGAAAAGAACACCTTCCCTACAGTCAAACATAAGAGGAGGTTCTGCGATGTTTTGGGGTTCCTGTGCTGCCTCTGCCACTGGGTGCCTTGAATGTGTGTATGGCATCATGAAATCAGGAGATTACCAAGGCATTTTGGAGCACAATGTTCAACTCAGTGTAAGAAAGCTGGGTCTCTGTTGAAGGTCATGGGTCTTGCAGCAAGACAATGACTCCAAACACACTTCAAAAAGCACCCAGGAATGGTTCAAGACAAAATGCTGGACTGTTCTGAATTGGCCAGCAATGAGTCCAGATCAAAAATCCCATTGAACACCTGTGGGGAGATCTGAAAACAGCAGTTGGGAGAAGGCACCCTTCAAATCTGGGAGAACTGGAGCAGTTTGCACAAGAAGAGTGGGCCAAACTGCCAGTAGAGAGGTGTAGGAAGCTCATTCATGGCTATAGAAAGTGGTGGACTGCAGTTATTTTGACCAAAGGCTGTGCTACCAAATATTAAGTCTCGGGTGTCAATAATTTTGTCAATGTCATTTCTTTTAATTTTCTGATTTAAAAGGATATATTAAGTTCTGAATCATAAACAAAGGTTCTGTAATATTAACAGTAAAATAAAGAATTGTGGAGCCCAAATACTTTTGTCAATTTCAACTTATTTTTAAGGAAAATTGTGAGTTATTTGAAAAAAGTGCAAGGGTACCAAAGTTTTGGCCACGACTATATGAGCATGCACACGCACGCATGCGCACACACATACATACATACATACATACAATACACGACCTCTCCTTACATACTTAAGGTATACATTTCCTTCCCTCTTCTTTCTCCTACTCCCGTCTGATCAATGCTCGTTACATCGAGATGATGGCACACTGCTCCACTCTCAGTACATTGCTTTCCACTGTCACCTCACTTTCTCATCAGCTTAAACTCTGTATTAAAAAAAAAAATAAACGAAATTCGTGAAGGAAGAGAATGGGAACAAAGGGTAGAGAAGAAGGATATAAAGAAAAGTAGTGAGAATGTGGCCTCTGCTGATAGTTTGAGTTATAATGAAGGAGGCAGGAGATGAGGAAGAGGCAGAGAGGAGGAAGAGAGGAGGAAGAGGCAGTGAGGAGGAAAAGATGAAGTTTTAAAAAGTAACAATTTTATCATTAAACTTTTTAATTCAGTTCAATCACTCAAACTTCTGGGCTTCACAATCAACCATGGCTTTTCTTGGCAAAACCAGAATCCAAATCGGCCTCCAAAGCCAGGTCTGTAATACATAGTCTTTACTTGGCAGATCTCAACTTTTATCAGGCCTTCATCCATAGTTCTATAAAACACTGCTCCCCCCTTTGGACTTGCACTCCTGTCTCACACCTTTCATTTCATGATGCTGTGGAAACAAAGGCATTCATAACCAATGGATTCTGGGCCTGTTACTCTCACATCACAAACAGGTCTGGTGGCCTGTCTGTCTTCTAATGCCCTCCTTTCTGATTGTGCACCATCTGCCCTTTCCGATTGTGCACCATCTGCCCTTTCCTTGCTCTGTGTTTTCCCCACTCAACCTCGTTTTTTTTTTGTTTCATTTCTGTTTCATCTCTGGTTTCCCCCTCCTCTTCTTGCTGGGTTTGAGCTTGTATCCAGTTTGTCCTCCTCCCTCTCATCCCTTGATCTCATTCTTCCTCAAGTGTCCTCCACCATACCGTTGGTGTGTTCACCTCCCTTTCCACCAGGTTCCCTTGTACTGTTATGTTCTGGTCTGCTATGTATTCTAGCTTTTTCATGGGCCTCGACTTTTTATACAATACAAAATTCCGCAAAATCATATCAATCCACAACCTGTTTTTGGAAGAATTATTTTTTTTTTTTTTTTTACCCAACATGTTGCTGCATTGGCCGATTCGAAAATAATTGTGTGAATGAAATCATACGAATTACACACAGCCTGAGTAATGGTGACTTCCAGCTTGCCCTCTTGCAGCACATAGATGGAATCATCAGGATGTCCAGGCCGAAATATATATTCACCATCGTGGAACTCCACAAACACCATATGTTTGCAAAGCTCCAGAAAAAGGGGTTTCTCAAAGTGGCCAAGCACCCTTTAGAAGAAAAAAAATTTGAAGAAAGGTTAGAGGCATTTTACAAGAAAAAAACAAAAAATTAAAAGAAAGGTGTAGTGTTAAAAATTAACATTAAAATAGAGGTATGGTATTAAAACAGAGACATGATATTCAACTTTAGCGAAATACAGGGTGTGTCAATAAAAGGTTAACCACTTCAAATGACCTTTGTACTTTTAGTTATTACCGTAATTTTTATTTTGTTTTACAGAAGTGATCAATCTTTGGAGAAGTCATTATAACATAACCAAAGTATTCTACGGAAAAAA
>CM068957.1:75504059-75509059 GCA_035128595.1 Eptatretus atami | reverse complement strand
GTCCAGTGAATGGGAGATGGGTAACTTCATCCTTGTGTTCCTCAAGCCACCCGGTGACAACACATGCCCTTGTCATCCTGAAAGAAACCCCTCCTAGCAGGGAAGAAATGCTGAATCAGGGGATGCAGATAATCGCTCAGGACATTAACATAGCATGCTGCATCAACCCTGCCTTCAATGTAATGAGTGGACCCAAGCCATGTGAGGAAAACGTGCCCACACCATTATGAAACCGCCAGAACCTTTTGCTGTTGGAACCAGGCACTCGGGGCTGTAGAGTTCCTTGGGCTGTCGCCATACGCGCACATGTCCGTTCGTCAAGAACAAGGTGAAGGTCGAATCATCAGACCATATCACATTCCTCCACCGCTTGGCTTTCCATTGCCTAGACTCCTTGCAGGCTTGCAACACTGAACCCACAAATGGGTGTTTCCAGGTGTTATGAGCGATTTGTGCATAGCAACCCGGCTATAGCATCCTGCCCTGTGAAGTTCCCTTCTGACCATTTATGACACAGGATGCTTACCACCCACGTTGAACTCTACACACAGGTTGTCTGCCATTGGTCTCCTGTTTTTCCAAGCAGTCCAGACTCATGCTAATGCATCATGCAAGCGCTTCCACAAACGGTTATCTTCAATGAGGACTTATTTCCTTCTTTTTCCCAAGCTGACATCACCTTTCAGACAGTTTCCGTGAAAGAATAGCAATTTCCGCAGACTGTCACTGAAGCACCTGACAAACGTGAACAAACAATTACACACGATTTAGTCACTGAGGTCTCCTCTTGCGGTCATTCTGGCTCTTAATACTGGACTTAGGCGCCTGTCCGCTTATATACACGACTGGGGGGAAGAGATAGGCATATTTCACGTGCTGGACACGCATGTGTGGTGGCTCCACAATATGCATATATGTTGTACAGTCTGTGTACTCTGGTGTTTGCATTTTTTTTGTCCACTATCTGTATCTTAAGAATGAAAATTTGATTAAAATTTAATTACGAGTTTGGTTCATTTTTTTCTCGTAATTTTGGAACAAACATGCTATTTATGTAGTTGCCCATATATTACGAAGGATTTACAGTATTGAGCCAGTCTTCCAATACCACTCTGTTCAAAAATATCCATGATTATAAAATACATGCAAGATGATCCACTCTGTTCAAAAGGTACCATGAGATCTTTGAGGTCCCCAAAATGCAAGCAGACAAGATAGCCAATTTACTGAACTCTCTGAAGGATGGTAGACTACAGAATACAATGCCATGCCTGAGGAGCACCAAAATAAGTTTCTAGTCAGGTCAGGAATCAAACCCACAATGGAGAGCTCAGGGGTTATTGCACAACCATTGAGACATCCTGTCAGCCCACTGATTCTCCTCTAAATATCCCATCATTTTCTCACCTCAACAAGCCTCACATATTTTTATTTTATTTTATGTTGTCCAGTTGATGAGAACAAGTTATTAAAGATGGAAATGACAATCATAATTTGCTTGTTCAAAATGATGCAATAAAACAGTGCTGGCTGTTAGCCTTGTTACCCATGATGTTTAACTTGTTTTCCTTGTAACTTCTGTTCTATGTTCACCGTGCTGTGCTATTATTACTTGGACTCCCTACCGGCATCAAAAGAGTTTTGATTAAATGATGGCACTTCAGCTGTCTTCATCATCATGTACGAAGCTCTATGCAGGGCATCGCAGTTCTGCCAAAGCAGTTACTTGGCTTTTGTTACAATCCTGGACGGGTTGCCACTCCGATGCAGGATACTCAACTGCATGTCAAAGAATTTGGAATTTTGCCAGGTGTCAATGATAACTCACAGACTCTTCGTTGGCAGAAGGGATGCCCAGTTTATCGCCAATCCAAGGGATGGTGCACGCTTTGATGCCTCGTCCTCCCTGTGAAACACCAGGATGACAGTTTGCAGCTAGATTGGGATTATAACCCAGTCTAGACAGCTTAGAGGTGAGCATACATACCTCTAGATTATCCTGACAGCCCCTTAACCTGTCAGGAAGACTTAAGATTTGTATATTTAAGCAACAAACGAAATAAATGGAATTGAAACAACCTTTTTAAAATGGTGAATTTGTTGCTACGAGTGATGGACTAGTAACGGTTAATGTGCAGATTAAAATGGAGTGTTTTGCAAAAAAAAAACCAGAAGGTGCTAATTCAATACCACCCGACAAGGTGCAATCAAATAAGAAAGTCTCCTTATTCATGATTCCCAAAATGGAAATGTGAACAGAGCAACAATTTCACACAGTGTTAATAGAAAGTTTCTGACATCATTCGACATGTGATCGCAGCGTATGTCACATGTTGTGTCATATGTGCAGTGTGTCGGCTACTTGTACACTCAAATGGCCGCTTTCAGTTTCCATGAGCAATGCCTTATCATTCAATTTTTTCCCCTCTGAATGAGAAAATTCCAGTGGAGATTCATCGCCAACAGGTTGCAGTGTGGAGAGACAAACATGGAGATTATAAATATTCAGAGTAAGGTTTAGAAATTAAAAAAGGGACAGAAGAGCAGTGAAACCAAGCCTGATTCCAGATGACTGAACAAACTGTTCATTGAACATCATTCAGCATGTGAAAGATTTGAAGATAATTACAGAATAATCGTAGAAGGAATCGCAATGGTAACAGGTAGTTCTGTGTATATGATTTTATGGGCTGATGCCAAAACAGCAAACATTTCTGCACACTGGGATGCCGTCAATGCTAACAGACTACCACAAAGCCACAAGATTCTCCAGTGTGTTGTGTGTGTGTGTGTGTGTGT
The DNA here is from genome assembly GCA_035128595.1 of Eptatretus atami. Lineage (NCBI taxonomy): Eukaryota > Metazoa > Chordata > Myxini > Myxiniformes > Myxinidae > Eptatretus > Eptatretus atami. The sequence goes on along the minus strand of CM068957.1, from coordinate 75,506,260 downwards.
GTGTGTGTGTGTGTGTGTGTGTATAGTATATATACATCTTCTTCTTCTTTCGGCTGCTCCGTTAGGGGTCGCCACACGGATCATCCGTAAGATCCGCATACTGATTTGGCAAAGGTTTTACACCGGATGCCCTTCCTGACGCAACCCTGGTCGCCTCTTACGACACAGGATAAGGATTGGGTTTCGCCATGATTCGGGCTGCTTACACCCTCTCATAGCGCAGCCCAGCGCAGAGCTCCCGTCCTCAAGCGATCCTCCAACCCAAGCCTCCGAGTAGCCGGATTACAGCGCACGCCACTACGCCCGGTTATATATATATATATATATACATATATAATAATATACATATATATTAATATATATATATATATTATATAATAATATATATATACATATATATATATATACATATAATATTACATATATATATATACAATAATATATATACATATATATATATATACATATATATATATATTACATATATGTATATCAGCCTGGTGTTGGCGCAGTGGTTAGGGGCAGCGGCTTGGGATCCAAAAGGTCCTGAGTTCAAGCCCCGTTGGGCCACTGAATTAATACACCAGGGGGTGACTCAGCCTGTTCATCCTTCCGAGGTCGCGAAATGAGTACCAGTATACTGGGCCGGTGTATACCCGGTTAAAATAGGTGTACCATATCCCTGTGTCGTAAGAGGCGACCAGGGTTGCGTCAGAAGGGCATCCGGCGTAAAACATGTGCCAAATCACTATGCGGATCATACGGATGATCCGCTGTGGCGACCCCTAACGGAGGCAGCCGAAAGAAGAAGAAGAAGAAGAAGAAGATACATATAGTGTATATATATACATATATATATACATATATACATATATTTACATATATATATACACATATATACATATATATACATATATATTGTTGCGGTTCTCGGAACCGCATGCATCCAACATAAAGTGGACCCAAGACAGTTATTCCATAATATACGTGTAGTAGTCCCTTCCCTTTTGTCTAGCGGACAACAGGGGCGTGCGTTGCGAGATCTCATAGCTAGGTTTGCTTACATAATTTATTCTTCATTTCATTTCTAACGTCATTCCCACTCTTCTTTTCTATTATTCCCTGCAGGTAAATCTGAGCCACGTGCACCCTTCGCTGTGAGATGGGTCCTCAGCAAAGGCCAAGCAGGCATGACACCCCCACCCCTCCATAGAAAACACAGCCTGCCAAACGCACGCACAGCGGTAATGTCTACCCAATGGACAGGAAACACACCCAGCACGACGCCCATGCTGCACGGAACTCGTACCGAGGCCGATAATAGAAAGGCAACCCCAAGCCACGTTGCGCGGGATGCGAGTGTGCAAGGCGCAAGCGGCGCGTTCCTCTCAACCCATTTCTGGACAAATTATATCGATCGGGTTTCGCCCAAGCGCACACGATAGCAGAATCGAGTGAACACGAGCGCTGGCCACGTGCTTAATGGCGGATCTATGCACACTGTACGGAATGTGCTCAAAGGCAGAAGAATGGACACATCTTACTGTCTGTGCATGGGTTCGCCATAACATCATACCTTCGGTCCTCGCTGGCCGCCGCGGATGTTCCCAACAGACGGCGAACGTCTTCTCACCTCTACGGCCAGCGAAGCTGCGATCGGGCGGAGGCATGTTGTACAGCTCGGGCCACGTGGCGCACACGGAGCAGGCATGCAAGACCGATTCCACCCTCGGCCAGTAGTCAGGGCGCCTGGGGGTTCATGCAGGGCAATTCATGGCGCAGACTTCGATGTGGGTGATTCGTGTCATGTCGTGAGGTCGGAGCGGGATATTTTTGCAGCGTGGAGTCATCTTGCCGAAAATGGAATGTTGCGGTTTCCGGCCATCGCAGCCGGGCCGCGCAGGGGGTCGGGGACAATCAGAGCGCCCGATTCGGGTGACGACACAACGCTTCGGGTGGCCCCCCGCCCCGCGCCGCGGGCCTATAATGGTCCGAGCAGAGCCATTCCCTCTCTCTCTTTCTCTGCCCTGCCTCTCCCGCTCAAGCTGGACTTCGACACCACCTTCTATTGTCATCACCTCGACTCCACCTTCTGTTGTCATCGATGGACTCCTCCTCCTCCTCTTCCTCTTCTCCGCTCACACGACGCTGACTCCACCCAACCACCTGGTCCCGCCTACCACTCCGTCCACTCGCTCTGG
>CM068957.1:75485568-75500751 GCA_035128595.1 Eptatretus atami | reverse complement strand
GGTCGACTGATCAATGCAACTCAGTCGCTTCAGGAGGAAGGAGGGAAGAAAACTAGGGGTGTCTATGGTGCGTGAGTGAGGAGGTACAAAATGAGGTGTAATGAACTGCAAATGTAATGCAGAAGAGGAAGTGTGAAGAGGTGCGTATATGCAATTGCTCTTTTAATTTTTGTGTATCCACAGCAGATGACACAAAAGATGAGAAGTGAGAAGACAGCTTTGGCGTTGTGAGAAATCTGTACGTGTGGTTATTGAGTCTATTATCGGGCTGGCGTGCCACCCACTCAGCGCTCCTCCTTTCCCATGCGCACTGTCCAGGTCTGGACCTCCTCACTCAGTAGTTTCGCCCGGGGAGAAGACTCTTCGACCTCTCCTAGATGACCACAGAAGGGAGGCTGACTGGCTGGAGGACCCACCGAGACTGGTGTCGTACTGCGTGCTGCGGCTGCGTGCGGCAGGCTGCGTGCGGCAGGCTGCGTGCGTGCAGGCTGCGTGTCGGGCTGCGTGCGGCGACGCGTGCGTGGTGCCGTGGTGCGGCGGGCTGCGTGTCGTCGACTGCGTGCGGCGGGCCTGCGTGTTCGTGCGCACTGCGTGCCGGCGGCTGCGTGTCGTCGACTGCGTGCGGGGGCTGCGTGTCGTCGACTGCGTGCGGCGGGCTGCTGTGTCGTCGACTGCGGACTGCGTGTGCGCTGCGTGCGGCGGGTGCGTGTCGTGCGTGCGGCGGCTGCGTGTCGTCGACTGCGTGCGGCGGTGCGTCGTCGCTGTGGCGGTGTGTCGTCGACTGCGTGCGGCGGGCTGCGTGTCGTCGACTGGGTGGCGGGCTGGTGTCGTGCGTGGGCGCTGCGTGTCGCGCTGCGTGCGGCGTCGGCGGCGGGCTGCGTGTCGTCGACTGCGTGCGCGGGCTGCGTGTCGTCGACTGCGTGCGGCGGCTGCGTGTCGTCGACTGCGTGCGGCGGGCTGCGTGTCGTCGACTGCGTGCGGCGGGCTGCGTGTCGTCGACTGCGTGCGGCGGGCTGCGTGTCGTCGACTGCGTGCGGCGGGCTGCGTGTCGTCGACTGCGGGTGCGCGGGCTGCGTGTCGTCGACTGCGTGCGGCGGGCTGCGTGTCGTCGACTGCGTGCGGCGGGCTGCGTGTCGTCGACTGCGTGCGGCGGCTGCGTGTCGTCGACTGCGTGCGGCGGCTGCGTGTCGTCGACTGCGTGCGGCGGCTGCGTGTCGTCGACTGCGTGCGGCGGACTGCGTGTCGTCGACTGCGTGCGGCGGACTGCGTGTCGTCGACTGCCGTGCGTGCGGACTGCGTGTCGTCGACTGCGTGCGGCGGACTGCGTGTCGTCGACTGCGTGCGGCGGACTGCGTGTCGTCGACTGCGTGCGGCGGACTGCGTGTCGTCGACTGCGTGCGGCGGACTGCGTGTCGTCGACTGCGTGCGGCGGACTGCGTGTCGTCGACTGCGTCGGCGGACTGCGTGTCGTCGACTGGCGTGCGGCGGACTGCGTGTCGTCGACTGCGTGCGGCGGACTGCGTTGTCGTCGACTGCGTGCGGCGGCGGACTGCGTGTCGTCGACTGCGTGCGGCGGACTGCGTGTCGTCGACTGCGTGGTCGTCGACTGCGTGCGGCGACTGCGTGTCGTCGACTGCGTGCGGGACTGGCGTGTCGTCGACTGCGTGCGGCAGACTGCGTGTCGTGACTGCGTGCGGCAGACTGCGTGTCGTCGACTGCGTGCGGCAGACTGCGTGTCGCGATCTGCGTGCGGCAGACTGCGTGTCGTCGACTGCGTGCGGCAGACTGCGTGTCGTCGACTGCGTGCGGCAGACTGCGTGTCGTCGACTGCGTGCGGCAGACTGGCGTGTCGTCGACTGCGTGCGCGACTGCGTGTCGTCGACTGCGTGCGGCAGACTGCGTGTCGTCGACTGCGTGCGCAACTGGTGTCGTCGACTGCGTGCGGACGACTGCGTGCGGCAGACTGCGTGACGTCGACTGCGTGGGGCAGACTGCGTGTCGTCGACTGCGTGCGGCAGACTGCGTGTCGTCGACTGCGTGCGGCAGACTGCGTGTCGTCGACTGCGTGCGGCAGACTGCGTGTCGTCGACTGGTGCGGCAGACTGCGTGTCGTCGACTGCGTGCGGCAGACTGCGTGTCGTCGACTGCGTGCGGCAGACTGCGTGTCGTCGACTGCGTGCGGCAGACTGCGTGTCGTCGACTGCGTGCGGCAGACTGCGTGTCGTCGACTGCGTGCGGCAACTGCGTGTCGTCGACTGCGTGCGGCAGACTGCGTGTCGTCGACTGCGTTGCGGCGACTGCGTGTCGTCGACTGCGTGCGGCGACTGCGTGTCGTCGACTGCGTGCGGCAGACTGCGTGTCGTCGACTGCGTGCGGCAGACTGCGTGTCGTCGACTGCGTGCGGCAGACTGCGTGTCGTCGACTGCGTGCGGCAGACTGCGTGTCGTCGACTGCGTGCGGCAGACTGCGTGTCGTCGACTGCGTGCGGCAGACTGCGTGTCGTCGACTGCGTGCGGAGACTGCGTGTCGTCGACTGCGTGCGGCAGGACTGCGTGTCGTCGACTGCGTGCGGCAGACTGCGTGTCGTCGACTGCGTGCGGGCGATTGCGTGTCGTCGACTGCGTGCGGCGACTGCGTGTCGTCGACTGCGTGCGGCAGACCGTGTCGTCGACGCGTGTCGCGATTGCGTGCGGCAGACTGCGTGTCGTCGACTGCGTGCGGCAGACTGCGTGTCGTCGACTGCGTGCGCAGACTGCGTGCGGAGCTGCGTGTCGTCGACTGCGTGTCGTCGACTGCGTGCGGCAGACTGCGTGTCGTCGACTGCGTGCGGCAGACTGCGTGTCGTCGACTGCGTGTCGTCGACTGCGTGTCGTCGATTGCGTGCGGCAGACTGTTTGGCGAAGATTGGGTGTGGCGAAGACTGTTGTGGCGAAGACTGTGTGGCGAAGACTGTGTGGCGAAGACTGACTGGCAGACTCTATCTGGCGGACTGTGTGGCAAAGACTGTGCTGAATGATACCGTCATAGCTATTTTCTATAGGCTGTGCAAAAGAGCCAAGAAGTTCAAAATGTTCTGTAGTCATTGCCCAGCGCTCCCATTGGCACGCAGATGCCTCCCCAAGAAGTAGCCCCTCTGAATCCGAAAATAGCCTCATTCACCCCCGAACCCGGCCATGCGACGGAGCTCTGAGATTAACATCGGGTGCGGGTTTTTGGTAGTGCTCTCCAGCCACGAACGTGCACTGGGCTCCAAATGAGGGTCCCTATTTGGCGGAGCACCAGGGCTACTCAGATGATGCTGAACGGACTGCAATACATGCTTGCGCTCTGAGCTACGTGCCAATCTTGTTCCGACCTCAAGCATCCGTCATGGTGGGTTATGTCTTTTGTTCCCAGACATCCAAAAAGGACAGTGGTGAGCGTCCGGGGTGCTGACCGTGATGATTCGCTGTGGCTGTGGAGGGATGGGTGAAGTGCTGTGGTGTTTGTGGTGAGCAGGTTGTGCGTAAATTATTGTGGGGATTTTTAGGAAGGTGTTGTGGTGGTTGTATGAATGTTGTAGCATTGTGGTTCAAGTATGGAGAAGGTTGAAATGAAATGTCCATTGGGGAATGGCAAAGTTTGAATGGGGTTCTGGCGGTAGATGCTAATGAGGCTGTTGCTGTGCGGTCTGGTCCGTGGCGTGCATGCATGTGCAAAGGAGAGGTCGTGTGTATAAAGTAGAGCAAATCAAATAAAGGAATAAATGGAATTAAAGACCGAACTAAAAGACCTCGCAACACTTTTTGTCCCATCAACCCACCAGACATAAAGGAAGGGCTATCTAAAATGGATAATAATGAAATAACTGTCTCAGGATCGCTATATATTGTGTGCATTTGTCTTGAGGAGTGGCGGTTTCGCAGAACCGCAACAATATCTTGTCCTTTCTGTTTCACCCTGTCTGGGGATTTACGGTACATGTCATTTCCCTAAGTTTTTTTTGTGCTTGTTGAAATAAATTAGCAGACCTTCATATTTGAATGCACCCTGTATATTCTGGATATACAAAGATGAAGACGATTCATCAATTCAAAATAAATGTTTTTTTTTTACGCAGTAGTGGATATACCCATCAAGGACAGATTATGGGACGGAATGACACTAGATACAAAGAACAACAACCCCGTCACAAATGAAAAATTGGAGACAACAAACCCATAATGGTTGGACTGGAAGCACTGCCATTGCTGGATGTGATGTCATCCAGCAATGTGAACACTGACAAAAAAAAATATCCTTTGGACTGGCCCAAATGGAATAAAAGGTGGAATTTAAGTAAATTTATATCCCACAAGTAGAATCTATGAAATTTGGTGATGATGTGCTTTGTAGTGACAGAGGAGACAGAAAACCGGACAGACAGGTATACTGTCATATTATTCATAAAGAAAATTTTACGCCAAATTTGTTCCATTTTAGCACTTCTACTGCCACAATATTAACCAGTTCTCACAATCAATAGTACTGTTGTTAAAGTGGGTCAGAAATTCTATCCGGTGAAAACCCAACTCATCCTGAATCATGACCGCATCAAGCAGAGCCTTTGTTCTCTTGACGACATCATAGTTTGTTGTGCTTGGCTTTTATCTCTTATGCTATTATAATGCACTTTGTAATGTTATTGCAAAACTAAAAATCTGCAGCTCCTGAAGCATCTGCCACAATGAGGCCATGGTGAAGTGCTTCACCTACCTGACATTCTTGAGCATGTAGAAAACTTCCGATGGTAGATGCGAGTCAGCAGCATCAAATTCGGCCAAGTCTGCCTCAAGCAAAGCCGGAGGTGGTTCTTTGTGCTGAAGGGTTGGTAGCTCTTTGTTGAAACGCAGGAACCTACAGAAAGGATGCAAATTATAGAAGTAAGGAAAACAGGGGTACAGAGAGTTAGCTTAACCGGGGGCCAGTGGCATGTTTTAATCCAGCCCGCGTAATGATATTCTGTTCAGTAATTTGATGTAGCTCTAATGTAGGAAGGCTGGCAGGATAGCTTAGAGGGGTGCACACTCACCTCTAAGCTGTCAAGCCTCAGGTATGAAACTCAACCCAGCAAAAAACTGTCATCCTGATGTTTCGCTGGCAGGGAGATTCATCAATGTGTGTGTTGTCCATCAGATGGATGTTAAACTGGGCATCCCATCTGCTAGCCTTAGTTGGTGGACGTTAAAGATCCCACAATGTCCATCGTGAAAAGAAGTCGGCACCCTGAACAAATTCCAAATTCCTGAACCTCTGTCATGTATCTTGCGCAAGAGTGACAACGCGTCCAGGATTGTAACCCAAACCAAGGAAACTGCTTAAACAGACAAGACGCTCCGCATAGAGAGCGCATAGTGTAGAAAACAAGATAAGGTGTGCAATTGATAAGGGATGTAACTTAACAAATAAAAACTAAGCTTCTTCAAAAATATATTAAAGTCAAAGTATGAAAGAATTTCTAATAATGAACACGTATACATTCAAGGAGGAAGGTGCAAAAAACAAGCAACAAAAACACTTGAGGTTATCATCCACATTGTTCAAGCGCATTAATCAATTCACCTCCCCATTACAGCGACTACAAGGCTTCAGTCGATGATCAAGCAATATAAATGGAGCACTACACTTTCCAGGATGAACTAGAGCAGCACTCGGTAGGGCGCATACCTCCGCCAAGCTAAACAGTTTACGTTTTGTTTCCCACTGAAAGGCCGGATCTGCATCAGCTCCTTAACCAAAATCGAATTGGCTGGTTCTTGTCATCTAATCAACTCATCCACCTAGTTTTGTCATAATGCATCCACAACGTTTTGAAATATCATGCCACATTTAGTCTTTGTCCCGATCTCTGACTGGTGAAGAATCATTTCAAAAATTAAAAAACATTTTCGTATCCAGATCCAGATCGTCCCCAAAATTGAATCATTTCTTCCTTGTCACACACCCAACATGTCCAACAAGTTTCGTCCAAATCTGTCCAATAACTTTTTGAGATATAGTGCCATATATCATTTTTGGCCCTCTCTCTCAATGGTGAGGAATCACTTATAAAATTACAGTATCTGGATCCAGATGCTGATCTTTACCAAAATCAAATCATTTCGTCCTTGTCACACACCTAACTCATCCACCAAGATCCGTCCAAATCCATCCCTAACCTTTTGAGATATCCTGTTCAGACAAAAAAGGACAGACATGGGTGAAAACATAACCTCCGTCCACCTTCGGTGGCGGAGGTAATAAGCGCAATGCAAGGCTGTGCTGTTGGTAGTGACACCACATGCTGTCTCGTTGAATGAGTAGTTATTTATAGAGGGGTTATTGTTGGCGAATGTATATTGGATGGGGATTAAATGAAGAATTTGTTTGGCTGGTTGCATCATTACCGCCACATGATTGCACTGTGCATCTGCAAATTAACGAAGCAATTTAGAATTTGTTCAGCGTGCTAGCGATAACTGGTCTCCTCACCGCAGAAACAGCTAATAATGCGAGCAGAAGGGATGCATGGCTCACAGTCAATTCAAGCAATGGCATTTTCATTGATACAACAACCTGCCTGTGACACTCTAGCCTGACATTTCATAGTTGGCTCAGGAGTCAAATCCAGACGACAAAAGCTCAGAGGCAAATGCACTATCTCTCCACCATAATCTTAGAACTCACAGATGGAAGGGATGGGGGGAGGGAGGGGTAATAGCATTGTAAAATATGGGGGAGGGGGGATGAAAAAAAAAGAAGAAAACAAACAGGTAACACATGAGAGGTAGCACAAATAATGGCATGGGAAAGAAAGAAGTAGGAAATAAAACTGTTCCCCAATCTAAAAGAATACCTGTAATGTACAAGGAAACAAAAGAAATACAAACTTAGTTTGTTGTCCTCCAAATATTCAACGTTTTAACCCCTAAGGCCAAACAAAAAAGGAGTTTGTTTCCGGTTTCCTACCGACCCATTGCTTTTATATGCGACCCTACGATTTTTGTTGACAATTTGGACTCGGGTGCGTTTGACTCGGGCGCCGCCATTTTGAATCCCGCGTGTTACGTCAGTGAGAGTTTCAAAATGGTGGCGCCCGAGTCAAAGCGCACGAGGACTGCTTGTGGATCGGTCTTTTCACGGTTAGTTTCACCTATTGTGGTGGTGATGGTGGTGATGATGGTGACAGTGGTGATGGTGGTGATGGTGACTTGGTGGTGGGTGGTGTGGTGGTGGATTAATAAACAATGCATATTTTCAGCATGCATGCATGCACTGTTAAATATGTGGAGAAATTTAAGACAGAATAAAGTGCATTTTAGCAAGTCGGTGCACCACCACCACCACCCCCCCCATCACCACCACACTTCCACCACCACCAAGGAAAATAAACATTTTTAATCGAGTTATATGAATGTATTCATGGCAAAAAAAATTGTCAAAAAAAAATTCCCTACCTACCTACCCAATTTTTTTGCATGCAATATGAAACAAATGTTTGTTTTTTTTTGGCCGAATTAAGTGGGGTTGGGGGGGGGGGGTTCCACCCAACCCCAACCTCCACTTTTTTTCCACACATATATGTACATATACATATATACATATATACATGTATATATATATATATATATATTACAGTGGGGAGACAAGTATTTGATACACTGCCGATTTTGCAGGTTTTCCCACTTACAAAGCACGTAGAGGTCTGTAGTTTTTATCATAGGTACACTTCAACTGTGAAAGACGGAATCTAAAACAAAAATCCTGAAAATCACATTGTATGATTTTTAAATAATTAATTTGCATTTTATTACATGAAATAAGTATTTGATACATCAGAAAAACAGAACTTAATATTTGGTACAGAAACCTTTGTTTGCAATTACAGAGATCAGACGTTTCCTGTAGTTATAAACCAGGTTTTCACAGACTGCAGCAGGGATTTTGGCCCAATCCTCCATACAGATCTTCTCCAGATCCTTCAGGTTTCGGGGCTGTCGCTGGGCAACACAGACTTTTAGCTCCCTCCAAAGATTTTCTATTGGGTTCAGGTCTGGAGACTGGCTGGGCCACTCCAGGACCTTGAGATGCTTCTTACGGAGCCACTCCTTAGTTGCCTGGCTGTGTGTTTCGGGTCGTTGTCATGCTGGAAGACCCAGCCACGCCCCATCTTCAATGCTCTTGTTGAGGGAAGGAGGTTGTTGGCCAAGATCTCGCGATACATGGTCCCATCCATCCTCCCCTCAATACGGTGCAGTCGTCCTGTCCCCTTTGCAGAAAAGCATCCCAAAGAATGATGTTCCACCTCCATGCTTCACGGTCGGGATGGTGTTCTTGGGGTTGTACTCATCCTTCTTCTTCCTCCAAACACGGCGAGTGGAGTTTAAACCAAAAATCTCTATTTTGGTCTCATCAGACCAAATGACCTTCTCCCATTCCTCCTCTGGATCATCCAGATGGTCATTGGCAAACTTCAGACGGCCTGGACATGCGCTGGCTTGAGCAGAGGGACCTTGCATGCACTGCAGGATTTTAATCCATGACGGCGTAGTGTTACTTATGGTTTTCTTTGATACTGTGGTCCCAGCTCTCTTCAGGTCATTGACCAGGTCCTGCCGTGTAGTTCTGGGCTGTCCCTCACCTTTCTCATGATCGTTGAGGCTCCACGAGGTGAGATCTTGCATGGAGCCCCAGACCGAGGGAGATTGACTGTAATCTCGAACTTCTTCCATTTTCTAATAATTGCGCCAACAGTTGTTGCCTTCTCACCAAGCTGCTTGCCTATTGTCCTGTAGCCCATCCAACCTTGTGCAAGTCTACAATTTTGTCCCTGATGTCCTTAGACAGCTCTCTGGTCTTGCCCATTGTGGAGAGGTTGGAGTCTGATTGATTGAGTGTGGACAGCTGTCTTTTATGCAGATAACGAGTTCAAACAGTGCAGTTAATACAGGTAATGAGTGGAGAATGGGAGGGCTTCTTCAAGACAAAACTAACAGGTCTGTGAGAGCTAGAATTCTTACTGGTTGGTAGGTGATCAAATACTTATTTCATGCAATAAATGCAAATTAATTATTTAAAAATCATACAATGTGATTTCAGGATTTTTGTTTTAGATTCTGTCTTTCACAGTTGAAGTGTACCTATGATAAAAATTACAGACCTCTACTGCTTTGTAAGTGGGAAAACCTGCAAAATCGGCAGTGTATCAAATACTTGTTCTCCCAACTGTATATATATATATCCTTCAGTTTTGGGGGTAGATGGAAGAATTTAATAGGGAATATAGCATTGTGTGTAGTTGCTTGGTCCGTCGACATGTAGGAGGCATCTCGATGTGATCAAGTCGGGAATCTGAGAGCTTAATTGTTACGTGTCACCACACAAGGGGGTGGTGTCGTGTTAATTAGCTAGGGTTTAAGAATAAGCTCCCCCAGTATGTAATCGCCCCTCTGTGATTTTTCCCCATGTTATTATATTTCAAGATCGGCAATAAAGATAGGTAACACGTCCCGAAAACCACAACAAACGGGCAAAAAGCCCCGCCTTCAAAGGTTGACAACAAGCAAAGTCACGGCCCCGAGGAACGATTGATGGGCCTGACATCAGAAGCTAGCCTAGAAGGCAGAAGCCCCGCCTTCCCAGGTTGGGGCGAGTATATCACACACTGAAGGGGAGGAAATAGGCGTGATCAAGAGAAAAATTGCCTTGCACACTTTTGGAGAGCCGTGATAAAAGAGGAAGGCTGGCACATTTTAAGAGTCATCGGACTCAGTGGGCTGGCACATTTCAGTCATCGGATTTATATATATTTATATATATATATATACATATACATATATATATATATATATACACACACACATACACATACATCTAAACATATATATAAATAAATATATACATATAAATATATATATATCGGCTCTTGATGCCCCCACTGACTGACTCGTGAGACCAGATTGTATTTGGCGCCAACAGGTGCTATCTGCCACATGAACACATTGTGTTCTGTCCTCCAATCACAACCAGGAAGCACCATTGATGTTATTCAGAAATCGGGGAATGTATTCATTGAAATTATTAAATTCTCCTGACTTGGACCAACGCCGTAATGACCTCAACAGAATGGTGTCATGCTGCCAACCCCGAAGGGCACCCAGCAGTTCATGTAAGGCAAAGTCAAAAGCCGTCAGCAAGCAGATGAAAAGCGAAGCTCCTGACTTTGTTTCGCCCTTCTTAGGGCTCATCAGGGCAACATATCGCTGCTCCTTCCACATCAATGGTGCTTCCTGGTTGATGCAATATACATAAGTGGGGGATGTGTTCCAGCAAAACGCCGTGTTATCCGAAAACGTGTTATGGGGCAATATTTAACATGTAAAAATGGGTGTTATGTTCCAAATTTGGAATATTTCAACCTTTTAAGGTTTAAGACCTTCATAAAAGACTAAAAAAAAAAAGTAAAAAAACAAACAATACATCAATACAACATGTGACAAATAAAAACATAAAAATGAATTACTTTTTAATAAGTGTTGTCATAATCGAGTTTGGATACAGTGCATATTGCTTGTGGCAGGCTTATTCAGGTGTGGGAAGCTGTCCAGTTGAGGTTGAAGGCTCCAAGGAAGAAATGGAGGCCGATTCGCTTGGGATTTTTTTTTTGAAGAACTTCATAATGGAGACTTGAGTGGCTGCTTTCATTTTCTGTTTGTAAACTTCTTTGAAACATTTCAGGACATTCTCTATCTCCCTCCGCACCTTGGAACTTTGCATGCAGTTGGGATTTTGCTCGAAGACGAGTTAATCATAGCTTAAGCGACCAATTTGAAACCTTTAGCCATGACCTTCGTCATGCGGGCTTTAAAAGGCACAACCTCCTCAGGACTTGATTCTGATTCCTCTCTGATACGCTCTTCCTCCACAGCCAAAAGATCGTCCTTGCTCAGCTCCTCCCTGTGTGAGAGAAACAAATTCTCAACATCATCTTTGTTGACCTCCTCAAATTCCACTTGCAGAGCCATGTCCACAATCTGTTGCCTTGCTTCGCTGACTTCAGCCTCCATGAAACCTCTGAACTCAATCACTGCCTCAGGCCAGACTTGATGGAGATGTAGATGATGGAGATGAAAGTGTGGCTGGGCATGCGTTTCCAATAAAGTCGTTTCATCGACATTAAACACCTGGCTTGGTGTGTAACCTCCATCTGCAATCACCGATTTGAAGAAAACTGGAAATTTTTTGGCAGCAGTATGACCTGCAGGAGCAGCTTCCCCAGTCAATTTGAGATTGTGGAACACATGACGACTCTTGAAGCACTCGAACCACCCATGACTGGCAGCAAAAAGGCACTGGATCATTGGTATCTTTAGTTAGATTGCCATACAAACTCATTGCCTTATATTGAATGACCATTCCAGACAAGGGCACATTCTGTTGGTTCTGATGCTCTAGCCACGTGGTCAGCACCTTCTCCGTTTTCTCAAAAGCATCAGGCCAAGATCTTGCACTTCTGGTAACACTGAGATTCGTTGTTGTCTGAGTGCCGTTACAGATTTTATCACGATTGTCATGACTGGTTCTCACTGTAGAATCAAGAAGTCCCATCTCTCTGAATATCAATGCTGTGCTCACCTCTATCAAACGGATCAAAAACTTGTAATTTCACCTCCAATGAATGAGACTTTCTTGACTTGTTCACTTGATCATAATCTCCAATGCCACTTGTTACATGCTTTGCGCCATAGTATCGGCCACTGAGTGTGACGGAGCACGAACACCCTGCTCAGAATGACAGAGCGCGGCAAAAGCATCTGTTGTGAATGAACGATTCACTCAGAATGACACAGTGCGGTTGTTGTTGCCGTTGAATTAAATCCGTGCTATAGTGAAAACGCATTATATGAAGGTAACGTGTGTGTGTGTGTGTGTGTGTCATTTACTAGTTTACACCACTTAAGATAGAACATCAGATTGAAACAAAATAATTACGAAAATCTGCAATGTCAATGTTCTAATCTTCACCCAATCACATTCTGAGCACATAATCTGGATGCCACAACAGCATGAGGATAAATGGTGTGGATAAGTCACGCAGAAATCTTCACACTTACTTCTTGGCAAGGTTCAGCATTTTTTGCCGCCGACGTTGTCTGCTCCGTTGCAGGGAAGTATTGCTGTCTACGAGAGCTGAGGTCGACAGCGACACCTGCAGAACACAGCAAATCAGCACTTTTACGGCAAATTTGGAAACAGTACAAGCTTTCCTACACAAAAAGTAAAGCAACTTGTTCAAACTCGAATATTCCAATTTGTATAAACGATAACTAGAGAATCTTCAATTCATGTCAATTGCTCAATTTCATTAGAACAAGAAAAAGAGCAATCAGAGATTGCAGACCCTCGCCAGGACTTCTTTTGTGTGGCATTTGTGACGGTGTGCTACATAATTAATAAGACACATAATTAGAACTGCCACTTTATACAGTACTGCTGGCAGTGATGATCGGGTACCAAGACCGGGTAACTTTGGTGCTACCCCACTTTCATCGGACACCTGACCCTGACCCATTACGTTTTGATAACTATTCAATTTAATCAGAATGGGATTAAAATAAATTCAAATCAAATGCAAGACCAAATAGAACAGTAATGCATTAGAGCAGGGGTCTCCAACCTTTTTGGCGGAGGGCCACAAACCAAAGTGGTGAGGGGCGGAGGGCCGCACCCAAAAAAAAGAGCTAAATTCCGAAAAAAATATATATATACTGTATCATACAATTAATATGCGAAATTTAAACAAAAATTAGTGCTGATATATTTTTCTTGCCAACGAATATGATAAATGAAACAAGTTGAAGACGACAATGGTTCACGAGGGTATTTGACGATGTGATGTAGATTTTTCAGAAGTCAAGGATGAGACAATGTGATAATTTTTGACCAAGTTATAAAAATGATCAACATGATGTGGTACGAGTGACAGGTTATTAGCTACAAAATGTCGAAAACCCGGTTTCGTTCAACATCTTTCAAATTTGACCTTTGCATAACCTTTAAAGGTCACAAAACAATGCTGTGGACATTAAAATAAGGAAACAGGATACGTGCTATAGCTTATTGGAGTTAGTTCGTCGAAGAAGGTCGAAAACCGGTTCGATTCCCAACTTTGAAAATTGACCTTTGTGAACTTTAAAGGTCAAAGGTCAAGGATTATGACCTTTGGTGCAAAACTTCCTCTGGAAATTCCAGGAACATATAACGTCATATAGGCTATATGGCATTTCGCACTCCTCAGATTATCCATACTTTGATGAAATCAGCGTAAAAACAAAGTTGAAGGGGGCGCCACGGGCAAGGTGTTCGAGATAGAGCAAAATGTTTCAAGACTTTAGGTGGGGAATGACCTCAAGATTATGCATAAAAATATTGTCATCCTAGCTCTCAAAGTTTGGGCGGTCGTATGATTTTTATGGCAAAATTCGCAATTTTCTAAGTTCGTGACCTTGTGACGAAAATGAAAATCGAGCTCCGTGGGGCTATGCAGGTGCCATTGGGCTAACCAAATACCGAAACCCCCGTCAGATTCGACAAACCCAAGGAGAAGATCAAATTGAAATCGGCTACCCCCTTAAAAAACATGTTTTTTGGGCGTGGCTCCGCCCATAATGGGCGCCACCACGCCCATTCTCAGGAAAGCACAACTAGATCATGATATAAACCTCCCACCAATTTTTATCAGGATCGGATCAAAACCCACGGAGCTATGCTGGGACAGACAGACAGACAGACAGACATACAGACAGACGACACACAACATAACGAATATAGTGGTCACTTATTTTTTTTGTGAAAATATTTTTTCGTGAACGAATAATCGTGTTAAAAACACTGTGTCTAATACGAATCCAAATCATAATAAAAATTACAGAACGCTTTGATCATTGACCCTGACAAATTGGCATTATCCGGGTGGCATTGTAATGTAAACTTAATATGGCACCGCGCAGGACGCATAAATCCGTCTAAGGGCCGCAGTGGCCCGCGGGCCGCAGGTTGGAGACCCCTGCATTAGAGCAATCAGAAGGAACTGAAGATGCAAAAAGAAAAGATGAATCGATCAGGAGGAACCTGGATAGGATTCGCATTTCAGCTGCTACTCCTCTACCCTCAAACCCATCCAGGCAGAGCCAAGTGAGTCTTCTTCAAAACAAAAAATTAAAATTAAAATTAAAAAGCCCAGATAATTCTCCCAGATAATTCTGGCAGTAAATAATTCTGGCAGTAAATAATTCTGGCTGCTAGACCATGTATCCAATCAAGTTGAAAGTTAAAACATGTATTCCCCCATCACTACGAGATCACAATTCTGAAGTTTCACGCTAATTGATAAAGTGGTTCCAGAGAAAACAATATTTAATATTTTCTTCAATCCAATATGGCTGCCAAACCAGGTGTCCTATCAATTATTCATTAACAAACTTGTACACCCAAGGCTTGTGAAACATTTGTGTGAAGTTTCCCCTTGAACTGTCTCGCCGTTCTGAACAAGAAGATTTATATATTGTTGTGGATTTCCGCCCGCCGGCGTGCGGACGACCGCTTCTAGCCAATGGCGGCCGCTCTCGCCCACCGAACGGACAATCCAGTTGCAGCCTTCCGGATCAAACACCGAAATCCCACTACGGGTGTGTTTTAATGCACACCACAGCCTAGTCAACACTCTACCCGCGCTACAGGGTCAATCGCCGAATTGTCGATATACCTAATTAATCGCGCGGGCAGACTACCGAGAGACTGTACCTCAACGGGGCCCACTTGAAACGAGCCGCTTTAAGCAGCTCGCTTCGTTTTGGGATAACCCGGGTATTATCGCGAGGCCCCGTTGGACCCGATTCTATTATCGGCTTTTTTAAAACCAACTATATTCCGAGTGCAATATGGCAGTTCAATTAGGGAAAGGACGCAACGAACGGGTGAACATAAAGTGCATTGTGTACATTAATAGATAGACGCGTTGTAGCTCTTTTGCATTGCTCGGGGTTTGTCCTCTTACATGTTACATAATTGCATGCGTGCTCTCTTGATTGCTACATAACTGCATGATTGCCATTGCTGCCTTGATTGACGTGCATGCCTGCATATGTGTCTTGTGAAATAAATGTGCTTGTTTCCAAACATTGTTCA
>CM068957.1:75401227-75416952 GCA_035128595.1 Eptatretus atami | reverse complement strand
ATGGCGGAGCGTTAAAAATAAAAGGACACGAAGTACAAGAGGGCATGCAGCCACACAACAAAACATCACGACATACAACAAAACATCACATAACTAGTCATAAATAACTGACCAAGCAGATTATAATCTGCAAGTCAGAAATGAACTGTTTGTGACTTTAAAAAAAAAATAATAATAATCCACTTTCTCCAATTCAATAATAAATCTGTTCAAATTCAGGGAAAGAACAACCCTGGAGTCTAAACTATTCTATATTCTCTAAACACCGATTCTCTTAACTCTGATAAGACTCTTGAAATAAAGGCAACTCGTTCGACCTAGTTTTGGGTAGTGTTAAACTGAAAGAGATCTCTAAAATTAATGTCACTAACCCAGGGGTTCCCAAACCTGTGGTACGCGTACCACAGGTAGTACATTTGGACTTTCTCAGTGGTACGCGGCAGCGTGCTTTTTTTATTTTAAACGCAGTTTTTATTTTACTTCTCTCTCATGCAGCTTGTGCACAATAATAATTATATGAAGCGGCTGTACACTGACAGCTGTTGTTATTGGCCATTGTGCACAAGTCTTATTATTCGTTTGTCTCTTACACGCACACTGTCATCATTGCTTATTGCCCGCTTATGTTACCGTTATCGTTCACCGCAGCATGTCAATGCGAAATATTCGGAGAGTTATCTCAAGTTGCTTCACTTCCATCCAAAAAGGTGAATTAGAAGCTCCACAGTGGTGATTTGTGGAAAAGTCTCGGCAATCAATCTATGAACCAAGTCTATTGAAGCGCCATTTTGATTCTGTTCATCCTGAACACAGCGACAAGGACCATGATTTTTTTCGTCGGAAGAAATGCCATAGAAAGAGCACGCTTCGACGGCCGGCGAGTTTCACAGCAGTCCACGGCAGCCGTAAAGCATCCTACTTAGTTGCACTGCGAATTGCAGAACAGAAAAAAACTCACACCGTCGGTGAAAGCTCATCCTTCCCGCCACAAAGGATATCGGGTCTCATGCTGGGAGCACAAGCGCCCAGAAGCTCATTCTCTTTCGTTGTCAAACAACACAGTTCAGAGGCCATTGAAGAAATGTCAACCAATATTGTGACCAGGTGGTGCAGAAATCAAGGCATCTCCATGGGATTTTCTATGCAATTGGATGAGTCAACTGACGTGGCAAATTGTGCCCAACTGTTGCGTTGTTCGTACGTGCATAAGCCAAGTTCAAGGATGAAATACATTTTGCCGCCCGCTTAAAACCACAACGAAAGCAAAGGACATTTTCGAAAGTGGTGTCTTCCGTCTTTGATCAAGTTGGGCTGTCATGGGTTATCTGAAAGGCTGTACTACAGATGGTGCTCCAGCTATTTGGGGTGCAGATCAGGTTTCCAAACGCTTGTGAGCAGTTGTCCTGAAGTGCGCGGCTACACTGTACGATCCACCACCACGCATCGCAGCCACGCCGCTCCCAAGCCATTGACTGACGTTCTCTCAACCATGATCAAAATTTGAACCATGTGAAATCCCAGCTCTCAATTCGCGACTTTTCAAGAAACTTTGCGAGGATTCGACTCCAACCATAAAGTTTCTCTATTCCACACTGAGGTGAGATGGTTATCCCGTGGAAATATGGCGGAGCGCGGTGTTTGAACGCAGCTGAGCTTCGTGAATTCTTCAAAACGATGGAAACCAAAGACTTCAATTCGTCGCTGCTTTGAACGACCCCGACTGGGCATTGCACCTGGCTTATTTGGTCGACATTTTCTCAGTTAAACGCCCTGAACAATCTCTTCAGGGGACTGGGCGACTATCATTGACTTCAAGCAAGTGCAAGGGATTTCAGGAAAAACTCCGTCTGTGAAGACGAATGTCGAAGCGGGAGTGGTGGTCATGTTTTCTTGCACGGCCGATATTCTCAGAAGCGTGAAAAGAATCCCCAAGGGATTCATACAACTGGTAAAAGATCACTCGCTTATTTGGATGAGGAATTAAATTCCTATTTCCGGATCTCAAGGAACTGGATCTGAAATTATTCGCAACCATTTCGCATGAATGCATTGGATTTGCCACCTGGAACAGGACTGCAGGAAAGCTTGATTGATCTCCAGAACGACTCCACAGCCCGAGATCAGTTTGACGAGATGATCTTGCGGACTTCTGTGTGGAATGTTGGGGTCTTACCCTAAGCTGCTGCCCTGGCTGTTCATTCGCTCATAGTATTCCCATCTACATGGCTGTGTGAAGCTGGTTCTCGTCAGTCGTTATTCTAAAAAACAAACAAAGATCCCTACTGGATGTTGAACATGATGTTCGGTGCCTTTATCCAAAACAAAGCCTGACATCGACCTGCTTGTGACAAGAAGCAGGCTCAACCATCCCATTGACTGGACATTTGCACAATCAAATCAGTAGCTACTACTGTTCATTCTTTTGTTCAGATCAGATTGTTCTTTGTCATAGTTGTGAATTGTTAACCTCCGCCATCGAAGATCGAGGTTACTTTTCACCCTTTCTGTTTGTTTTGTTTGTTTGTTTGTGGAACAGTATAACGGAAAAACTCCTTGACGGATTTCGACGAAACTTGGTGGGGGGGTTAGTATGGTCCAAGATCATGCCATTAAAATTTTGGACTTGGTCCCCCCCAAAAAAAAAAAATTGTTAGAGAATTTTTTTTTTTTTTTTTTTTTGCATTTCTACATGTTTTAAGTGATTTTCCAACCCCCCCCCCCCCAAAAAAAATAGAGAATTTTTTTTTTTTGCATTTCACATGTTTTAAGTGATTTCCAACCCCCAAAAAAATTTTACCCCCCCCAAAAAATAGAGAAAATTTTTTTTTTGGCATTCTACATGTTTTAAGTGATTTCCAATCCCCCCCCCCCCCCAAAAAAATTTAGAGAAAATTTTTTTTTTTGCATCTCATGTTTAAGTGATTTCCAACCCCCCCCCCACCCCTAAAAAAAAATTGTTAGAGAAAAAATTTTTGCAACTTTTTTTTCAACAAAATTTAGATTTCTTTTTTTTGCATTTCTACATGTTTTAAGTGATTTCCAACCCCCCCCCCAAAAAAATGTTGAGAGAAAAGAACTATACTGTCAGCACTGTGACGTCATATTTAATGATAAGATATAAGTTCACTTGAGTGACCAGCTGTTTGGCGGCGGAGTTTGCACTCTGCCGAGTGCTCCCCTCTAGTTCGTATTGTTTAACTCCCCATTGTCGTATCTGTGATCGGCAAATAAACACTATTTTAGGTGAATTTTGGTACAGTGTACTCGTGGACCACGAACATGTGAAATGGTACCCCAGTAAAAAAAGGTTGGGAACCCCTGCACTAACCTTTTAGCAATCATCATACAATGATTTGTAAATTCCAAATCACTACTCATAATGACCCAATCCTTGATGCTGTCAACACTGTTCATCTTCACACCGTTTACTGTATAATTTTTTATATATTTTAACCTCCAAGGGCAAAACTACACATTTTAGCCGCCTGTTCGAAGAACAAGAGCTATACGATACCCCCGTGGCTGAGGTGAGCGTGAAAATGTTAAAGTGTTTTGGTGCAAGTTATTTCCTTTCTAATGTTTTTATCTACCACACTATTTTACTGATTACAATATACATAATACATTGCTTTAAAATTATTTGAATCAGACTTCACTGCAATGCCTTATAAAAAATATTATTAGACTAGTCTTTTAAAACGAAAAACGATAATGTATAAACAGGCGAGCATTGGGTGCTTTGACACACTCTGGTTATTTCATTCTAACGTCAATCATCTTGTTTGCCCAAACAAAGTTGGCTCAAATCCTACTTTCAAGTTTGGCTTTTCCACCAATCTCTTTGATTAAAAAAAAACTATCTTACAATATAGACTGAACTACTCTCGAGTGCTTTTGGCAAATCATTAATATACATCAAAACCAGAAGAGGACCCAAACGCTACCCTGAGGAACCCCAGATTTTATTAACACTTCGCCAGTGTAGTCATTGCTAAACACAAATTTTTGCGTACGATTGGCTAAAAGGGCTTCGATCCAGCCCACAATTTTCCCACGAATATGAAAGTTAGAGACAATATTGAGTACGTATTATGGGATACAGTATCAAAAGCCTTCGCAAAATCCAAATATACATTGTCAACAGAGTTTTCCCTTATCTCCCTCTTCTAATACGTACCTTTATTTTGGGCAGTGTATAGGCAACTGACAGCTCTAGAGAGGCAAAAAGTAAATAACCCGGGTTACGTGCATGAGGCAAAAAAATACCAACTGCTTATAATTCAAAACACCTCACCACACTGGAAAACGTGGGGACAGGAATACCAAACTATAAATGGTGGGGACTTGTAATACTTATTGTGGTAAAATGTGCCAATCGACTTCCGAGCAGAGTAGAAGAAACACCCCCACCTGGAGCCTGACGGTGGTGCTACTCGATACAAATTTACCTGCAGAATTTGTGTCATTGTCCCTCCCCCAATACCCCCAAACCCCCAAGACCACGGTCCGCAATTAGACGCCATTTTGTTTCCATCCGGCACAGCGCACCAAATCTGTTCCCATTGTGTTTGAAGCATAACGGATCCGTTTTTGAATCAAACTCTCTCTACTCCCAAAAGGGACATTATATTAAGTAATGATTTCTTTTCGTTCTTCCAACGCGTCAGAATAAGCATTTAATCAGACAGGATTGATTTAACCTTAAAACATATCTATCTATCTATATATTCCTAAAACTCTCATCTTGTATATACACTGTATATGTATTGTTACAGATTTTAGAATCTGGTCTGATGAATGCATCCACACGTCCAGGTCCTCAGACAGTTATTTCCTTAAATGCATGTTCAGATTAGCCCCATCCCCATGTCTAATGGGATCTTAAATGTTATGCGTTGAGAAGGGTAAAGGATAGATCCCCTCTCTTATGGGAAGCTTTTTTCCTTACGACAGACACGTTCACACACATTTCTTTCACGAGCTCTGAAGCCCACCCTCATTTTTCCTCAGCAACATTCTTTCACGAGCTCCGCCGCCCGCCTTTTTTCAGAGCGCACGGGTCGTCAAGGTAACCGTGCCCCAGTGGGGCGGGGTGAGCTTGGGGTGGACTGCACCCTGCGGAGACGGCCCGGGGATATAAAAAACGAGCGCGAGAAAGCGTGAGGGACGTTCTGTGAGGAGAGACGTTCTGAGATATAAAAAAGTGATGAAAAAGCGAAAGAGGGACGTTCTGAGAGGAGAGAGACGTTCTGAAGAGAAGAGATACGTTCTGAAGAGAAAGATGCATTATTTGTCGATTTCCAACCTGTCCGTATTTGTCCTTTCCTTCTATTGGTCGAGCATTGTTCGAACAGAGATAGATTGGGAGGTAATTACCACATATTTGACCAAAAATCGTCGGCACGCACCAACGGTTAAAACGCTCAGCCATCCTAATTAAAATCTAATCAGATAACATTGGTGCATTGCCGAGGGCGCACTCCCCGCTCAGGTAACCACGTGACCTCTAAGTTAAACGGAATAATTAGACGGCGGACACTGGAACTCATGGTTAACTGGGTAGCGTTCGTGGTTTTAAGACAACCCACCGTACACAACGTTAATTGTGAGCGGTGGCCCCAGGTCCGGCTCTACCGAGGACAACCAGGATTAATCCCCTGAGTGACAAGCTGGTGTCTCGGTACCCGTGGCTGCAACCTGTATTTACATATATATATATGTATGTATGTTCCCGAAATACAGCCAAAACGATACACGATAGCGCAAACATTTTAGGACCACCTTACTCACCATTCACCTCGTGGTGTGCAGTATCAAGTTTCGTTAAATTCGGCAACGAAAAATATTAAAAAATCAATTCCCGATTCTGTCAAGTTCTCTTCGGAGAATTTGATCAATGCAAACAACCTCAGCGGTATAGTTCGCTGGAGCTATCTTTTTTTTTTCATCAACCACGTGCACAACGGTAACCCAACGGGTTCATGGGTCGTCTAGTGCCTTATAAAATGCATACCACAATAATTACAAATGTTTTTTTAAAAAATTACTCCCTCATAATGATACAAAGTGAGGACCTTGGTAAATATTGCCACCTTCCACATACATACATCTCCCCATACATCTCTCTGGTTTCAAGTGGACATCTCTGCTGTGTTATCAGAGAACCACCTCAGCGCCGTCGAGTCTGGCATTTCACTCAAGCCGACTGAGGGTCTCCAAGCAGCCATCAAACTTCTAGACTGGTCTCCCATCGCTACTTTCTCCAACATCAACTCATCCTGGAATTCTTTCAAAGAACTTGCTCTCCCTCATGCACAGATTTATCCCCTCTATCTTCAGTTGTCCTACCTTCCTCCCGCCCATGGTTTACTGAAGCTTGTGGCAAGGCAGTTGTCCTGAACCAACCTGCCTGAGGGCAATAAACTCCCACTCTCCCACACATGTTTGGAATAAACTCCCACACTCTCTTCAATCCCATTCTTCCCTCCAGGTCTTCAAAACAGCTGTTCACCACCATCTCTTATTTCCCCCATCCAAAACCATGATCTTTTCTACCCCATTAATCCACCCCAAACCCACTCCTTCAAATTGCCTGCTTCCTTCCCGAAAGATCCCTGTCATGTAAGGTCCTGAAAGTCCTGTAATTCCATCTTGTATACCCGTGTTTCCCTGCCCCATCCCTCTCCCTTCCACAGATCTAATGTCTCTGTTCCCCACTGTTTTGTCCTTCCCACCTGCCCCTCTGTCTCATGCTCCCCCCTTGCTGTGCAATGTGTGTTAGCTATCATACGAGCCTCAAGAAGGTAACAAAAAACAAGCTCAAATGAGCTAAGATCCTCGTCCTTCTTAATGATGACGCATAAAAAACGAATATGACATCATTGTGATGTATCAGGTTTGCGATAAATTATCTGTGCTAATGCCCGGCTTGATTCCCGCACAAAATCAAACATTCACAGCTTGCCTAGTTTCGGAGATAAGGTATAGGCAATTTCCATTAGCGGAGATATTTTGACATCATAACTTTTTTTTTCTAGGAGATTTCAAAATCGGAGATGGTTCCTGTCTGCGCAGGTATTTTACATATATATGCCAAGTTTCAGGAAGTTTCGTGAAACGTGTAGGCTGTGAAACAAAAAAGTCCACAAGAAGAAGATTAAGAACAACAACGTGAGTAAGACTTAGAGATCCTCCACGAGGATCTAAAAAAATACAAATTTCAACTGAGATAATTGAAATTCAGTTGACTTACAACTGGAATAATTGAACATAGTCTACTGTTGTGAATAATAACCTGATTTTAAGCTCAGGTATCTGCCTGGATGGTTGAGGAGACATCAGCTTACTTCGGAGATTCAAGCTGAACTGCCCGGATGATACTACAGATGTGTCGACCCGAGGAGACCTGATTCGGATGAAGAGTTACCCGAGCTTGGTTTAGGAAATTAATTTACCTTAGGGCCTTGAAATGAATGATGATGGAAATTATTCATAAAAGCAGATGTTAAATTAAATTATTTTCTTGATTGCAAATTGAACACTTCATATTTGTCCTGGTAGGACAAAAGGGGGGATTGTAGAAGCGTAAACAACTATATTCAAACAGTGCCGATACTCTTTTAATTGAGCAAGTAGATTTAAGTTTTCACTGTGCTTGGATCATAAGGTTGTATTATAAAAACCAGTTCCTAAATGATCCCTTACCTAACAGCCTTTTGATTTCCATATTTATATGGACGATTATGCAATATATTAGAATTTACCATATGCTATTCAGCTTACTCATATAATATATATATAAATAAATATATAATATATATATATATATATGTTCGATATTAAGGGATCACTACATATTATATAATTCTGTTATAGTGGACTGGAGCCTTGGTGTCTGGCTCAATCGAAAGATTTTGGGGCTGTGAACTTTATACGCTTTGAAAAGCCATTGTTTGTGCCATTGGAATGCTTGTTTAGATTAATGTGCATATGTCTTCCTTCACCCTTATCCTACTACTTCTGGTCATAAAGTTGTTTTCAAACTCTCCAGATTGGTTGAACTCTGAATGATCACTGCCAAAGGCCTTAAGAGCTCACCCTCCCCTCCCTTCAAAGTTGGCCACAGTACAATTTTTTTATCTTGTATAATTGATTTGCCAGATGTCTTACCACTTCAACCCACAGCAATGTTTTACCAGATGTCTCACCACTTCATCCTACCCCTTCATGTCTGAGTATAAAAAGCTCTGATCCAAGCATAAGATCAGAAAAGATGACCATGCATGATATTGCTTGTACAATACGTTATATTGTTTAATTCCTCTTTCTCCATGCGCATGAATAAATGTTTCCAACTCTGAAACTGAAGAACTGAATTCTTCGACACCTCAGTGCAGGAACCCATCCTCTCAACGCTCTGTACCCACATCAGGACTGGATAGCTAGCTATCTCGTGTGCCTGAGGAGCTGTTGTCATTCGCCCACATCAAAGAGGAGCTGTCGTGTTGGAACAACACCCATGTGGTCTGCAGGCTCTGCAATGTGGTCTCAAGTGCCCTGTGTGCACATGTTTTGGGAATGGTGCATGAGGGTCACTTGGGCATAGTGAAGCTCAAACAGAGGTGCTGGGATTTGGTGTGATGACCAGGGATCAACCAGAACATTGAAGTCATGGTAAAGGACTGTGCCACCTACCTGGTCAGCAGCAAAACTGGCCCTCCAGCCATGCCTACCCTGCAGCGACTCCTCTGGCCAACCTGGCCATGGGAACATATCCACTTAGACATTTGCGGCAAAATCTAGTGTTCCTCATCACCAGTGCTTTCTGATGGTGGCCTATCACCTGCACTCCAAATGGCTGTAGGTAACCCCCTTGGGGACAGTCACTACTAGAACAATGATGGACATCTTGGACGTGCTCTTTGCATGCTGGGAGCTGTCTCAGGCCATCACTACTGACAATGGGCCTCAGCAGTCACCCTTCAAAGTTTAAGCCTTTCAAGACACCTTCAATAATTTACATCCTTTAGACAGTGTAAAAACCTGTAAGAATTTAATCCTTTAGAGCCCTTAGACACATCTAAACCCAAAAGACATTTGAACCTGTTTGACCATTTAGACCATAACTATTATTGGAACATATCTTTTAGACCTTTGAAACCATTATAGATATTTTTACATTCTCCGTGCGGTAAATACGGTAATTTTACATTCTCCGTGCGGTAAATACTGGTATTTTTACATTCTCCGTGCGGTAAATACTGGTAATTTTACATTCTCCGTGTGGTAAATACTGGTATTTTTACATTCTCCGTGCGGTAAATACTGGTATTTTTACATTCTCTGTGCAGTGAATACTGGTATATATTTTTTTATACTCCATGAGGTAAAATACTGGTATTTTTACATTATCTGTGTGGTAAATATTAGTATTTTTACATTCTCCTTGTGGTAAATACTGGTATTTTTACATTCTCCATGCAGTAAATACACTAATTTTACATTCTCCGCATGGGAAATACGGTATTTTTACAATATCTGTGTGGCAAATACTGGTATTTTTTACATTCTCCGTGCGGTAAATTCGCTATTTTTACATTCTTGGCACAGTAAATATGCTATTTTTGCATTCTCCACATGGGAAATATGGTATTTTTACATTTTCTGCATAGTAAATACTAGTATTCGCTTAAAGCTTTTTTCCCCCCTGGGAGTCAGGTTGAATATGGAGGGTTGAGGAGTAGGGAGGTAAGGGTTGTGTGGAGTTATGAGAGTTGGTGTTTGGTGAGTATGGGGGGGGGGAGGGTTGGAGAGTATGGAAGGGTTTTAGAGAGCTTGGGGTTGAGGGTGTGGGTTGTTTGGTGAGTTAGGGGTCTGGAGAGTATGAGGGATTGGAGAGTATGGAGGGGGTAGGGGAGGGTTGCTTGAATATGGGAGTAAGCGAATATGGAGGGTTGGGGAGTAGAGGGATTTGGGGAATCAGGAGATATGAGGTGTTGGTGTTTGGTAAGTAATTGGGGGGGAGGGGTGGTTTGGTGAGTAAGGGGGGGGGCAGTGGGGGTTGGTGAGTATGGGAAGGTTGGTGAGTTGAGCAGATGTGAAGTTTTCCTTTTGGGAGGTTGGCACCAATTGGAGTAGGGGTGAAGGGGTTCAGATGGCTTTTATTCCATTCCTCATTCATCACACACAGACAATAACTGTGCAACTAATGCAGCACAAAAGGTCAGAAACCTTGCACTTTTGACTGTTTGTAATTGTAGACAAGACATGAAAATGATGAAACTTTTAAAAAAAAATTTAAGCGCAAGTATTCTAAAATAATAATAATAATGATAATAATAATAATAATAACAGAAGTGACAGCGAAGAAACATCGATTAATTAAATGGAATGGAAATTAATACCATGACATTGTGAACAACATTCGAAGCAATCGTTTCTCCGATCCCTGTACAAGCTAGAAATATGGTAAGAACGATTTCCTTACCACTCACTCACTGTTATGCAAAAATGTTGCATAGAAAACAAAAATTTACATCGAGCTAAAATTGTCTATATTTACAAATACACACACATATACAATCACTTTCCAAATCCATTTCCAGCTCAAGTGTGAGATAAAGGCAATTCAGATCTGACGAGAGTTAAATATCTTGCAACAACATCCCGACAGTCACGGCATTGGAGCAGTAACAGAATGTGAAGTTTCATTGAAACATAAATAAAGCAAATGTACATACATAATACATACAAGTTTGATAAAGCATTTACATTATACAATGTGCGTTTGAAGCATGAGCAAATCTTTCTTTAAAATAACAACAAAAAAAGTTATACTTGCTATGGTAAACTGAAGCCATGAAAGGCAAAAATTTAAATCTAAAGTTTAGGAGAAAGGTGCACATTTAAAAATTATTCTTTTATTCAATGACAATATAATTGATAGTCACCGACAAATGAGGAAGGCAAGATGACAATCAAATGCGAATAGTTTCCAAATACAAAGTCAACTCGGTCAACAGGTCAAGAATTATTGTGCCACAACCTTGGCTTGAAAACAAGACTTGTGCCACAACCTTGACATTGTAGAAGTTTCAGAGACAGCAATTACACAACAACAAAAAAACCTGTAATTGCCGAGATATTTATCTTTGTTACGAAAACATTTTGCGACAGATGCAATTGCCATCCAGTCCTTGGGAGTAGATCTTCAACCTAAGATGGTACCAGAAAAAAAATTTTTGCCACCAACCTCAGAACCACAATACTTCACTTCGTGTTGAGGTGGAAAGAGCAAGGGCAGCATTTTCACTGCGATACTCTTGAGTGGGGAAAATGGAGTTTGCCGGATAGATTTCTGGTTTGGTTCCCCCCTAACGACACGAGGATAGTTCCTATTCCTGACCGACGAGTAACAAATATAACCCTGAGAGCTTAATCATTTGGAATTTACACCTGTGAAAGCACACATAGCAGAGAGATTTGCTCAAGATTCTCTCCCCCCCCCCCACCCCCTCACTATTTAACCTGGAAAGAAAGGAAGGATGATTATGAAAGTCCAAGCAAGTCAAAAATGCTCCATTCTGTCATTTTACAATTCATCCCCACTGTTACCAAAAACTTCAAGTTCTTCCTCCCAGTCTGGAATGACCCCAGTGGTTAAGC
Organism: Eptatretus atami; assembly: GCA_035128595.1. Taxonomy (NCBI): domain Eukaryota; kingdom Metazoa; phylum Chordata; class Myxini; order Myxiniformes; family Myxinidae; genus Eptatretus; species Eptatretus atami. The sequence goes on along the minus strand of CM068957.1, from coordinate 75,405,288 downwards.
TTTTGCTTTCTTCAGGAGCATCATTTTTCACACGATCATCAGGTAACTGTTCGTGCCCAACCACAGGTGTTCTCTCCACCCAGTGGCTTGATGCTGCCTGATCGTGAGCAGAACCATGCGGTTCATCCTCATCTTCTCCGCTGTTGTGATGATGATGATGATCATCATCATCATCATCACCATCATCACCATCATCATCATCGATGGAACATCCATCACTGCCGTGAACTCCAGCAAGATTGTCGTTCTCTAAACCCATTTGGCAGCTACTTTGTTCTTCTTTTTCTTCTCTTTGGAGGTTATCTGTATCGTCTTGAACTTGGTCCCCTTCAGCAGAGCCAAACCCATCCACACAAGTAAACTGCTGTGGGTGGTCTGTCGAGACTACTTCACTGTCTGGACTTGAAGTATCTCCTGGTGGAAACACGAATAGAGTAAGTGAAATGCATGGAAAGCACCAGAATTTCCACTCATCTTCCTGAAATCAACAGATATTATTTTATGTTATGTTGCAGTTTTTTTTCCTTTATACATTGATTGAAGGCTCATGGAGGACCTTGTACACGAATCGCACACAGAGCATGGACATTAAGGAGACATCTGTACTTTTAGATGGATTGTACGGATAACAGTAGACAATAGACAAGTATATGGAATGTGAGCCTGGGTTCTGCACATCATGAGCAAGGGTTCAGGTGGGAATGCTATCAGGCCAATCAAACATTTCAATGAGATCAGGTAAAGGATCAACTTGCAATTGCAAACAGCAGAGTTGATCAAATTTCAGAAACAATTTTTTTGGGGGAAAGGTCAACTTATTGAACAAGGGTAAGACTGACATCACAGCTTCAGGCCTCCTAACCAAGCAGGCTAACACAGTCTATACCAGTCCACCATGCTTGCAAACCAAAAGTGGGGTCTCTCCACCTAAACCAAAAAAATATTCTCTCCGTGTTGAGGTTGATTGTAATATATGAAAATTAAAAAAATTAAAAAAATACAATTTTAAATCTCTCCTAGAATATCTTCTTACGTTCACCTTTTCCTTCTTCATAAAGTGTCTTATTCATAAAGCAGACTGAGCATCCTCCATCAAACCAAGTCTTTCCTTGAATAATCATACACACAGTCTAAAAGGCCTTTACAAAGCTTAATGGACTACTCTCTGCTTTAGGCTGGCACATCATGTCACATCTTTCTCTTCTGCATTCTGTGGAATCTAAAGCTCTCAAAATTATTGGAATCTCCATTGATGAAGCCGAAGAACAAGGGTCTTTTACTCTCATATCTTAAGCAGGTCGGTGGTTTCTCTATTTTCTACCGTCTATTTGCTAATATTGCTTCCTCTTCTCTCTGTCCTCCAAAAACCTCCCCAGCAACTCCAGAATGCACACGTTCTTCCCTCTACTGGTTAAGTTTCCAAAATCTAGACTGACTGCCTCCTCAACTCTTATATTCCTTGCTTCTCCCATCTATGGACCAACCTTGAAGAGGCTGTTCTGTCTCACTCTTCCCTCCAGGACTTCAAATGGGCAGTCCACCACCATCTTGTCATCCCAAATTCTGACCCATGATCTTTATTACCCCCATTAACATTTCCTAATCCAACCGTCCCACTTGCTAGTTTCAGCGTTTCTTCCCCTCCCCTCTCTCTTTTCCTGTTCTTTAATTCCCTTGAGGTTTTTCCCCACTATCAGTTCTACCTTGCTCTTCTGTTAGCCACGCTCCTGTAATAAAAAATTTTTTAATACATAATAAAAAAATCTCCCTGATCTGTAGTTGAAAGGATCTGTTTTTGCACCCTTCTTGAAGATGTGAGTGATGCTTGGCCTTGAGATCGAGCAATTAGGACACCAAATTCACCAGCCATTTAAGACCACAAAAGGGATAAATGTGCCCAACTCTCCACCCCCCCACCCCCGCCTAGGGTGGTAGAGGTTGCACCTCACTGTCCAAGAGGACTCGTACTCCTGAGTTCAGCCAAAACCCCCACAGGGACCCACGTAACCGTGGCGTTCCGTTCACGGTTGGGCTGGCCACAACCTGCAGTCTCCATGGTTTCGCCAAGGAAATCTTCGTGTAATAGTGGGGCAGATAACAGCAATTTTGAGAGGAATCGTGCAAATGATGATACAAGCATCAAATTTTGCACATTTGTTCTCCAGGGGATTCTAATCAAATCTGCCTGATTGGCCATTTGAAAATCCAAATTTTGAAAAATTTGAAAAAAAAAAAAAACTTCAAAAAAGTCAAGATCACGAATCAATGTGGATGCTGGCTGAGATTGGTGAATGTTTCAGAAACATCATCAAGACGTTCCAAGTCTGCCATGCAGTTTTCTTCCCTTTACCGCGGAAGGCAGACACGACGTCACATCCAGTGAACGCATGGAAGTATGGGATCCCTCTGGCTCTCTCAGGCCATATTGCAGAAACTACCTCATGGATGGAATCCATCGCGCCTTGGCTCCTTGGCCAAAGGCAATCCACATTTCTCAAGACCTAGTTCCTGTAAGGATGGCAGTACAGATATTGCTATGACTAGTACGTCCGTGTCATTAGCCTTAATGATAATGGACTTTCTACCATCTGTCGTTGCATCCCTGGCGTGTACAAATATTCGAGTGTCAGCTTCTTCATGACAACATGGAGACACAGCATCCAGTGACTTCCTTGTGTTGCTAATGGCATCTTCTCCTTTTGTGACAATGACTGTGCTTGTCGTCTGTGCTTCACACATCTTTTCGCAAGGAAGTTGAAACGCTCGTTCTTGTTGCTGTCATCTCGAAGAAAGCTTCTCCAGTTACTTGGGGTCTTACTGGTTCCTGTCACTCTTCGTATGATTCCTTGCCCCCTTTTCGACCTTTCCTTGGACTTCAGACTTGACTTCTTGTACACATCAAACACTTCGTCCACCCTCTCGTACCTGGCACCATAGGATCCACTTTGGATGATGTCTTCTTTAGCATAGTCATCAAATATCTTTGAAGTGCATGGAGGTAGGGCATTGGTAAGTGCTGAGCATCAATGATGACTGCATCTCCTTGGTTCTCTGTCTGGGATGTTCACTTTGCGCTTCAAGAATTTCAGCCAGCTGTGACTAATTTTTTTGAAGTTTGTTTTTTTTTCAAATTTTTAAAATTTGGATTTTCAAATGGCCAATCAGGCAGATTTGATCAGAAGGCTTGAGAAGAGAATGCAAATTTGATGCTTGTATCATAATTTGCACGATTTTTCTACTATCTACTACACTATAAGCATTGGCACCACAGGCTAACTCATGGCCACGTCTACAAAGCATGATTTTTAACAGTTAAGCATTCATAAGATCCTGACTTCCATTTCCCTGTGATGCCAACTTTTCTTCTCTTCTCTGCGTCACCTTCTTCCAAAGCTATGTAAACTGTTCCATATTGGTCTGTTGCTTTCAATTAATCGGCCACCTTTGTTCGTGTCAGTTGTTTTCCTTATTATTGTATGCTCACTGCCGTGTTTTTTACAAGCCCGTTTTGTTATTTTTACCTCCGCCACCAAAGGTGGACAGTGGTTATATTATCACCAAATCTATCTGTTTGGCTGTCTCTTTGTCTGTCTGTGAGCAGGATATCTCAAAAAGCTATGGACGGATTTAAATGAAATTTTGTGGAAAGGTTGGGTGTGTGACAAGGATGAATTGATTCGATTTTGGTGAAGATCCGGATCCGGATCTGAGAACATTTTAAGTGAATCTTCAGCATTGATTCATATGACCAGAAACTATATATAGCACGGTCTCAAAAAGTTGTGGACGGATGACAAAAGTTGGTGGATGAGTTGGGTAGGTGACAAGAACGAGCCGATTAGATTTTAGTTGAGGTCCGGATGCATATCCAGCCCATCAGTGGGATACAGAACGTAAACTGTTCAGCCTGGCAGAGGTGTACACGCTACTTGGTGCCTGCCATTCTCGTGATCTTGTGTGTCTGCCTTTACTGGTTCGGCATACCCATTCCCTCCAACCACTGATCGAAATATAACTGGATCACTGGTTTGCTGAAAAAACTGAAGTCACCGGCCACCATC
>CM068957.1:75386145-75401217 GCA_035128595.1 Eptatretus atami | reverse complement strand
AAAGCCCTATAAAAAAATAAACTAGGTTTATCGAAAAAAAAACAGCTAATCTTTGATTATTGTTTTTTTTCCAAATTGTTTACTATAGAACTTTCAGTCAGTAGTGAGTCGTGCTTCCTCCGATTGTCTCACCCTCCCAATTCCCATCCTTGCTCAAACTCCTTCCTTGTACCCTCTATAAAAAGCCCTTACCCCATGTTTTGATGGTCCGTTTTGTTCTATGTTGGCCACGTGTGTGGCAAGTCTGCTTCCTCATTGACTCCTTGCTTACCTTTTTCTTTCCACACACTCATCCTATTCACTCGACCTCAAATCCCTTCCCTTGCTCTCTTCTTTATTCTCAAAAACGACCATAAGAAAATAATAATTAAAAAAAAATATGGTGCTCATTCTCAATTAATTTTGTACAAAAAAATAAACAAACACAAAGAGGCAGTGTGCTGGATGAATTACCAATGGGCTTAGCACGACTTGCAAGTAACACCTCCAGCATCCCGTGACTGCGCAGAGCCTGGAGAAGCATCTTTCCTTCCTTGTTGAAGAGGAACAGCAGAGGGATTGAAATATCATCAGTGGTCTTACCATCACCAGCCATCTGGAAAAATGTCGCTGTGTCACCACTGCTTCCTTCCGTATCATCTGGGTAAAGTTAGGGCAGCGAAGAAAAGGAGCATTATATTAATAAAACATGTTGAAGAAAACTCAATAACCAAGTGGATCATTTAAATTTGACCCAAACTTATCTGCATAAATTTGTCTGCCTTTTTGCCAAGGTCAAATATGAAACAGCAGTGTAGACCAGATAATGCAATCTCACATATCTATCTCAAAAATGCTTTTGACCGCTGCTGCGTATAAAAGTGTGGATGATGAGCTCAACCCTAATTGGTACACTGACCGCAAATGAGCAAGCAGCAAACCACAAAAAAAGCCAAAACCCAAGCGAGTACCCGTTGTTTGAGCTTGTATTTATCAGAGTAAGATCATAAAAGTTTCAGAGATTAAACTCGATACAATTTTTTTGGACTTGCCAAAGGAAAAAGAAAAATTGTTCATTCTAAGGTATACTTTTTGAGTGTTTGTTATCAGAGAGAATGTTCAGCTACAGGGAAGGTAAAAAGTCTCATATAAACAAGAATGAGCCAATGAAGAAACAGGACAGTAAAAATGAAAAAGGAAGATAAAGAAATCCACAACAGTGAAAGAAATCCACAATGCAACCACCATTTAAAGCAGTACCATGTGAAAGGGTCTCAGGAGTCCAAATGTCTGTTCTGCAAAGCAAGTAACCTCTCTAAAAGAGTTATTTAGGATACAAAACAACAATATGCAGCTTCTGTAGCTGATTCCATTGTGTCTCAGCGACCTAGCTCTGGGGACTTTTGGTGGATTGCCAACAATGTACTCAACCACAATAAATATTCTGTACGTCCTCCCCTTCATGGACCTGAGGTTGATAATTCACTTCTGGATAAGGATAACTTCTTTTCAAATTGCTTTGTTTCTAATTCTGCCCTCAATGATCAGGGACACCCTCTTCCTGATTTTCCATCTCGTAAAGACTGATATTCCTGTTCCATTTATCACGCCCAAGAAGGTTGCCAGAATTATTCATACTCTAGATGCCTCAAAAGCGACCGGTCCTGATGGAATCCCTGTGATTGTATTGAAGATGTGTTGGCCTGAACTGTCATCGATTCTTGCCAAGCTATACAACCTGTGCTTGTGTGCTTTGGTGTTTCCTTCATCCTGAAAAGTGGCTTATGGTGTGTCCCTGTTTTCAAGGGTGTTGGTGAGCATTCTGAGCCAAGTAACTATCACCCCATCAGCCTGCTTCCTATAATAGGTAAAGTATTTGAATGCTTCATCAATGAAAAACTTCTCAGCCACTTGGAGGACAATGAACTTCTCACTGACTGCCAGTATGGCTTTCGCCATTCTCGCTCTACTGGTGATCTGTTATCCATAATAATGGGTCATTTCAACAGGGCATTGGAGCTCAAGGATGAAGCTCGATTAGTTGCTTTAGATATCTCAAAAGCCTTTGATAAAGTGTGGCACAAGGGTCTACTCCACAAGCTTCAGTTGTTTGGTGCATCTCGAGTGATGTATTCAATCTTTTCAGCTTTCCTTACAAATCGCAAGACAAAGGTGGTACTTGAGGGTCAATCTTCTCCTACTTGCTCCATCAGTTCTGGTGCTCCACAGGGCTCTGGCCTTGGTCCCACTCTGTTACTTGTTTATATCAATGATCTTCCTGATAATGTTCTGTCTCTCTGTCTCACCATGTATGCTGATGACTCCTCACTTCATTGTACATCTGCTGATTCACTCAACACGACTTGTAAGGAGGTTGGAGTTTCACTGGACAATTATTTAGTTAGAGAATGTGTTGAAGTGGGGACATGACTGGCTGGTAATCTTCAATGCAAAGAAAACTAAATTGTTGTCCATATCTCATTCCAGAAACAGGTCTTTCCTTTCAGTGCACATGGGGTCTTCAACCTTAACAGAACCATCTGAGCTTCGGCTTCTTGGTCTGGACATCTTCTCGCACCTCCATTGGAATAAGTACATTTCTGGTATTGCTAAGAATGCTTTCAAGTGAGTTGGTTTTCTTTATTAAGCACAGAAGTATTTACCTCCTGATGCTGTTTTTGTACCTGTATAAGACATCCCCTCTTGGAGTACTGTTGCCACATTTGGCCTGGATCACCAGACTGCCACTTATCTTAACTTGATCAGCTCCAGAAATGCATAGTTGACCAGGATGGTGCAGAGATGGGTTCAACTTCAACCACTCTCTCACCGTAGGTCAGGTGCCACTCTTAGTTTGTTCTACAAATATTTTCATGGCAAAAGTTCTGTTGGACTTTCTAACCTGGTTCCTCCTGTACAAGTGTTTGGACGAAAGACTCGGTTTGCTATCTCTGCACACCCATGCACTCGAGCTGATCCAAAATGCAGAACGAAAAGGCTGTGCAGATAGGTTTTATTCCTCGTGCTGTCTCGCTTTGGAATTCACTACCTGTAGCGTGCTTCCCATTATCCTACTATCTACCCAGCTTTAACAGGAATGTCAATTCCTACTTCTTACATCTTTGAGGTTCCATTGCTTTTCACCCGACTTCTGATACTCCCTGTGTCTTGGATGTTTTGTTGTTATTTTTCTCTCTTTTATTTTGTTTTGTTTTATCTAACCTTCCCTTCACCCCTTACCTAGAGTGACTGTATGCCTTGTTTGGGGTGATTTACATTAAAAAAAAATTATAAAGGAGTGAGTCAAAAAAAAAACATCATGGCAGTGATAGTCAGAATAAATTTTTTGTCATTTCTTTATTTTACAACCAGTGTCATGCATTATTTTCCAAACAGTGGGTGAGTTTCCTGACATCATTGGGCCAGATGCTGTGTTTTTGACTTTTCTGAATAATAGAATCAACAATATAAATGAGGATGTTACAGGTGGATGACATTCTTGATCAGTTTCTTCCAGATGAGAAAAAACTGGGAGAGTAGCAGGAAAGCCCAGCTGGAAACTGCCTTCTGGTTTGGTGGTGTGTTCAATCACAAGAAGGTGTAATTTGACCACAAAGTCCGTTCTGGTGTCGTGCCAGGAAGGTGTACAACATCGTAGAACATGTAGTCTTTATGAAGCTTTGTTACCTCCACCACTGAAGGTGAAGGAGGTTGTGTTTTCACCCCCTCTCTGTCGATCTGTCTGTGTGCAGGATATCTCAAAAAGTTGTGGATGGTTCACCCCTCTCTGTCGATCTGTCTGTGTGCAGGATATCTCAAAAAGTTGTGGATGGATCCGGATGAAATTTGGTGGGCAGGTTGGGTGTGTGGCAAGGACGAACTGATTAGATTTTTGGTAAAGATCTGGATCCGGATCCGACTACTAGAATTTTTTAAGTGATTCTTCGCCATTAAGAGATCGGGCCAAAAATGATATATAGCACGATCTCAAAAAGTTGTGGACGGATTTGGCCAAATCTTGGTGGACACGTTGGGTGTGTGACGGAAGATCTGAATCTGAATCTGGATACGGGAATTATTTAATTTTAAAGTGATTCTTCACCATTGAGAGATAGGGCCAAAAATGATAAATAGCATGATATTTCAAGAATGTATTGGACCCGATATGTTCTCGTGGATCAGGCATAATGTGGCGGAGGTATGCGCTCCACCGAGTGCCCTTCTAGTTAAACCTGCAATCATGTCTGCAATCGCATGAACATAAAATAACTCCTGGTATGTTTTGCAAATGTTGACCGTTGAGTCAATCTCAAAGTCTTGATAGTTCTCACATCAGGGTATTTTAAGCTAATTAGAGAAAGATCAAAATACGAACAGCATAAACCACAATCATTTCTCATACCCACAACAATGGCTCCGATAGCACCTGCAGCTTGTACATTCCGCGCCTTTTCTGCAAACATGCAACCACCACGTACGATGAATGCCACAGTGCCAGCCATGACAGCCGCATTAGAAAGAGGAGAGCATGCCACGGCTGGCTCAGCCAGTGCCAACCAGCCTCGAACCTGGACACAAGTCAGGCAGCATGATGTGAAAACAATGTCACAGGGTAATAAATCTATCTCTATATCTCTATCTCTATCTCACACGCACACTCGGCTATTCCTGAAATAGAATATAATTTAAAGGATTGCTGTAAATAATGTTAACCTCAACATAGTTCCCTAACCTAAAGTAAGAACCTTAACCTGTAAGCAAATTAATGGTTTTCCAACAACATGGATCATCAGTTGTGCACCGTTCTTCCTCAAGGTTCCGATCCTTTCAGCCTAGGACCCTCCAAACAGCGGATCCACAACCTTGGTCATGGATCCACATCAGTAGATTACTTACATCAGTAAATCCACAACCTCAGTTGCGCCCAGGCAGTTAGTCAACCCATCAATGCAACATCACTATACAGACTCTACTCGGTCGAGTATTTAATGTATTATCACATTGTTACAACTCCCAACACTTTCCATTACATGATAATACATTAAATCATGCACATCCTCTCTTAAATATAACCTGTCCACCAACAAATACAACCATCCCACTCACCTCTGGATCAAACTATTCAAACGGTTTATAAATGGTTTTTTTTACCTACTTTCTTGTCTCCTAGCAACCATTGAAATGGGTTTTAATGGTTTCCATATATATTTTAATAATGTATTTATAGAAATATCTCGTTTATATTTTTACTATTCATATTGTATTTCACCAATTCTACTTGGTGTCGTTTTATAATCTTAAAGAAAACTTGTCCTAATCTGCTAGCTGTCGCTTCCTGTGTGGCTACGTTTGATAGTTTTTTATCTATTGAAAGTTCAGTGCTGTGTGTGGTTGCTCTCACAGTCCTAATTATTTCACCTGCAACTGTACCATAGAATAACAGTAATATTGCTGTCTAAAAGGCAGTCATACAATGTGGAATAGAAAAGCTTCTCATTTATCAAATAATTTGGTGTGAAATTTATTATTATTATTATTATTATTATTAATGATTGATATCGATTTGTAATTCCAAAAAAAGAAACTGAAGTGAGTTTCATTTTCCTTTTTTTTTTGATATATATATATATCAACATGAAGCTGATCAAATACAAATCCAACATTAATTGCTTGTAAACCATCAATGAATCTAAAGATGTTTCCACACCTTCGTGCAGTTGTTAGTTTATTCCTGCACATGTTCTGGATCCAATCAGACTCGTACATGTGCAGGAATAAATTTGTGAAGCAAGGGGCTGGATCTGAACCCATGGGTATCCCCACTCTCTGCTGGAATATCTTGTTGACAAATGTAAAGAAACTGTTGTTTAGGAGAAATCGAATACTTTCTTTTAGTATATTTTTTGAAAAACTACATGAATATCAATTTTCCTTTATCGACCAGTTTGCTCTTTTTTGATAGATTTAAATATATATTTTATTACCTCCTGCAAATGATTTATCTACCGCTCTGTCCAATGCGGTTATGAGCTTGTCATGTTGAATGTTTGTGTATAATGTGGAAAAATCACAAGTTGATAGACATTTAGCCTGACCCTTGTTATTAATGTTGTGAATACTGTCGATTTATAGATTTTGAATTATCAATGATCCAGATTTTTTTTTAATACCAGAATAAAACCTCGCCTTTTCATGGTAGTTTTTTCAGCATTTATAAATTAGTTTCATCGCCCCTGTAATGCTACTTGACAATGGGTTCAAACCGCATTCTCTACTTGTGATGAACCTCATATTACAAGGGTTTTTGTAGATTTTTGGGATCCAGTAAATGAATGGTAATTTACGGTGTTTATCTGGAACTATCAGTCTTCTCGGTTTTGAATGATTTATGTGGTGTTGTATCAAGTCTATTTTATTATCGTTACTTATTTTGTAGGTCTTTGAGGGTCCAGTCTGTTAGCCCAATTCTTCCAAAAGTGTTTGAATGTAGAATGTTTTGCAGACAAATGCATTATTATTATTATTTGCCTTGTTAATTGGAACAATAACATACTGTCTTGTCTCTGGATTGATTAAAATTACTTTTGGATTATTGATTCGAACTTTTCTTTTCAAATCAAAAATTCACCTTTTAACATGTTTCTCTACTTCTTCTAACCATAAAGCCATTTGTGTAGTTTGGTATTCAGTGTTTATCAATTTGTTCTCTCATACATTCCGTCAGTCCTATCTTTGTAAGTTCCACTGCCTTATTCCAGTTAATCCTTTTGTAAGTAATGCGCATAATTTACTATCTTAATCTATCCTGAGATCACTTGTAATAATGTGTTTATGACGTGGATCTTTAAATATGGAATGTTCACAATTACAATGATGCATGTTATTCAACCATAGATTGCACACTGCACAGTTTCCTTATAGTTGAAGATTTTCCCCTAATTTAATTTCGTAAACTGTACACAACCCTTGGTGGCTCACTCTCTCTCTGTTGTATTGTCTCTGGACGTTTACTCCACACTTCAAAATTTTGTTTGATAACAAAGGGGTGGAAATGATCAATATAGAGAAAATACTACAACAGAATGATGTCATTTTCTTTTTTATGATTACTCTTTATATTGCAATTATATAAATATTGCAATTTCTCTTTATATTGCAATTGCAACTATGGTCAATCATGTCCAGAATTGTTTACATGTGTTGGATTGGGATGTCCTCTTGATCATCCTCTTCCATTAATCTGTTCACGATTTGCCAAAGCTGTTTGTTTTTTTTTTTGTTTTTTTTTAAGTATTGATCTTAATTCTACTGCTGTTTAAGTAATCTACAGATATTTGATTTGTGAAGATCTAACCACTCATTTATGATTTGTTGTGGCGTGTCTGTAACTAGACATTTACATCCATACTTATGTACTCGGTGTCTATGAGAGTCTCGTGGTAAGGTGTTAAAAAGAGAGCCGATTATGTTTTGGCCATTATTTTGGATGTATGTATCATTAACTGTTTCGTTTAGTCCATATGGGTAAGCTGTTCTTAATTCTTTAATCCACAAAAGTTCTCTCTGCTTACGTAATTGTGTGATTGTTTTATCTTCCATCCCATTCATTTTTCAGCCATTACCGCTTATCTTTTCTACAACCTGAACAATGAAGCTCACATTTTTACAGTATCCATGTGTAAAGCGATGCGAGCAAGTTTGGGACAACCAGTTGTTTTATCTGGGTCACACACACACAACACACAACACACACACACACACACACACACACACACACACACACACACACACCTATATTTGAACCATTTATTTAAAATAAAATGGTAAGTGTTGCAAATAAGTTCTCCAGATCAACTTCTTGCAATTAGGGAGCGATTTAAAACGCCACTATTTCAGCCTCTTAGTCTTTATGCTTGTGAGATAGCTACTAAGTCGACAATCATTAGTTATGCTCATAATCAGCTCCCAATGTAAAGCAAATTTTCACTTCAAGGCAAATGCAATGCCAAGAAACAAAGCAAAGAAATGTTGGTGTTTTTTTTCAAGCAATTGTATCTCAATCAGAGAACATTTCCAATGACCTAAATATCAATAACACTGACAGTGCTGCTTATATCGTTTCCAAAGGTTTGTTTGTTTTTAAAGAACCACTCTATCCCCCCCCCACACCCTGCCACCCCCTCTCCTTTTGAATATCCTTAATCTACAAATGTATGCACGTACACCGTGCTCCAATTTGGAGAGATCGGTCCCAAACTGGGCTGGCCCGGCGGTTAACACTACTTGGCCTTGATATGGTGGGGACAGGAGCTGAATGGCTCTTGGAGGCAAGTCTTCACGCTGCTGTGATGAAAGTTCCATCATTTCGTGCATGAAACGGAGTCCAGCAGCTGCATCTGAAGGACTAGCGGCCTGGACACGGTGAACACCACAAAGAGAAATTTGCTGTAGATTTCATGTTCAAGGTCAAAGCTGTTTACAGTCATCAAATAAATGGGCAACAAAGCAAGGAAAAGTGTGGAGTATTATCTGTACATACATGTGGGATTTAGAGTTACCTGAGTTGATGTATGTACAAGCTGGACTCTGCCATCAGGTAGTGGAGCTATTCCAATCCCCATGCGTTTAAGCATATCCACATGTTCAGGGTTAGTGGCCACAAAGTCTCGGGCATGCAGGCTTTGCTCACCCTTAGCCTTGGTCAATTCCATTGTTCCGTCACTGGAAGGACAACAGAAAACAAACAATGCTTTTTGCCATTAGACTTACACGATAATTAAAGTCACAAATTAAACTACAACGGCACTCGGTAGAGTGCATACCTCCACCAGGCTGAGCAGTTTACGTTTTGTAGCCCATCCGGACCTAAACCAAAATCTAATTGGCGTGTTCTTGTCACACACCAAACCTGTCCATAAAGTTTCCTCCGAATCCATTCATAACTTTTTGAGATATCATCTCTCAATTTTGAGAAATCACCCCATCTCTTAATTTTGAATAATCAATCAAAAATTATCATATCCAGATCTTCACCAAAATATCATCAATTCATCCTTGTCACACACCCAGCCTATCCATCAAGTGTTCACAGAGAAACAGACAAACAATGGTGAAAACATAACCTCCGTCCACCTTTGGTGGTGGAGGTGTGTTTTGTGTGTTTGTGTTTTCTCATCCTGCTCTATGAACAAAAACTCCATCATCAGCCTGGGTAATTGCACAAAAATGAAGTGCAGTAAAAATGGCAGTGTGGAATCATGTTAAGCTCACTCTGGGGACCGTGGTGTGGGGCACACTTCATCGACAACATTCTTGAACGGTTGCCTCAGAGTTTGAGCATAGGATGGGTCATCTGGAAACAAAAGTCTGGCATTTGGACAAGCTCTGTCCAAGATGGAGATGTCAGATTCTGTGATCTCGCCATCCTGTTGGACGCGTACAAAACAATCGGTAAGGTGGGAGCCTACAAATCTGAAAGCCTTTACCATAAACACAGGGCTCACAGAAGAACATACCAACTAAAATAAAACAGATGTACAAGCAAATAAAGACAAAACATGCGGAGAGCAATGAGAGTTCTTGCACAACTCAAAAAATTTAAAGGAGGATAATAGAAGGGGCAGGGAGGGGGGGGGTGGAACAGCATTTAAAATAGAGATTAATGGAAATACAAGGGAGGATATACAGTACAGGGAGAAGGCAAAGATGAAAAAAAGAAACACTCGAGGCAACAGAAATATGACAGAAATGACGTATAATTTTCCAAGTCCAAAAGTGTCGCTTTCCAAGTGTCGACAAGAGATGTCGATTCACCTATCGAAGTGTCAATAGTCACAATGAAGGCAGCCAGGGAAGAACTAGCTCAAGGCATCAACCAAAACAATTATTTTAACGTTGTCACATGATATTTGAAAATGCACCAGATATCAGGAATTAACAAAACTATACCAAGAATGATGCTGCGACGTATGGCTGGCTCACCGTGGAATTGAGGCTTATGTTAAACCTCGAGCCCACAGAAAGAGAAAGTGGCAAGAGGTGTGCTTCGGTGGTGAAAATGTAATTATCCAGGTCTATTCCCAGATCTGCCTCTTCAGTGAAAAGCAGGTAGAGGTATTTGAACATCTCAGCCAGGAAGAAGGAATCCATCCTGCAATTGCAACTGGATTGTTAACAACTAGTGGTAAATTCAGTAATTCAATTCGGTTCTATTTGAAAATATACCAAACATGCAGTCCAAGGACTACAAATGTTCAACTTGCATTGAAATAGAAAACACAGAAAATTAAATTATAGGAATGAGAACAGCACTCTTCGATGTCGCGATGTCGACATATGCCTCCACCCACATTAGGCATCATTATACATACTTCGACCATGTTTGATTTTAAACCCTTCAGCTGTTCTCAAATATCACATTTTTACCCAAAATGACCTTTGACCGCTTGACCCCATAATATAGTCAGTTTCTATGTATACATCATGATCCATACTTGTACCAAGTTTGACTTGGATCTCTTCAGCCATTCTTAAGTTACCGCAGCAACCAAAACCGATCACGGACTCTGACCTTTGACCTTTGACCTGTGACCTCTTAATACCGCTATCTAATCAGTTCATCTTTGCATCATACTGTAAAATTATACCAAGTTTGGTCAACATCCCATCACCGATTCACAAGTTAGCGCGGAAATATTTTTTTTACCAAACACAACTTCTGACCTTTGAGCTTTGACCCCAAAATCTAATCAGTTCATCTTTACATCATTATACGTACATACTTGTACCAAGTTTGACTTGGATCCCTTCAGCAGCTCTTAAAGGGGAACCCAAATGCTTAGACCACATCGACGCTAATCTGTACCTTGATACCCTACAAAATAGATATGATGAGTCTTTTTCCGCTTTATAAAGTAGATAAGTTTGCGATTAAAAGTTGAAATATTATTATTATTATTATTATTATTATTATTATTATTTTAAACTGTGGTGTCACCATGAAAGCGAGCGCCATGTCCATATTTTTTACGGGTTACATCACAGTACGATTTAACTCAAACGGTGAATAATTTTTGATTTTCCACAAATATGCCAAGTCGATGCGTCCTTGGTTGCAGTTCTACAAATCAAGATGGGTTCATGCTACATCAATGGCCAAAACACCCTAAGTTTGCCAGAAATTGGATGAGGTTTGTCCGAAATACCTGTGTGGATCGGGCCTCGAAAATGTTCGCTTTTGTGTTCAGAACATTTTAGAGAGTATTGTAATGAAACTCTTGTGGTTATCCACCATGATTTAGTCCATGGGCCCAGGCCAGAAATTCCACTTGTCGGTACCATCTAAGGAAACCAATCCTAGTTATGATTTTTGAATGGTGTATATATATATATAGATCATATTTTGATGTGATAACCATTGCAGACTGGCAGCTTATTGGTAGTTATCATCTCTGGAATGTACCCACCCTCCGCATAATGAAAGCGAAAAGGCAAACTCAGAAACATTCACTAATGATGCAATTGCTGTTTCCACATGGGGCTAGAATGAACTGCAAACCACAAATACATGTCTGAAATGCTTTATTTATACATCCGAATAATCCTGTCATTCCTGAAGGCAGAATTTGTTTTATGGCAGAAAGGGGCGAACAATAGGGCCTATCAAAATGTTGCTGATAAGTGATTTTCAGTACATTTTAATTTATAATATTGTCATACAAGTTCCCTGGGTAGTGCTACTGAACCGCAGTAGCCTACAACATGCACATGTTGTATGAGGAAAACATTTATGAACATTTTACAAGTTTTTACCACAGTTAAAGGAATTGCCCTTCCCCTACACGAGTTCCAACAAGCGTCCAAATGTGAAATTTACGGATAACCCAAATTTCACCACGCTACTGTGGCATGTTTATGTACTATGTTTTACTCATGCATATTTGTAGCCATGAATGTCCTTGTGATTGTGCCAAAACATTCACACAATGGATCAGTAGTCTAGTCTTCATCACTGTTAGCAGCATCAGAGTCCTCGAGTTCTACAACCTCTTCCTCGACATCAGCGGGCTGGTTGCTGCAGGTTCGCAACTTGCACATGTCAGTGCATTTCAGGCTATTGGCAAGGCACGTGCAGTCTGGGAGTTTGCACGACCGTCCACACTTGCAGGAAAGCAGTTGCAACACTGCATCCGGTGCTGGAGACCCTGCATCCACTCGATGGCCAGCTTCCCGTCATCATCAGTGGTCCATCCACAACCCTTGGGACTTGGAACATAGGGTTGGCATTGCAGACAGCGCCTCCAAACAGCAGCCTGGTAGTTTGCACGGAGGACGTGCATGAAGAGGCAGTCTTCACATGGTGGAAGCTGACTGGACTCTATCTCTCCCCGTCTGGCACAGAAGAGTTGATGTCGGAGTTCATTGACTTTCGTGGTGTTGGTAGACGGCACGTACATGTGGCAGGTGACTCTTTGCAGCTTCTGAAAGAGCTCGGTGGATACTTCCCATGAATGACAGCTGACTGAAGGCCTCTTGGTAGGTCTTATCCGACTTCATTTGCTTCAAGGCGCCCATCTTTCCCCGGCCTGCAAAGGCACTGACTGTATCACAACCGGAGAACACGTGCAGTCCAACCAGGGCATCACAGACACTGTCTCCATCGATCTAGCAAGCTTGTCAATGTCTAGGACCTGTGGCGGTTTGCGTACCACACTTCTGATACACGGGCATGGGATGTCCTTATTGAAGGCAAGACACAGCACGAGGACATCTGTATTTCGGCAGTGATCACCACAGCCTTGTACCCAGCCTCTGCTGCATGCAGAAGCATTCGGGTGTCTGCTTCCTCCTGCGTGGACTTCAGCTCTGCCCTTCCTCCCAGTGGTCCTTGGTTTGTTTTTTGTTTTTTTGATTTTCCCCCCAAAACGTCAATATCTCAGAATGGTAAAATGGTAAAAATGCAAAATACATACACTAAGCTGCTCTTCTGGAACGGTTATCACATATTGAAATAATCATATAGTCCTACCAATAACTTGTAGCCCTAAAGTTTGGTTTCCTCAGATGGTACCGATATATGCCTGGGCCCATGGACTAATTGAGAGAGGATGCCATTCCCACGATTAAGTGGAAGAAACAGCCGTCGCTCAAAACTGTCACTCTACCCAGCTACCAGCACATGTACATGGACGATTTGAGCGGTGAATCAAGCAACTATTGCCAATGTCCAGCAGTTACCAAGAGCACCAGAAAATAATTTTCTATTATCAACACATACTTCTACAAATAAAATGAACCATCGTCTATTTATAGTGGAGAGAAAGTATGTATGTTTCATCTACTCCTCAGGCCTGGTGTTGGCTTAACGGTTAAGGTGGCCGACTTAAGATCCTAGGTTCTTGAGTTCAAGCCCCTATATCACACCAGGTAGGGTTGACTCAGCCTCTCATCCTTCCGAGGTTGGCTAAATGAGTACCAGCATGCTGGTAACAGGCATTGCATCAGCGGCACAGCAGCACCCCCAGAAAATGATGCACCCAACAGCCACAGGCTGTATAAGAATAAAAATTAACATACAAGATACCTGGTCATCCTGCAACAGTGTGACAAAGCATTTGTCGCCCATTTTGTCCGCGGTGTCAGTGTACCTGGGCGATGACAGATATTTCTGCTCAACTAATATATAAACCGATTTATCAATTAATACAAAATCCCTCCCTTATAAACCACCGACTGAACGAAAAGCAAAACCCTACCGAGCTGTAGTTAACATGTGACCGGTGTTTTGACATTTTTAACATCCATTTTCACTTCCGCCTTCTTCCTCTGAATCGCTCACACAAGGCTCGAAAGGATACGGCTCCACAATTCCCCCGAAAGTGTTTCCATTACCAATTTTGTCTCCAATAATTTATTCAAAATCCCATTGATCAGTTTCAACATAATGAGAATCTTCAGAAGTACTAATGACGGTGGAATCAGTATCGGAATTTGAGCTCGAGATGCTCTGTTTCTCGATGTAAAACTGACATTCAGATCAAGGCGTGATCACGGTGTGATGTCACTGGCAGAATAGAAAATCGACACTCTCGGGCCATTTGACACTTTGTGATTGGCCAAACAAACAAACAAAAAAATTCCCTTCAAATCACATCGTTATTAATGATTTTCAATTGTTTGCAAAAAAAAAAATAAATTCCATTGGGGTTCCCTTTTAAGTTATCGCGGTAATGAAAACCTATCACGGATGCACCGGATGGACTGACAGCCGGACAGACAGCCTGAAAACATACTGCCTCCAGCGACTTCGCCGGCAGAGGCAAAATAAAACTCGAAAGCATCTCAAAATGCAAAGCCCGTCCGTGTCCGCTTTGTACTCAAACTAAAATTGATAAAAAACGAGTGAGAAAAAAAATTGTACATTTTATTCATTTGCATTCCCCACAATCTCATCATCAAGGTTTGTTGAAGATTTGATGACAAAAGCTCAATTGGTAAAAATGTTTTTTGATTAAAACATTTATGGCTGGTATACCACTTCACCAATGATGTCATCCTCACAATCCTTTATTCCCCATTGGGAAGAGAATGAGATGTGCAAAGTTTCAATTTTTTTCCGATCAGCGGTTTAAGAGATGCTTTAATCTTTACCTCTGCCACCGAAGGTGAAGGAGGTTATGTTTTCACCCCTTTCTGTCTGTTTGTTACTTGCAAAATCGAGGATTTTTCAAGTATATTGGTGAGTCGATTTTGTTAGTCTGTCTGTCTGTCTGTCTGTCTGTCTGTCGCCTGCAGGTCACAATTTTAAACCGATCTTCACGAAGCTTCACCACATGGTAGAGTTTTCATAAGGAAGAAGCCTATTGTTTTTGAGGTCAAAAGGTCAACATAGGCCAAAGGTCAACAACTTACGTGAGATTTCTAAAATCCTCAAATTTCAACCGATTGACTTGAATTTTGAAGAGGATTTATATTTTCAGGTCACTAAATTCAACTCGCCAATTATTTTTGAGGTCAACATCGACCAAAATGTCAACATAGGCCAAAATTCAAAAATTGCCAATTTTCATCCAATTCACTTGAAATTTGAAGAGG
>CM068957.1:75334781-75347286 GCA_035128595.1 Eptatretus atami | reverse complement strand
CACAACTTTTTGAGATATCCTGCACACGAACAAACAAACAGACAGATAGAAAGAGGTGAAAACATAACCTCCTTCACCTTCGGTGGCGGAGGTAACAAAGATAATCAGCACATCACCAACGAATCGAAGAAAGGTGTTTCCAACCTTAAAATACCGTACTTGATTTAAAAAGTTTTGATGCACTCGGCTACACCTGGAACAGTGGAACGTATGACGTCAAGACGTACCAGGAAGGAGGAACAGTAGATTTTAACTTTTAACCCTCAGCACCCGAGCACCGTACAAGCAATCGCGTTTTTCGTTGCCCTCGTGGCTGTTTCTAAAGCAATTGCCAAATGGTTATTTTATGCGAATCGGGTGTGCTTTTGAAAGCCTGTGCCGATTACCGGTACAACGATCCGCGACTGTGCCGATTACTATAACAATAAATGTCAGTCATTGTGTGTGAGTCTCCTCCATGACTCCAAAACCATGAAACTGAGCAGCCCCAAACTTTGCATGCATAATAAGGGAACTCCAAGGGAGTGCACGAATGAAAACTTGGTATTTTGGTGAAGTTAAACACCCATTTTGAAGTTATTTAACGGTTTACTTTCATGAAAAGCTTATCCTTGGTCAACCCAACTTGGCCTCTCAGGGGTTTCAGCCACCTTTTTGATTCGGCCAATTCAAACATGCCTTGCCTTGGAAACACGATCTACTCTCACGGACTAATTAAAGTATATAATCGAAATATTATTTCAGATTTGAGAATCACATGTCGTCAACTAAATAAGTGTCAAAATCTGGAGTGAAATCTGAAAATTTTAATAAACTACCGATTCGCCAAGCATTGGATTGTTGGCCCACTAACAGAAAAAGTTTGCTGGGTTTGGACCATTTGCCTGCGTCAGTTGGAGATACGAGCATTTTCCTAAGAAGATCGAGGTTAGTGCTGTGTTTGAATCTCTGGTTTTTATGCAATCACATGACAGAAATGGCACTTAAGATATGCCTGGTCATATTAAACACCATACAAAGATGTCCAGAGCCACTTTTTTGTTTGTTTATTTCAGCAAATCTAGTCAGGTCAGGTCAGGTATGGGAGCATGGACAGGAACAGCATGTCGCTGCGTCCACTTTCCGCTGGGACTCAAGGTGCCTCCATCTGGCCATCCCCCAGGCAGATGCCTGGCCTATACCCATCTCCTTGAGATGCCAATCAACCTGCTGCAAACACGAGGCACGTGGTCGGCCGGTTGGCCTCCTCCATTCACTTGGCTCCCTCACCGAGAGAATCTAGTGAACAGAATCAGCGTCAGGAAAACGAGCCACATGTCCATACTGTCGCAGCTGATGCTCACGGACTATGCAGGTAACAAATCTCATTTCAGCCTCTCTCAGCAACGGCTAGTTGGACACACAGTTAGACCAGAGAGAGTCAAGCATTCTCCGAAGAGACCTGGTGCCAAAGGACTTAAGTCTCCATCTCAGATCCCTGGGCAGAGTCCAAGTATCACATCCATAAAGCAAGACTGGAAGCACCAGGGACTTAAAGACTCAGACTTTCAGCCTCCTGCAAAGGTACCGACACACCACCACACCGCATGATGCAGTGAATCAATGACTTCCCAGGCCCGATCCAGGTGTCTATCAACCTCTGGCTCACAACATGCGGAGACATGAATATCACTGCCACGGTAAGTGAATCTCTCTGTGACCTCAACATCCTGACCACAAACAGGTACAGACAGGATAGCAGCATCCTAGATGTCATTGAAAGTCTGAATCTTAGTTTTGACCCAGGAAACCCGTAATCCTAGCGGCTCCAACTACACATTCAGTGCCTTGATGGCCCCCATAAGGATATCCAGAGTCTCCGCAAAGATGACTGCATTATCTGCGAAATCAAGGTAAGAGATCTTGACATTCCCAAACGATGCACCACAGCTTGATCTCTCCAACATCCTAACCAGAATCCAGTCCATACAAGCGCTGAAAAGTGAGGGGGCCAGTACACACCCCCTGAAGAACTCCAGTAACAACTCAAAATAATTTGGAAATGGAACCACCACACCTCATAACGCTCTCAGTGCCAGAGTATAGTTCAGAAATCAGATTGATCAGTTTGGGTGGCACTCCACGAATACCGAGAATCCTCCAGAAGGCATTCTGATTCACTGAAACTGACAACTCTGCGGAGATCAACATCGGCTGCGAGCAGCCCCTGCCAAAACTATCGCCTGCATTTGGTAAGGACCCAAAGAGCAAGGATACAGTCAATTGCAGAATTATTTGGTGCAAAGCCCGACTGCTCTGGACGCTGGTACTCAAGCAGTTGGTGACGAACCCTATCCTAAATTATCTGAGCAAAGACCTTGCCCAGCATCACCCCTCGGTAATTGCTGCAGTCCTAGTGATAACCCTTCCCTTCCAGAGAGGGACAACAAGGCCCTCTTCCAGTCATTTGGGATGATGCCTGTGTTCCAGGCAGAGCACAGAGATCCCATGAGCTTTAACCCCTTTCAATTGGTTCACCACAACCTGTGTTTTAAAAAAAACAAAGGTGGTTCACAATTGATTGGAAGGTCAGCAATAGGAATCACGACACCCCTGACATCCGACTCAACAGTTGGTGGGTCAGCCTGGTACAGCCGCTCAGCGTAATTGGCCCAGTGAGCCTTCACTTCAGACTCCTCTGTCAAGAGCCTACTACCCTCCGCTCTTAACTGCAGTACACCAAGGTACAGATTGGTGGAACACAATGCACAAATTCCTCTGTAAGCAGGAGAATCATTTGACCATAGGTGATGCTCAATCACTTCACAGATTCCTCACACATAGGCCTCCTTGTCCATCCTCAGCGCATGCAGAGTTTTATGGCTCAACTCCTTGAACAGCTTAACTCTGCCATTAAGCCTGGAACTGCGACTGGTCAATGGTATCTAGTGTCCCTTGGGAGACAAAGTTCTTCTTCACCTGATGGTGGGTTCCAAGACATCCACCAGCAACATCAAGGATGGTAGTCTTGAAGGCACTTCACAAATCTTCAGGATTCCCCAAAACACCCAGACCCCACAAATCCCCACCTAGTTTGCTCGCAAACTCCCCAGCTACCCTCTCATCCTTGAGCTTGCCAACATCCAGCCTAGGCTGGGATGGTGCCAGTCTCCTGAATTTAATTTGTAACTTCAGAGATGCGGTGACAAGCCTGTGGTCAGTATTGAGAAAATGAGTACTTTGGTTGACTGGAGGTGTGAATCGTCCTCCAACACCCATCAATGAGCACATGGTCTCCTTCGCCACACCACCAGCGTTGGAATACCAAGTCCAGCGATGAGCCTTGTGGGCAATGAAACCATGAACCAGTCACCCAAAGTACACAACTTATTTAAAAGTCAAGGAACTCGGTGCTATTCTGGTTGAGGTTCACAGTTCCAGACCCATGGGGACCAACACGTCTCATAAGCATCCCTGTCAGTGACAGGGTCCCCATGAGCGTCAGCGTTTCAACATCGGCATTGCAGCACTCTTTGAGGTTCGGAGACCGGATAGTGGTGAGATCATGGTGTGTGGTTACACCTACTACTGCTCTGGTCGCTCTGATGGTTACCATGCCCAAGGTGTTGCTGTCGCTGTGTCCAATAAGCTGACTTCCATGATAATTGATATAACACCGCTCAACGAGCGTATTATGAGACTGAGGATTCGTCACTCCTTGCCTGTCATTTCCCTGGTCTCTATAAATGCTCCGGCTGAGGCGAGTGATCTCATTTTGAAGGAGGCATTATACGCCACACTCGAGTCTGTAGTTGATCAGTGCCCCAGACGAGATACTGTTCTCGTCTTGGGGGATTTCAATACATTGGCTGGCACTGATCGGGATGGTTATGAGATGCATGTTGGTCCCCATGAGTCTGGGACTGTGAACCAGAATGGCACCAAGTT
Organism: Eptatretus atami; assembly: GCA_035128595.1. Taxonomy (NCBI): domain Eukaryota; kingdom Metazoa; phylum Chordata; class Myxini; order Myxiniformes; family Myxinidae; genus Eptatretus; species Eptatretus atami. Next base: position 75,343,359 of record CM068957.1, on the reverse strand, counting down.
CCTTAACTTTGCAAGAACTCGTGGACTTAGGGTGGCTGGTTCATGGTTTCAACACCCACAAGCTTATCGCTGGACTTGGTATTCCAATGCTGGTTAGGTGGCAAAGGAGATTCACCATGTGCTTGTTGATGGTCGCTGCAGGATGATCCAGAACTGCAGTGTCTACCAGAGTGCTCAGTTCCTCAACACCGACCACAGGCTTTTGTAGCAACTCTGAAGTTGCAGCTTAAATCCAGGAGTGGGGCACCATCCCAACCGAGGCTGGATGTTGGCATGCTCAAGGATGAGAGGGTAGCTGGGGAGTTTGCGAGCAAACTCGGTGGGGATTTGGGGGGTCTGGGTGTTTTAGAGAATCCTGAAGTTGTGGAGTGCCTTAAAAATTACCATCCTTGATGTTGCCGGTGGATGTTGTGGAACTCACCGTCAGGTGAAGAAGAATTTTCTCTCAAGGAACACTGAATAGCATTGACCAGAGTCGCAGGGCCAGGCTTAATGTCAAGGCTGAGTTGTTCAGAGAGTTGAGGCGTAAAATTGTACATGTGCTGACGTTGGACAAGGAACCTATATGCAAGGAATCTGTGAGGGGGTAGAGCATCAGCTGTAGTCAAGTGATTCTCGCCCCGTTTTCAAGGGGAATTTGAGCATTACGTTCCTCCATGCCCGTCCCTCGGTGTACTGCAGTTAGAGTGGAGGGTGGTGTGCTCTTGATGGAGTCTGAAGTGATGACCCGCTGGGCCAGTTACTTTGAGCAGCTGTACAAGGCTGACCCACCAGCTGTTGAGTTGGATGTCAAGGGGTGTCACTATTCTTATTTCTGATCCTCCAATCAACTGTGATCCACCTTTGTTTGTGGAAACACAGGCTGCGGTGAACCGGTTCAAATGGGGTAAGGCTCTTGGGATCTGTGACATCCATGCTGAATTTCTCAAGGCAGGTGAAATGGCTGTACTCGTATCGTGGCATGCAATTCTTTGCTCTGTTTGGAACACAGGCATCAATCCCAACTGACTGGAAGAGGGGCCTTGTTGTCCCTCTCTGGAAAGGGAAGGGTGATCGCCAAGACTGCAACAACTACCGAGGGGCGACGCTGCTCTCAGTGCCGGGCAAGATCTTTGTCGGATAATTCATCCATGGGTTCGCCACCATCTGCTTGAGCACCAGCACCAAGAGCAGTCAGGCTTTACACCAGAGGTCAACGATTGACCATATCCTTGTTCTTCGGGTCCTCACCGAACGCAGACGAGAGTTTCAGCAGGGGTTGCTTGCAGCCTATGTTTATCTCTGCAAAGTGTTCGATTTAGAGAATTCAGATGTCATCTGGAGGATTCTCAGTCTTCATGGGGTGCCACCAAAACTGATCAATCTGATGTCTGAACGATACTCTGGTACTGAGAGTGCTGTGAGATGTGGTGATACCATCTCTGACTTATTATCAATTGTTACTAGAGTTTGTCAGGGGTGTGCACTGGCCCCCACACATTTCAGCACTTGTATGGACTGGATTCTGGTGAGGATGGCGGAGAGATCAAGCTGCAGTGCATCATTTGGGAATGTCAAAATCTCTGACCTCGATTTTGTTGATGATGCCGTTATCTTTACGGAGACTCTGGATATCCTTTTGGGGGCCCTCGAGGTGCTGAAGGACGAGTCGGAGCCGCTGGGGTGTTTCCTGGGTCAAAACTAAGATCCAGGCTTTCAATGACATCTTTGATGCTGCCATCCTGTCTGTACCTGTTTGTGGCGACGATGTTGAGGTCGTGGAGAGGTTCACTTACCTTGGCAGTGCTTTTCATGTCTTTGCTGGCTGTGAGCCAGAGGTCAATAGATGTCTGGGTCGGGCCTGGGAGTCATGAATTCACTGGATCATGGGGTGTTGCGCTGTCGGTACCTGTGAAGGACGACGAAAATCCGAGTCTTCAGGTCCTTGGTGCTTCCAGTGTTGCTCTACGGATGTGAGACTTGGACTCTGACCAGGGATCTAAGACAGAGAATCAACTCCTTCGGTACCAGGTCTCTTCGGCGAATTCTTGGCTATCGCCGGTTGGACTTTGTGTCCAACGAGCGGTTGCTGAGAGAGACTCAGAGGAGATTTGTTACCTATATAGTCTGTGAGCGTCAGCTGCGGCTGTATGGACATGTGGCTCATTTTCCTGACACTGATCCTGCTCACCAGATTCTCTCAGCAAGGGCACCTCGTGAGTGGAGGAGGCCAACAGGCGGACCACGTGCCTCGGGGTTGCAGCAGGTTGATTGGCATCTCAAGGAGATGGGGATGGGCCAGCGATCTGCCTGAGGGATGGCTAGACGGAGGCCCCTGGAGTACCGACGGAAAGTGGATGCAGTGACGTGCTGCTCCGGCGCATGCTCACATACCTGACCTGACATGATCATACAACTGGTGAAGACTGCAGGTAAATCATAAAGGCCCAGTCACACCTTGACGTTTTAGCCAACGTATGCCGATTTTTGAAAAATTTGTCTAAAACGCTGGCACACGTTGAATACGTTATGGGTAAGTTTTGATAACATTGAGAGCACGCTGGAAAACACTGCCATACGTCGTTGCACGCTGGCTTTAAACGTTGTACTTTCGGTTGTCCTCAAATTTTTGCATGCTTGAAATTTCACGACGTATGCCGGCGTATGACTCACACGTTCCACTACGCTGGCCATAAGTTGTAGGCACGTTATGCGATCGTTGACAGACGTCAACACATGTTACTTGTAAGTTAATCATAAGTTGAGACACGCCGAGGTAATGTTTAGCGTACCCGAAACTTATTCCTAGCCTATGAGTAACGTGTTGTAGGCACGTTACGCGATCGTTGACACACGTCGACACACGTTACTTTTAAGTTACTCATAGGCTGAAAGACGTCGGTATAATGCTTAGCGTGCCTGAAACTTATTTATAACCTATCAGTGACATGTTGCTAACACGCTACGCGATCGTTGACACACTTCGACACTCCTTGCTTGAAAGTTACTTATACGTCGAATCACGCCGAGTTATTGTTTAGGCAAAAGAGGCTTTTATCTAACCTATGAGTGACGTGCTTTGCACCTGTGTGTAACGCACCTCCGCCGCATACTGGCGTATGTAGACGTATACCGGACGACTACAGAACTTAACGAACGAGTTCCCAACCTACAGATACCAGATAATGATGTAATGGCAGCGATTAGGGGAATTGGTAAATAAAAGGGGTTTCACAGGAGGAACCCGTCAGTGTTGCAGACTACATAGCGAGTACATGTCCATGACATTACGAGAGATGGAGTATCCGGCAACGATGACACTACAATATCTACCTGTCCTCCAACATCAGCATACCCTCATCGATTTGGCACTGCACCAGTTGCGTGCCAATAGAACCGAGAGAAGAAGACGTGAACGGAGGAGAAGGTACTGGGTGACACCATGGATCGGGATTTGATTTGCACCGATAAGATTTGCACCGATAAGACACCAGTTGATTTGCACCGATAAGAACACGTTAAGTGTAAACAATTGCGATTGTTTGGCGCAAGCGTCTATTTTCAATAGTGGAGTTTGAGCGATTTAGCACGTTCAATAGAAACGCTTCAAATTTCCGAGCAAATTTCAAAAAACAAAGGCGAATGACAGCAATTTAAATCGTTCATTGTAAACAATTAAAATAGTTGAGTGGCACCGTTTAAAAGTCGTTGAGTGTAAAAAAATCCAATTGTTGAGCGCAAGCGTCTACTTTCAATAGTGGAGTTGCAGCCATTTAAATCTTTGAGTGCAGCCTATAAATAGCAAACCCACGTCACCGGCAAAGATAAACTGCCGCACGATATGGATAAGTTAGGCTATCGTTGGGCATAGGTTGTGAACGCCGGCTACACGATAATTATTCGTTGGTATACCGTATCTATAAGGTATCGAAGCGCTCTATGCACATTATTAGTACCTTGAGCATTTGTCCAACTCGTATGAATACACCTAAAACGTAAAAACAAGCTATAGCTCATTGTTGAAAAAACCCCAAAAAAATTAGCGCGAGAACTTCGAACAATGTGCAAAGATGTCTTCCTACCCGTGGACACGCGGACGCAAGGAGGATCCATCATCACCACACCCTCCCCATCACACTCACCTACTACTGCCAACATGAACAAACTACTACTAATACTGATACTGATACTGATACTGTTACTGCTGACATGGACATCGACTCAAAAAGGAGTCGAAAACACTGATGGGTCCCCCTTGTGAAGACCATTTTTATATACCAATTCCCCAAAACGCTGGGAACACGTCATTATATGGCAGTTTTAAGTTAGAAACACGTTCATTTAGTTTTTTTGTCGACCGTAGACGTCAATGGAATACATCTACATACGTCAATGTGCGTTGGGACTACGTAAAGAATTGGTTCAAAGCACGTCAAACATAAGTTAGAAATAAGTTTCGCGTAAAAAAGCATTACCGCGACGTGTTTCGACTTATGAGTAGCTTACAAGTAGCCTTTGTCGACGTGTGTAAGCATCGCATATCGTGTGTACAACTTATTCCCATCGCATGCGGAACGTGTGTCATACGCCAAGTACGTCGTAAAATTTTGAACATGTTTAAAATTACTTGACGTACTCCACTTACTACGACGTATGATAGCGTACTTTAGCGTTCTATTCACGTATACCAAACTTACCCATACCGTATTCGACGTGCGCCAGCGTTTTAGACACATTTTTCTTAGGTCGGCATACGCTGGCAAGATCGCCAAGGTGTGACTGCGATGTTGACACTTCCATTTCTGCGGCGGTTATGATTTGAATCGTTGTGCGTCACCTTTTAATAGGCTACGTCACGTCATCGTCGCATACGTGCAGCGCGCTATGCATAAGTAGACTATCGTTGGCATAGGTTGTGTAGGCCGACAACAGGTTCAGCATTCGTTGGTATAAGTTAGCTATAACACAACGAAACGTTCTGTGTCGTTACTAATATGTTATACATAAGACCAAGTCGTTATGAATACGTCGAATCTTTTAAAAAACATCAAAGTTCAACGTAAGCCAGCGTTTACATACATTTTAATACGTTGCCATCGCTGGCTAAAACGTCAAGGTGTGACTGGGCCTTAACAAATGGTGATGGAATCAGTGGTTGATTAAGCTTCCATAACTTTCTTTACGTTGCCCTATATGCTGCAGTGGTAACCTAGCATACATGAGCATAACAATCACTTTTGGTTTGGTCTACGAGATAAGTGGTGTGTGCAAAAAGGAGTCTATGACCAATGAGTTTAACAGCATAGCAAATAGTTAATCAGCGTAAAAAAAAAATTTTTTCGCAAAAAGTCAATCAGCACAATTTTGAGCTTCAGTGTTGTTTCTGATATGCTTCCAATCCCTATTACAATACATTGGTATCCGTGCGCTTCAACAATCAAGAGCAGCAAAATATTAACCAACTGATCCTGCATTAAATTGTGTCAGTTTTTAATTCTATGTTTCGGGGAAAAAATTAAACAAGTTTCAGACAATTAAAAACATTTTGCTTTTAAGAGGAAATTTAATTTAATTTTCATCAAAAAAAAAACAACTCGATCCACAAACTTTGCCTTATCACCAGGCCCTCTATTTTATGCTTAAGGAATAATTTATGGCAAGAGGCAGAGAGTAACAGTATTGTTCATCGAATGGCATTTGGTGATGTTGATTTATTGTAAGAAAACAAATAGAAAGGTTTTTGTCAATTTTCTGAGCAATATATTTCAATGGACATGGATGGTAATTTATCTCACAGCTTCAATTAATGTGATCCAAAGCCTTTCTCTGGCTTGCAAAATAACTATAATCAGCAAACTGCAACAAAACAATGACATCACAGTTGCATCTCTTGTAATGTGTGCTGGAACCATTGCACTGAAAACAAGTTTAAACCACAAATGCCCTTTAAAGCAGGAAGAAGTGCCCACACAAAATCATATAAATCACAAATTGAAGAGCAAGGCTGTCTGAACAATTGGAAATAATTAAAATTTAAAATTTCTCAATCAAACGTTTACCAATAACAATCTTCTTATTTTGTATGCAGCACAGTTGTGAGTAGCATCATTGGCTGAGGGAGGTGTGGCTGTGCTGCTGATGCAACACCCCCTGTAGTTTAGGGAAGGAATTTGAAATCTGGCCAGGGTGTCAGTGAGAGCTCGCCCATTTTTCACGAACACTATGGGATCCTGAACATCCACTAAAAATCATATTTCAATTTCATCATCTCACTTGTTTTCTGAAAAAAAAAATCTCTGAAAAAGAACAAAAAATTTTTTTAAAAATACATCTCTCAAAAACAGGTTGAAGCAAAAAACAGCTCACCTGCCCAAAGCATCATCAATGTCTCCACGGCTGGGCTCTTTTCCTCGCTCACGTCCTCGGCAGCTCAATGGCATCAATTCATCAGCCGGGTATGCATGCGTCTATGATGCACAGGTAAAAAGAAATGTCTACGTCGCAGCAATAACCGAATGAACAAATGAAAAATAAATGTTGCGGAAAAAGACTTGGAGTTTCAGGCGAAGACTTTCTTCTCGCCTCACCCTCCCACCTTCAAACTTACACCCATTCTCGCCCCTGACCCCCCCCCCACCTTCAAACTTACACCCATTCTCGCCCCCCCCCCCCACACCTTCAAACTTACACCCATTCTCGCCCTGACCCCCCGTATATTCATCAAGGCATTTAACAATCTTCAGCTGTGAGTTTAATTAAAGGTGTTGATTAAAAATATGCTGAAAATGATGCAAATTGATTTCAGCAAACATTACAGCCGCAAACAATCAATGCATGGGGAAATTTTAAGCCCAAAAGGTGGTATATAAATTAATCAACAAATGCAATGGGGTGTATAAATACAGTGTCAATAGAAAATCCACACCCCCTTTCAAAATTTTCACCTTTTGTGCCTTATAACCTGGAATTAAATTGCATTAAATCAAACTTCTTCCACCTTTATTTACACATCGTAACCCACAACTTCCAAGTGAAAAACAAATTCAGAATTAGAATTAATTAAAAACACAAAACTAGAATATCTTGGTCGGATAAGTTCCACCCCCTTATAATAGCAATTGTAATTAGCTCAGGTGTACCAATCACCTTCAAAATCAACCACAAGTTAATTGGCCTCCACCTGTGTTAAATTATATGTGATTCGTAATATTTGAGAAAAATCAGCTGTTCCTGAGGTTTATGGGGGGGGGTTGTAGACATTGTCGAGCGCTCATATGAGAGCAAAACACACAATGCACAACAAGGGGGGAGGAGACAAGAGGGGGGGAGAGGGAAGGACAAAACAGTGGGGAACAGAGACATTCGAAGATCTGTGGAAGGGAGAGGATGGGGTGGGGAACATGGGGTATACAAGATGGACATTACAGGGACTTTCAGGAAGGAAAGCAGGGAATTTGAAGGAGGTGGGTCTGGGTGGATTACAGGGGGTAGAAAAGATCGAGGTTTTTGATGGGGGAAGATAAGAGGTGGTGGTGAACAGTAGTTTTGAAGGTCTGGAGGGAAGAATGGGATTGAAGAGAGTGTGGGAGTTTATTAAAGCGGAAAAAAGAGGAATGAAGCGTGAAGGTAAGCGGGATTCGTGATTTTGGTAGTTTTACCAGAAGGGGGTTGCTCGCGGACATTGAACGCCCTGCGGAAATATGGGAGGGGGACATATGCAGACAGAGAGCGGGGGGGGGGGCGAGACTGGAGAGGAGACGGTCAACGACAGAAAGCAACTGACCTGCCTACAGTGAGAGAGTGAGAGGCCAAAGACTCAGCCTCACCGCGGGAGATACCAATGATCCTAATGCCTTGGTTCCTCTGCGTGAAGCTGAGAAAGGTGGAGGCAGGAGCACCCAGCCCAGAGGGGAAGCAGTACTCCATCAGGCTGCAGACTAAAGCTTTGTATGTGCTCAGGAGCTCAGCTGAGCCGAGGAAGGACTTTGCATGACCGGAGGATGCCAGTCGGCGACTGGGTTTGGAGGCCAGGTTGAAATGTGACTTTCCCAGGAAAGTCATGGCAGATAGTGAGACCCAGAAGCTTGAATGAAAGGCTTCTAAAAGAGGATTGTTGAGAAAGTAGATTGTGGGGGGGGGGGGTGGGGGGGGGGTTTAAACGGTTCTTTCGGAGAGACATAGTGAGAGTATGAGATTTGTCAGGATTGAAAGACATGTTCCACGTTTTGGACCAGTTTGTGATTTATCCAGATCTGCAGAGAGCGAAGAAGCTTGCTGCATGCCGATGACAGATGTACGGCAGAGGGTGGATTCATCAGCAAAGAGATATAGAGATTTTCCAGAGAGTCAGAGAGATTTGATGAAACAAGAAAGAGAACAGGCCCAGAATGCTGCCTTGAGGAACTCCAGCCTGGACAGGAAGAGGGGATGAGAGAACTCCATTTAGGGCCACACATTGGTGTGACAGGAGAGGAATTCTGTGAGCCATGAGTGGAGATGGCCTTGAAGAGAGTTTAGTGAGCAGGGCAGGGTGTCAGACCGTGTCGAAAGCACACGATATGTCAAGGGATATGGCTCTGATTTCATGTCTGGCATCGAG
>CM068957.1:75299007-75313879 GCA_035128595.1 Eptatretus atami | reverse complement strand
GTGGTTGATGTGGGTGGCTCCTGCACAATGTCAAGTGGGAGCTAACTTACTTGGAAGGATGTTGCTGCGACTACCTCCGGTTTGTGAAGTCGCATGGGTGAGCCATCGCCTCCGGATAACGGTGGTCTTTGACGGATATGGCAGCTCCACCAAGGACCATGACCACTTGAGACGAAAAAGAATGCATGCTGTACATCAGGTTCGTCTGGATCTCAAAAATCTCATTACAAGAGAAAAAGTTCCTCGATAACAGAACAACAAAGCCCAGCTCGTTCTGGCTCCTTGCTGAGACATTTAGTGGAATGGAATCAGTGTACAGCAATGCTTCGATTGATGCCGACACCTCCATCCATCCGCGCAGCTCTAAGATGAGGCAAGAGTGTCCCCTTCGAGGTGAAGGGCTTGAGGACACACGACGTCCTGGTTATGCTGATTCATCATGTTGCAGACCATCCGATCTTCTCACGACAGCCAAAGAAACATCTTACGATGTCGGAAAGATCCGGGAGGCCCTCCCCAGACGATATACGAGAGGTATCTCATCTTCTTGCACAAGCTCTTCTGGCTGCCGATACAAGTGTCTGCAATTTTTGGGTTTAGCAAACCAACTTTGGCTAAGCACGCTCTGCAAGACTTGATGTAGCAGAGAAGGGCCAATGGACGTGTTTATGACATCCGAGCTGAGAAAAGGTGATATCATCTAAAGCAAGGCTGTGATCCTTTCATGCTCATCGTTCCATGGGAAATCCCCAAAGACTTGGGAAGACTTGAGCAAGCGAGCTGCTACTGGGAGCATTAAACCGAGAAAACTCCCCCCGACAACAGGAGCTGGCAGCCACAGCCACTCTCTCCGAGCTTACCTCCAGACTAGAGACTGGCTGTGCCTGCAACAGTCCATCGTTGGATGCCGGGACTATGGATGGCAACTCACTGAGCAGGATTGCCACCAGTCCCTTCTACAGACCCATTGCACCAGACATACCTCCTTGACGTTTGCCAGCTGCAACGTGCGGGGGACTGCAGCTCACTTCAGGTCTGCTGTAAAAAGCAAGGAGTCAAGTTTTTCCTGCTTGCGGCATCTGTTCATGGTAACTCTTGCTGAACATAAACCAGGCTGATACAAGAGGATGAGGAAGATACTGGGAGTTTGATGAATAAGGTTGTAAAAGCTGACGAAGCAACATTTTCCATTGAGCACGTCTGTTAAAAAGTCAATAAAGATACATTTTATAGTGATCAAGGATGCTTTTTTTCCTCAAAATAATGGTTGGAATCAATTCAGACCCCAAAAAACCCCTAGTTTAGACATCCCACAAGTCAATATTGGCAAAGTTAAATTTTCCGATTTTTTCCGCGCAGGCCTCTGAGCACCCGAACTTTGATTGCTCCCCAGAATTTTCCACAAGGATTTGGGTTGCACTAATTGATAGGTGTTAGTAGACACCTAGATGAATACGTTAGTTTGAAGAAATTTTTTGGTAAGCAATTTTTTCACAGATGGTCAATACAATTTGCTAAAATTCCCTAACTAATAGGGGAGGGGAAAGCATTAAATATTCTGCTGTTTCGATGTGGGAATGTCCATTTGCTTTTAAGAGTGGGAGGAGTGTGAGGAGGGAATATGTAATTGCCTTGGAAGCTCATCGATCTAGTGAGAGTGGGGTTTTGATTGCTCCTAATCAGGCAGTGATAGAAGATTTGACGGATTGAGTTGGGAGGGGAGGGTGAGGACTTGAGGTTGGAAGGCAGAGATTGAGGACTTGGGTTTTGCGAGGGAGTGATATTTGCAGTTGGTGATTGGGGGGGAGAGGGGGAGAAAGAGTTGAAGACTGGAAGTCACATTTACATGGTGTGGGTGTTTCCTAGGTCCCTGGTATTATACATCATGTAAAATTTACACGTTCCATTTTTAAGGTGTGGTTGGGGTCTGAGTCCTCGATGAGGACTTGAATCTCTTTGTGTCATATGAAACAATCAAAAACCTAGTCCTGAAACGCATAACTTGCAAAATGTTATTGAAATGAAATTTGAAATTATTGTTGCCAAAAACCAATAACATATTCTGATGCATACCATTCATGTCTCATTATGAAGAGTGGCATTTGAAAGTATTTTTTTTTTTCATTAAAAGGAAGTGCAGTATATACAACCACAGAGATGAGATAAAGTAGCAAAGAGCAAAGCACATACCATGTAGCTCCCATAAGCATGGTCAAACATATCCACAACTTCATCTCTGCGGAGAGAAAACACACACACACACGTTACCTACATGATCACCAATTTCCATAAACTCCAAGCTAATACATGAAAATTAAGAAAAAGGTTTGAACCCTATATATCACATTTGTCTGATGTTGCTGAAAAAAGGCCCGACACCAAGGTGATTTGTGATGCAATTATCACCCAATCTGCCTCAACATCATTGGAGCTTCAACGAAGATTTAACCCTCCATATCAAGAAAAACTAGCACATCACAGATTGATTCAAATGCAAATGTGTTTTGCCTGAATGTTACTTCATAATGACAAGAACATGTTCGACTCACCAGCAGAATCAACCACAATTTAACATCACCAAGTGGCTCAGAATATCCATGGTTTACAGTATGTTAATGTCTTTATTTTTTCCACACAATGGATGGCCTCGAATCTGGGTGAGTTTGATGGTTTGGTAGCATTGTCTGCTCATTTATTTTTTTAAAGAGATTTATAGATATCATGCTTCAAAGGGTGGAGAAGCCCCTGTGAGTCAACGCCCATCCATATCTAGTGCCAACTGTGTCTGTGGATGTCCTCCTGCAGTTGGGTTACTTTTTTAGGAGGTTGTGGCAGGATTTGCACTCCGGCCATCATAAAACCCTTCACTCAGCAAAAACACAAAAATGCAACGACATCTGAAAACCCACTCTGTGGAGCACTCCTGTGGAGCTACCTCCGCAGGGCAGCTCACCGGATGACAGGATTGGGGAAAAGCCTTCGGGAACCCCACTCTTTGATAAGAAGAAAACCATGGGGTAACCTTCCCGGGTCAGATTGCGGTAGTGCGTGTTGGAGTGGTGCTGAGGTGTCATCCACCAGACGGCGGTCTCCTTTAGTTAATCTGAGGTGGTCCCTTTGGGTGGGTGCCTGGAATGTCATATCCCAAAGAGAGGATGATTATCTCTCTCTGTTATCATCTGAACATCGGTATTGCAGCACACTCTTAGTTTTGGAGACCGGATAGTGGCGAGACCATGGCAGGTGGTTACACCTACTCTTGGTCTGGTCGCTTTGACGGTGACCATGCCCAAGGTGTTGCTGTAGCTGTGTCCAATAAGTTGACTCCCATGATAATTGAGGTAACACCGGTCTACAAGCGTATCATGAGACCGAAGATTTGTCAATCCTTGGGTGTCATTTCCCTGGTCTCAATATATGCACCGACTGAGGCGAGTGATCTCACAGTGAAAGACGCATTCTATGCCGTGCTCGAGACAATGGTTGATCAGTGCCCCAGGCGAGATACTCTTCTCGGTTTGGGAGATTTCAATGCATTGGCTGGCACTGATCGGGATGGCTATGAGACATGTGTCAGTCCCCATGGGTCTGGAGCTGTGAACCAGAATAGCACTAAGCTCCTTGACGTTGCAAGAAGTCATGGACTTAGGGTGGCTGGTTCATGGTTTCAGCGCTGACAGCCTCATCACTAGACTTGGTATTCCAACGCTGGTGGTGTGACAAAGGAGATAGACCATGTGCTCATTGGTCACTGGAGGATGATCCAGGACTGCAGAGTCCACTGGAGTGCTCAGTTCCTCAATACCAACCACAGACTTGTAGCAACTCTGAAGTTGCAGCTCAAATCGGAGAGAATGGTACCATCCCAGCCTCGGCTGGAGGTTGGTAACCTCAAGGATGAGAGGGTAGCTGAGGAGTTTGCGAACAATCTGAGTGGAGATTTGAGGAGTCTCGGTGCTTTGGGAGGTCCTGAAGAGTTGTGGAGTTCCTTCAAGACCACTCGTCTTGATGTTTGCCGTGTGGAGTCTTGGAACTCACGTGGGCGCAAAGAAGAATTTTGGTCTCCAGGAGGTACACGTAGGATACATTGACCAGAGTTGCTCGCAGGGCCAGGCTAATGGCAGAAGTTCTGAGCTGTTCAGGGAGCTGAAGTGTAAAACTGACTGCGCTAAATGCCCTGTCACATCCTTGACGATTAGCCAGCGATGGCAACGACCAAATTGATCTAAAAACTGGCGTATAACGCTGAACATTCGATGTTTTTTCTTCTCAGTTTGGGCGTATATGAACCGAGTTGGACGTATGCATAAACGTATTAGACGACACAGAACACTTTCGATAACTTATAGATAACTTATACCAACGAATGCTAGCGCAGTGGCTGTCTTAACCTTTTTTATGTGCTCGTACCCCTGAGCTTCCATAATATTTCCCCGTACCCCCTGCTAAAAATTTCTATATTAGTTATTTATTTATTTATTATCATGATTATATTATTGGAATTTAAGTACTATACAGTATTGAATTTGACAACCATAATATCGTACCCCCTGCTGATGCTTCCGTACCCCCGGGTTAAGACCACTGCTAGCGTGTTGTCGGCGTTCCACAACTTATGGCTCCAAACGATAGTCTAAACTAGCATAGTGCGCGGCAGAGATCGCCGCGATCAACGTGGCGTAGCCCTATAAAAGGCTGCGCTCGCGATTCAAATCATAACCGCACTAGACATCGAAGTGTCAACATCAACATCCATGCCCGAAGAAAAAAAAAAAACCATGAGTCTGACATTGCGACGGGTTCTCCTGTGAAGCCCACTTTTATATACCAATTCCCCTAACGCTGCCATAGCCAATTATACGTAGCTGAGTAGAAAACACGTCAGTAAGTTCTGTGGCGTCGGAAGACGTCAAATAACGTCTACATACGTCAATATGCTTGGAGATACGTTAAACATAGGTTAAAGCACGTCTCATAGGTTAGAATAAGTTTCGGACGGCTAGCACATTACCTCGACGTATTCGACTTATGATAACTTACAAGTACGTGGTCGGTGTGTCAACGATCGCATAACGTGCTACAACTTATGGCCAGCGTATGCGGACGTGTGAGTCATACGCTGGCATACGTCGGAAAATTTTGAGCATGCACCAAAATTGTCGAACGAGCTCGCGTACTACGACGTATGCCAGCGGATTCAGTGCTCTAACGTAAACAAAACTTACCCATACTATTACGTGTGCAGCGTATTCGCCAATTTTTCATACGTTCGGCATACGCTGGCTAAAACGTCAAACAGTGTGACCAGCCCCTTAAGGGGACTAAGGAGGCCTATGTGCGAGGATCTGTGAGAGGGTAGAGCATCACCTGTGGTCAAGTGATTCTCGTCGCTGACAAGCGGAATTTCACATTGCGTTCACCCAAGCCCATTCCCTCAGGTACTACAGTTAGAGCAGAGGGTGGTGGCTTCTTGACAGAGGAGTCGATGAAGGCCGCTGGGCCAGCTTACTTTTGAGCAGTTTTGTACAGCTGACCACCAGTGATGGTTGGATTCAGGGGTTGTTACCATCTTTGCTGACCCTCCAATCAACACCTTGTAACCTTCGCTGGAAACACATGTGGTGAACCCGTTTGGAATGGTGGTAAAGTCCTCGATACTGTGCATCCGCTGATTGCAAGGTGGTGGAAATGCTGACTCGTCGTTGCATGCATTCTGTGCTTGCCTGGAACACAGGCATCACCCCAACTGACTGGAAGAGGGGCCTTGTTGTCCCTCTCTGGAAAGGAAAGGGTGATTGCCAGGACTGCAACAACTACAAAGGGGTGACACTGCTCTCAGTGCCGGGCAAGGTCTTTGCTCAGATAATTATTGATAGGGTACACCACCATCTGCTTGAGCACCAGTACCCAGAGCAGTCAGGCTTTACACCAAAGAGGTCAACGGTTGACTGTATCCTTGCCCTCCGGGTCCTCACCGAGAGTTTCGGCAGGGACTGCTTGCAGCCTATGTTGATCTCTGTGAAGCATTCGATTTAGTGAATCGGAATGCCCTCTGGAGGATTCTCGGTCTTTGTGGGGTGCCACCAAAACTGATTAATCTGATTTCTGCACTATACTCTGGCACTGAGAGTTATGAGGTGTGCTGGTTCCATCTCCAACTTATTTTCAGTTGTTACTGGAGTTCGTCAGGGGTGTGTACTGGCCCCCACACTTTTCAGCGCTTGTATGGACTGGATTCTGGGGAGGATATCGGAGAGATTAAGCTGCGGTGCATCGTTTGGGAATGTCAAGATCTCTGACCTTGATTTCACAGATGATGCAGTCATCTTTGCGGATATGCTGGATATCCTTTTGGGGGCCCTCGCGGTGCTGATTGAGGAGTCGGAGCCGCTGGGATTACGGGTTTCCTGGGTCAAAACGAGGATCCAGGCTTTTATTGACATCTTGGATGCTGCTATCTTGTGTGTACCTGTTTGTGGTGAGGATGTTGAAGTCACAGAGAGATTCACTTGCCTTGGTAGTGATATTCATGTCTCTGCTGGCTGTGGGCCAGAGGTCAATAGGTGTCTGAGTCAGGCCTGGGAAGTCATGGATTCACTGGATCATGGGGTGTGGCACTGTCGGTACCTGTGCAGGAAGACGAAAGTCCAAGTCTTCAGGACCTTGGTACTTCCAGTCTTGCTCGCCAGATGTGAGACTTGGACTCTGACCAGGAATCTGAGATGGAGACCTAATTCCTTTGGTACCAGGTCTCTTCGGAGAATCCTTGGCTATCGCTGGTCGGACTTTGTGTCCAACAAGCGGTTGCTAAGAGAGACTCAAATGAGATTTGTTACCTGCATAGTCCGTGAGCGTCAGCTGGGGCTGTGTTGACATGTGGCTCGTTTTCCTGATGCTGATCCTGCTCACCAGATTCTCTCAGCGAGGGCGCCTCGTGAGTGGAGGAGGCCAATGGGCCGACCACGTGCCTCGTGATTGCAGCAGGTTGAACGGCATCTCAAGGAGATGGGGATGGGCCAGGCATCTGCCTGGGGTATGGCCAGACGGAGGCCCCTGGAGTATGGGCGGAAAGTGGACGTAGCGACGTGCTGCTCCGGCGCATGCTCCCATACCTGACCTGACCTGATGCTTCATATCAAAATTGAAAAGGCAGTTACTGATGTTAATTGGTTTGAAATATATCTGGAAAATGCTTGAGATTCACATCCGTGTATTGTAATTATAGATTTGCAAAGACTAATCAACTCGGTGTCTGGCTAGATTTGTGTGTAAATATTGCATAAACAAATGGACTTTTTTTTGTGCCACACATGTGCATTTCTCCAACTTTCCACAAAAAGGCAGGGTGAAATTGCACATTAGAATGAAATTACTGTACATCTTGTAAAAATGAAACATATCACATCACTGCAAATAATCAAATCAGCACAGGAACACAAACCCTTATGCATGCACCAACGCACTCACTCAAAAGTATTCTCACGCACGTACAAGCGCACATGCCCACACGCACGCACCACTGTGCAAGTGCACACATCGTTATTTCCCGATGAAGCTGTTTCTTACAACAATTAGGACAATTTAATCAGCTAAAATAGTTGTACACCAAAAGTAAGGACTTTGTAAACTGATAAACAAGTGACCAATTTTCTAACTACTTGGATCTTCAACCAGGGTCCATTCTTCAGAGGACTTGGGACAATCTGTCTGTATGTTGGTGTTTTGACCCGCTGTGCCTACGTATGCACACCTGCACTGACACCGACAGACACACACACTGCTAACTGTTTCTCCAAAATCAAAGAAATACTCCATAGAAGAAAACTACAAATGGAAACCTGGAGTGTTGAGGAGGAGATAATTCTCCAATACAAAATGTATTCCATACATGAGGCATGGGGAGGAAAGTGGCAGTTCAGGAAAGAAAAAAGAAAAAGAAAAAAAACCCAAAAACCCCGAAATTGCCCAGAGGGTGGAGAGAGTACCCCTTGATGAATTTGAGCAGTTTTTTTTCAACAATTAAAAGGTGATATCTCGACAAAGATAGAACAGAAGGATTACATCTAGGGCATTGGTTCCTAACTGTGGTCCACGGACCACTTAGTGGTCTGTGAGTAAACGGCAGGTGGTCCATAAGTTATCCGCAAAAAAAAAAAATAAGTCATCTTTCAGGTTGTACATGTTTGTTTACTCAATAAAGCAGGTCTCCCAATTGACCTCCTCGACGTCTATATGTCTATCATGTTTTTTTTATATGCATGTTATTTCCAGTAATGTTCAACATTTGTTCACTTTTTACGCAATTCTAAGCGGAGCATTCAAAGCAGCTATTTTAACCGAAACAGACACAAATATTAACTTTCCATTCGTGTTCAACAATGACGTATATCACAGCTCGCCGCAGTGTTACTTCACCTGCTGTACACCGTGCAATCATTTTCTACGTTTGTGTTGCATGCCACCTAACTCGTCTGCGTATTTCCCCGAGTGTATTTTATAAAGTAAAATCACGACTGCTTTGACTCGGTGAGCAGTGAGCACAATTCATTGCAAAAATGGAGAGATTTCTTCTTTGAGTGAGTGGTAGCAGGGACCAGCTTGGGCCTCCGACTGGAATCGAGGAATCTCATCAGCCACGTTGAGAGAAAAGAAAGCCTCGCCTCTGTGTCGGAAATATAATCCAGAATATTTAGGCATTGGGATTTGTATTTATTGTATCCGAGGATGAACCAAAGCCACAGTGCGTTATTTGTCAAGAGGTATTGTCAAACGAAGCACTTAAACTGGCAAAATTGCACCGCCATGTATCTGCAAAGCATCCGGAGTGTGAAAAGAAGCCACGTTGAGTTTATTCGACAAAACAAACGGAAACTTTGCCATCAGGAGTTTTCAATGTAAAATGACAACTGTACTTAATGGTGGTTTGAAAGCATCTTTCCTGATTTCGTTGAGGATTGCAGAATCCAAACATCCCACACAGTTGGGGAAGATATTGTGATTCCCTGTGTGAGGGATGTGTGTAAATTGTAATTTGGCTCCGAAGCATTTAAAATTTTATATATTATATATATATATATATATATATATATATATATATACATATGTATGTATGGATACCTCCATTCCAATTTCAAATAATACATTTTGTCATCACATTCTCGACATGCCGCTCGATATAAAAGCAACTTGTTTAACGTCTTTGAGAAAAGAGATTTGCCATTCAACTTGATGAATCCACACACACACACACACACACACACACACAATATAACCTGACTGACACACACACACAATCTGACCTGACACAACACACACACACACACACACACAAATATAACCTGACTGACACACACACACAATCTGACTGACACACACACACACACACACACACACACACACAATCTGACCTGACACACACACACACACACACACACACACAAATCTGACCTGACACACACACACACACAATCTGACCTGACACACACACACACACACACACACATCTGACCTGACACACACACACAATCAACCTGACACACACACACACACACAACAATCTAACCTGACCACACACACACACACAATCTAACCTGACACACACACACACAATCTAACCTGACATACACACACACACACACACACACACACACAATCGACCGACACAACAACACACACACCACACAATCTGACCTGACACAAACACACACCACACACCTGACACACACACCACTGACACACACTGACACACACACACACACCACCTGACACACACAGTGAGATTCCAAACACCTTAATTGAGCCCGTTCCTCCACAGACCATGCCCCGAGCTGCATCAAGGCACCAGAAGAGACACAAGACGAGAGTCCACCAGACGCGCCATCGGGACGCACACATCCCGACGGCCGCGCACCACAGCCGCTATGAAGATAACCGTCCACAGAACCAATGCGCCGAAGCCATCGTGGCCACGTCGCACCGGGAGGCACCAGATTCTAACCGGTAAAGACGTCCGCCATTACAATGACGTACGTCCGTCGTGACGTGGCTCCAATCACTACGGGAAGCGAGAAGGGAACGGAGGCGGTCCGCAATCGTTTAATCACACACATCGTTCTCTCATCGTCGTCGTGCTGGTTTGTTTTTACTCTCTCCTCGCACGAAGTCCATTATCGTAACAATCAATCTTTAACGTCCACCGACTAAAACGGGGGACGCACGGGACACGTGGTGTACACCCTGAAGTACACCCTGAGGTACACCCTGAGGTACACCCTGAAGTACACCCTGAAGTACACCCTGAGGTACACCCTGCACGTGAAGCACCAAGTGTTTGACTATGCTCGAGCGCCATCTGCTGGAGCGGCGCACAGTTGGAGTTACAGTGCTGTGAACCACAAAATGAAACACACGATGTCGAACGTTACTCCATTTTCAGAAGGAATCGAGGACACGGCTTTTTTAATCAACCTTAAAGACGCTCGGCTCACTCCGATACAACAAATCCCTCCGACTCTGCAAAAATCAGGATAGAATGATGACATAAACTGTCACGAAGGTCCCTGTATGTTTGTATTGAGGTAGTGTACCGTCCTCGGGATCTGACGTCACTTGATGCGTGATTTTAGGGCGGGGCGTATATCAAGCGCCCAAACTGTGAAGACGCCAAGCACAATCTAAGAAGAAGAAGAAGGAGAAGAAATTAGGACGAAGAAGAAGAAGAAGAAAAAGAAGAAGAAGAAGAATCTCCACAGAGTTGCGGAAGGAGTGGACGTAGTTACTGTGTAATTATCTGCTGAGCCTGGTCGGTTTATAGTTTAAAGGTGCTTTTTGGCTGTGAAGCGGTGGTTACTCGATCCTAATCCGGTAGGTTTCCTTCATTGGAGAGACGTCTCTTTTATTGAGGTGCTCCGTGTGTCGTAAACACCAAGATATTTTATTTGTCCCCCTTGGGATCCTGAGTTCACAATAATTATTTATTTATCGGAAATAAAACGAAAGCGAATCGAGAACTGGAGCGTCGACATCCGCCAGGATGATGTGTTTACCTTTTGTATCCCACCGATGGGCCCGATCTGGATTCGGACCTTCACCACACTCGAGCCGGCTTGTTCTTGTCACGTGACCAACTCATTCACCTCGTTTCATCCAAATCCGTCCACAACTGTTTGAGATATCCTGCTCACAGACAGACAGACAGACAGACGAGAACTACTGGAGGGAAAACATACCTGCCGCACACCTTTGGTAGTCGGGGTGATAAAACTTGGTCGAAAACTTTAGTGTGTTTTTCTCCCTGGTAGCATAAGTTGGTGGTGTGTGTGTGTGTGTGTGTGTGTTTTCTCCCTGGCATCATAAGTTGATGGATGTTAAAGATCCCATTGGTGTCCTTCACAAGAGTAGGCAAGCTATCGCCGGCATCCTGACCAAATTCCTTAACTCTCAGTCGAGTGTCGTGCGTCGAAATGGTGACCCATCAAGGACTGTAAACCCAAGACAAACCAACTGCCTCGGCAGAATCGACGCTCCGTGTTGAGCATGGTGCACAAGAGGAAGAACAAGATTCAATGGATCGTGTGTTTGTGCAACATATAAAGAAGCATTTGATGGGAAAGGAGTGAAACCTGAAAAACGAACCTCAAATTGTGCTTAAAATTCGATTCTCATTTCACAACGTGTCGAAAACGGCCGTACGGACGGACGACTGACTTAAGCCAAGGGTAATGGGCAGTATTGCAAGGTAATATTCAAAAGTAGACAAAGTTTAATAGTCTTGGGGTCCATCTCTTTATTACATATGCAAATATCACGAAAATGTAACTACCCCGTCCCCCCTTGCACTCCTTATGCTCTACCACGTTCCCACTGTCACTCCCATGAACTCTCAACCACTCCCTTCTCTCCCATCGTCCTTCTTTTACCTTTTTTTTTTCAACTTATATTTTCTCCATTGAGCTACTCCCAACCCCAAGTGTACATAATAATTAGTTTACTCCTTTTTCAACATTGCAACTTAAATCATTTTGTTCAACAACCTCGGCTCATGAGTCGAGCACAACAGAGCGCTCACAATCGTATCACTACATAACTCTGACGTTGAATAGTCAAGTTATTTACATTTATTAGTCTAGCTATGTACACACACACACACACACACACACACACACACACACACACACACACTCTGACCTGCAATCTAAAATATAATGTGAACCGTGGTGTCTGTCGATGTGTTCATCTGCCTTTTATTTACGGTGACCGCCTCCTGTGCTGCGTTTGAAAAGCTGCTGATTGGTTATTATCCCCACGCTTTTTGAATAAAACGGTGGGGAGGGGGGGGGGATATTGTAAACGGCTCCGTCTGTCTGTCCGCCATGCTATCTCCTTCAAGGTGGTTAAGCAGAAATTCACCAAACTAGGTAGCTATTATCACCATATAGCAAGAAGCTGCACAGGCAGTATAATTTTTGTCACCGCCCCCAGAGCGGGGTCAAAAGGTCAAATACCAAAAAATACAATTACGGGTACATTTTAAAACATTTTTTAATGAAACTTTGTATATGCAATCAACATTAGGGGACTCATGAAATATTTAACGATTTTTTGGGGATTTGACACCCGGTTCATGTCCCAAGAGGTGTACACCATGTCCAGTACACCATCAAAACGGAGGAAAAAAAAGTTTAACTCAAAAAATTGATATTGGGTCAAACCTTGTGGAACTTTATGCCATCTTTCAACTTTGCTTTTGTTGGGAAGCATTGTGATTTGCGATGGCGTGCCATCGACTTCACTCTAGTTTTGCATTTTCATTTCACTTTTCTTCATGCAATACAGTCGGTCACTTTATTGTTCCTTCCAGTAATATTTAAAATCAACATGAACGTCTGGATTAAAGTAGATTTAATACAAATCTTCATGGAGTAAAAACACAAGTTAAAATAGCTATATTTTGCCCTCTTCAGACAAATTCAACCTCCGCCGCCTGATGTTGCACCACCATTTTGCGGTGAGCGGTATAAATAGCTCATAGCTTTGGCTCTCAGTGAAACTGAGAGTGCAACACAATTAACGTTTTTAAAAGTCCATGAAATAATTTAAGTTTACAGATTAACATAAACTTTTCCCATCACGAGGGATGGGTATTTTTGCGAGTTTAGTATAAAATGCAGGATGTGTAATATTTCTGTTTAATACAAGATCACAATGCATGTTAAGCAGTGTTATCCATTTGTTTCAAGGTGCTGTGTTATGTGATGTGGCCATGAAGCTGAAACAGCGTGTTGCGCTGCTACTGCTCTTGCTCTTGGGCCTATTGATCACCAAACTTCTTGTGCTCGAAAGTTCAAGCTCCACAAACTTCCCGGGTGCAACCCGCAAGGATGTGCAAAGTTTTCGGCGTTTTGTTCATTTTGCTACCTCATTACAACTACAGGGAGCTACTTTTGCCAGTCCATTCACATCTCCATGGGAGGTATGTTTCCACTAAATATACAATGCATTTTTTTTAATATATTACCCCCGCCAAAGGAGAGGGTATTGCTTTTGGGTCCGTTTGTTTGTTTGTCTGTTTATCCGCACAGAACTTAATGTGTTTTTCTCCCTAACCGCTTGTTGGATTGAGATGAAATTTTCACCATTGGTGCGACTACTCATGTTGAATGTTTTAATAATAATTATGACATCATAGGTCACGTAGTGTGGCAGGCATGTTGGAAAAACGGATGAACTTCAGACCTCTCTATCTCTGAAATCGCACCAAGGAAAAAAATTAAAATTTCGCAAATAGCAAGTCCTCCTCATGCAGAATGAGTGTGATGTTTTTTTTAATGACGTCATAGATCCCTTCGTTATGACGTCATGATTGCATATGTATAACGGTACATCCGATCAGGATGAAAATTTTTGAGGGTCATCTAGGGATAAAATGGTCCACAAAAAATTTTTCATCACGTCATCGGTCACTTGAATCGGCAGCCATATTGTTTTTTGTTTTTTTTAAACCTTCAAAAATCTTCTTCTCTGAAATGGCTGAACAGATCGAGGCGAAACGTTACACATATGACCGCCTATCCATGAGGAACAAAAGCTTCACACATATGATGTCATAGGTCACATGGTTTGGCAGCCATATTGGAATTACCCTAAAACATATGAAAGTCTTCTTCTCCAGAACAGCAAGACATATCGAAGGGAAACTTCACTCCAATGTTCCCCAAGGCATGCGCGTACAAGATTGTTGAAGAATAATTAATGTCGCATGGTTTGGCAGCCACATTGGATTAAATAAAAATATTAAATAATGTTTTCTCTGGAACCACTTAATCAATCGACGTGAAACTTCACAGTTATCCCATCATATGCTGCCTTTTTGGCTGCTGGTTGCATCATTGATTAGGAGCGTGGCTATGCCACTGATGCAGTGCCCCTATTACCAGTATACTGGTGCTCGTTTCGCTGATGTCGGAAGGATGACAGATTGAGTCAACCCTTTGGTGTTAATTCAGTGGGAAAAGGAGCTCGAACTCAGGACCCTAGGATCCCAAGCCACCACCCTAACCAACGCCAGGCTTTTTTCCCCCACAATTGTGATCTAGTAGTGATGGGGAATACATGATTTTTTTTATTTCAACTTGATCAGACACATGGTCTGGCAGCCAGAATTATTTAATTTTTTGATGTGGGGGTTTTTTTGTTTTCTTTTTAATAAGGCTCACTTGGCTTTGCCTGGATGGGTTTGAGGGTGGAGGAGTAGCATCTGAAATGTGAATCCTACCCAGGTTCCTCCTGATGACTTCATCTTTTCTTTTTGCTTGTTTGCATTCCTTCCGATTACTCTAATGCAGGACTGTACCTATTTGGTCTTCCATTTGAT
>CM068957.1:75283410-75297608 GCA_035128595.1 Eptatretus atami | reverse complement strand
GGGGGTTGAAGGACTGGGAGAGAGATATATATAGATAGATAGATATAGATAGATGTGATGCTGTTGTGCCAGCCCACAAAGGAAAGCAGTTCCTTTTGTTATGTTGCGTCCTGATCCATTCTGTGTTCGAGCTCTTCCATGACCCTTGACTGTATACAAAAAAATAGAGTTGGGATGCATGGGTACGAGTTGATCCATATTGGAGGAAATGGTGGTGTATATGGAGTCATCATTGGATGGATGGTATACTACACAAACAAACATTATGTGGTTGTGGAGAGATGTACACCACTTGAGGTATTCCAGAGGGCTCAGGGGGGTTATGTGTGCATTTGAAAATGAGCAATAGAGTTCTTGACATACACAGCAACACCACCTCCAGAGCAGGGGAAGCCGTATGTCTTTTACAACTGAGAAAGAGGAGAAGTTTGTGGTAACCCTCCACTCTGATTCTGAAACTGGACCATAAGGCATCAGCTCACGTGTCATAAAAACGTGCTCTGCAACTCTTGCACTTCCTCACTCTGTCGTTTGCTCTAGGTCATCTTCCATCTGCTTTGAAGTCGGCAAACATCACTGCATTGCATAAAAAAGTGCAAAAATGGATCCACTTAACTACAGACCAATTAGCTTACTTCCAATCAACAGCAAGGTAATGGAATTCACCATTGCAGTTGATATAAAATCATTCCTTTTCTCCAATGACCTAATCCCAAATTATCAATTCGGATTTAGACCTGGTCTTTATGTAGAATGAATTTTCATTTCACTCTCCAAATTTCACTCATTTCACAATCCAAAAATAATAAATCCACCTTGACCATGCTGCTTCTCATCTCCTAACAATGGATGGATGCCCTCAATGTCAAACATGAGATCAGGGCTGTCTCTCTAGACATATCTCAAGCTTTTGATACAGTCTGGCATCCCTCCTTGTTCTCCAAACTCTCTGCCTCTGGCATCCAAGGCCAACTCCACTCTTGGGTTACTGACTTCCTCCACTCTTGTAGCCAACGTATGGCTCTCAACAGAGTTCTTTAATATCCTCTCCCTGTCAAGGCTGGAATGCCCCAAGGCAGTGTTCTCAGCCCCATCCTATTCCTAACCTTCATCAATGATCTATCTGACTCTCTGGAAAATCCTCTTTATCTCTTTGTTGTTGACTCCACCCTCTGCCGTGACATTCCTTTTCTTTCAGATAGACGGGCTGCAGCCTCTTCCCTCTCCTCAGACCTTGACAAAATCATAAGCTGGTCAAACACTTGAAATATGTATTTTAATCCTGAGAAATCCCACACACTCTCCAATAGGACCGTATGACGAATCTTCCCATCTACTTTCTCAACAACCCTCTCGACGAAGTTCAGTTACTCAAACTCTTGGGTCTCACTCTATCACTGATCTTTCTTGGGCAAACCACATTTCAAAGTTGGCCTCCAAATCCAGTTGGCGACTGGGCATCCTGCGTCATACAAAGCTGACTGGACATCCTCCCCCCCACTTGTGGAACCAACTTCCACATTCTCTTCAATCTCATTCTTCCCTTCAGGTCTTCAAAACAGCTGTTCACCACCATTTCGATCATCCCCCATCTGAAACCATAATATTTTCGACAACCCCCCCCCTCACCAACCCTTTCCCCGCCCAAATTTAGCTGCTTTAATCCATCTTGTCCACCCCTTGCATTCTCCCCTACCCTTCATCGTTACTCGCATCCCTTCTTTGTCCATCTCCATATATTTTCACCCTCAGCCCTGTTGTTGGCATTTCCCCCTTCTCTTTCTGCTGTTCCTTTTGTTATGTTACATTCTGATCCATTCTGTGTTCTCGCTCTTCCACCAGCCTTGACTCCGTATACAAAAATAATAATTAAAAAAAACAGAGTTTGAATGGATGGATGGATACTGGTTGATCCATATTGGAGGAAATAGTGATGGATGTATATGTAGTCATCATCATTGCATCGATGGTATACAACACAAACAAACATTAGGTGGTTGTAGAGGGGTATACGCCGCTAGAGGTATTTCCAGAGGGCTTGAAGGGGTCTGTGTGTGCAATGGACAATGAGCAATAGAGCTCTTGACATACACAGCAACACCACCTCCAGAGCGGGGGAAGGGCCTGTCAAAATAGAACAGAGAATAGCCAGGGAGAGACACTGAGGAATCGGAAATATCCTGTGAGAGAAATATTTGTATTAAACATACAAAGTCCGGAGTTGCAGACTTGACACTTTTACTTGAGTAGACTGTTTTGCTTTTTTGCCAAGTTAGTTAGGATGTGTCTGTTGTTGATGACAAGGAGTTAATTGATCATGGTCAAGCAGAGAAAAACATTGCATGGCTCTTAAAAGAAAGAAAAAAATTGAGAGGCTGCTGTGGAATATGCAGAGCAATTCACAATGATTCATAAAAGGTTAAGTGAAGGCATTCATAAATCCAAATGAAGGCAGTCGTGTTTGAAATTTGGATTGTCACATTCAGGAAGGCGAATTGGTTTCAGGAGAACTGCAGGTCGTCGGTGAAAACCCAGCTAGCTCATTAACAACCTTCAACATGGGGATAATCTGCATGCCCCTTCTCATCAAGTCTACCTGTGATGCAAGTCCATTCATTGTGGTTGACTCTTATTCCCTTCCTTTGTTGGCAGGTCATTCGTAATGGCAATGGGCTTTACACTTCTCTTGTACTTTCAACCTAAAAATATAAAGCTAAAGATGCTATTTCTCCAAAGAAAGGGCACAGTCGTTTTTGCTTTCGCATGTCATTATATTTCCTTTTGTACCCAGGTTGCTGCTCAGTGGGTCATACCACGAGAGATCTATCCGGAAGAAGCCCCTGAGATGGCAGCTGTGTTGAATGCTATGGCTTCTAGCAAAATTGTGCATGCTGACATCGGCTTCAAGGGGACACAGCTCAAGGCCCTGCTTGTGCTGGAGGGAGGACAGAAGGTTGTGTTCAAACCAAAGAGGTCTGAAATGACCGGTGAACAACACTTTGGTCTGACTTTTTTTTTGAATGTGCTACATATTTTTTTGCAATACTCCTGCATTATGAATTGGTCACTTTTAGTTATTTACCTCCACCACCAAAGGTGAAGCAGGTTATGTTTTCACCCCTTTCTGTCTGTTTGTTTGTTACTTACGAAATCTTTAGATTTCGTAAGTATATTGATGACTTCCGTCATCTGTGTGTGGTGTTTGTTTTGTTGTGTGTGTTTGTTTGTTTGTAGGCACGATAACTCGAGAACGGAAGAAGCTACCAATGTCAAATTACACCACGTGATTCAGGAGGGTGATGGCTCGTGCTGATTAGATTTTGGTCAAAATCGGTCAAGGTCAAGGTCACAGTGAGGTCAAACATTCGATTTTTGATGGTTTGGTACAGAATCATCGTAGAAACTTCTGGTTTGCGTCGCTACCTTCTCTAGAGACACTTTTATTAGGACAGGTGAGAGGTCAAGTTGACTATTTCGTAAGTACCAGTCTATGACTGCTTGTTTGTTTGTTTGTCTGTGTGCAGGATATCTCGAAAAGTTGTGGACGGATCTGGATGAAATTTTGTGGACAGGTTCGGTGTGTGACAAGGACGAACTGATTAGATTTTGATGAAGATCCGGATCCGACGACTGCAATTTTAAAAGTGATTCTTCACCATTGAGAGATAGGGCCAAAAACCATATACCTGTATAGCACAATATCTCAGAGAGTTGTGGACGGATTCGGACGAAACTTCGTGGACATGGATGTGTGACAAGGAAGAATTGATTAGATTTTGGAGAAGATCCGGATACGGATCTGATAATTTTTAAAGTGATTCTTCACCATTGAGAGATCTGGCCAAAAACGATATAGTACTGCATAGCATGATATTTCAAAAATGTTTTGGGCCCGATATGTTCTCATGGATCAGGTATTACATGGCGGAGGTATGCGCTCCACCGAGTACCCTTCTAGTTACCTCTGCCACCAAAGGTGGGCGGAGGTTATGTTTTCACCCCTGCCTGTTTATCTGTTTGTGAGCAGGATGTCTCAAAAAGTTATGGATGGATTCTAAGGAAAGGTTGGGTGTGTGCCATGGACGAATTGATTCAATTTTGGTGTAGATCCGGATCCACATACGACAATTTTAAAATATATTTTTAAGTGGTTCTTCACCATTGAAATATGGGGCCAAAACGATGTATATATAGCATGATATTTCAAAAAAAATTGCAGATGGATTACGACAAAACTTGGTGGATGAGTTTGGTAGGTTTCAAGAACAAGCCGATTATATTTTGGTTCAGGTCCGGATGCAGATCTGGCCTATCAATGGGATACAAAATGTAAACTGTTCAGCCTAGCAGAGGTATGCGCTCGACCGAATGGCATTCTAGTTTTGCTTTGAAATATGTCGGTATCAATTTTTGTGCATATTCAAAGGGAAATTATTTGGATGGCCACAGATAGTTTAGCATGGGAGGGAGTGGTGTGTTGGAGTGGGAGTGGTTTCTCTTCAGTGATGCAATGTGATGCCTATTTTTCTTTATTAAATGATGATTATCAATTGCTGCATCAATAATTCATCTGCAAGAAATTCTGTATTATTTTGCTTCAGTTTGTATTTTGTTGTTATTGCTGATATATCATTTACAAACTGCACTTAAACGGGGTGGTTGGTGCTCCACATGTCTTTTTTACCATCTGCTAGCAAATAACAGGCAATGACAATGCGTACACCAGGGCCTTCAAGAGCCAGAATGGACCCTGGGGCAACACTAACTGTAGGACCCCCTTCAGAATTTTTTATTGTTTTTTTTAAACAACCAATACGGAGGCTTTCGTATTTTCGTTATCAGAAACATATGCCGTGTTTGAGGGAAATTGGGTGTTATTCACTTATTCCTATATACAGATTCCTTTATTAACCCTTTTCATCCATATGGGATGTGGCCTAACACTTCATTCACGTCAATACCGCAATTGTCATAAATGTAAATTGTTCCCACAGTAGTTTATTTTACAAGGGAGGATGTTGCTCCCCATGGCAATGGCATGCCAGGGAATCGCCCTGCGTGGCTTGGAGGGCGACACAAAATAAAGCCTCCCCCAGGTGTTTTATCATCACAAACAATCAATGTATGAAACAAAAAATTGAAGGAATAATTACAGGGCCCTATTAGGTCCGGGCCCTGGGGTAGTTACCCCACCTGCAACCCCCACCCCTCTCGGCACCCCTGGCGTACACACTGCGTTGGGTTACAGGTAATGGCAATGAGTACACACTGGAACAGTGTGTGATAATGGGCACATGGGCTCACGAGAGACCACAGACAAACAAAACGATGACAGACATTTGTGAACGATTTGAACACAGAGTCAGAATATTTGCACCACCTAAAATAACCATTTTACCTTTGGAAAGGAAACATCACTTTTAGTGTGATGAACAAACCAAGGAGTGACTTAAAGGTGACAAAACATGACATAAATGCAGGTGTTGCAGTAGCAAATTTCAGAAAGTTGCCACAAAAATACGAGTACACTGTAGTATCAAGACCTGTACATCCTGTACTCACAAACCAGTACACTTCCAGTGGGCACAGCCACTGTCTTGTTTTCAATTCGCTGTGTGTATTCATGTGTTTTGTACAGAGCGACTTGATCACTCAGAGTGGCTGTACATAGATGCCCCTCTTGTGCTCATTTTGCAGACGAGTTCTCCTCTTAGTTTTTGGTGTCGATTGTCCACGTTTTTCATCTCACCTTTTTTTCTTTTAAATCTTTCTTTAACAAGAAACTTTGGAATGGAGCAGCAGCATCAGGGTGAGAAGAGGAAGCAACAAAATTAAAAATTAAAAAAATATACACATTAAATCTTTATAAACTGAATCCTATTTTATTAAAGAAGAGCATAAACTATAATCCTACTATATTTGCAATACATGTCCCCTACCGATGTGATATTTTCTCAGTCCAAAAAGGGAATCACTGAAAAATTGACGAAACGCCCTGAAACTCGAACTTGTTCTATAATATATCATAATATAGCCATGTTCCAAGTTTCAGTTGAATATGTTAAAGGGTATGGGGAAAAAGTCTGAAAAAACCACAGGTCGGACGGACGGGCGGACGGACAGACAGCAAACCTAAAGTCCCCTCTGGTGAAACCGGTAGGGACTAATTAGGCAAGTGTGTGTGCGTGCGTGCGTGCGTGCGCGCGCACATCTACATCTGAAAATCATAGAAAAAAAAAAACAGGGTTGGGTCCATCTCTACTACATTTTGTATACGTGTTCGTAGTAATCAGAGAAAGGAGGAAAAAATGGTTACCGTAATTCAAAAGGGACTTCAGGTCCTTTATGCAAACGTCATTCAGGTTATGGGCACAAGCAAAATCACCACTCATCACCTCCTTTCAGGGGGAGACTTAGCATTTTCATCTGTACATGTGCTGCAGTGCATGTGGTTTAGTGATCCCTGCTGCAGACAGGGGGAATTATTAGCCATGACACAAAATATACTTGCCCCCACCAACCCCCCAGGCTGCTCCCAAAAGGAGCGGGTGTTTCTCATCTGCAAAATGTCTTATCTTCCAAGGGTGAGTAGAAGATTGTTTAGGATTGGAGCGAATCACATGGCCGAGTCGTACATGGAAGCCCGTTCCTCATGTCAATATGCAAACAAATCGCTCAAAGTGGCAAGAAAGCTTTGGCTTTGGAAAACAGATTTTGGCATGAGGTGGAGCTGAGTTTTGTCAAAAGGTGAGAGAGAAAGTCTTAACTATAATCTGTAAAACTGGAAGACATGTGACAACAATGAAAAATGATATGCATCTTACTTGCCTTTGTTTCTTTGGGAAGAATACTAATAGTAATATAATCCTGCTTTGTATGTTGAGGTTAGGCAGATGCAGGTGAAGGCTGGCTGTGTCCGCTCATTCGATGACTAATTTCACAAGTTCACTTAAAGGTGACATTTTTCACGCAAGGATGGACCTTGTGAAGCCCAGAACATATCCAGATATTAACGCTGGGAAAATTTACAGTTAACAATGCAGAAAGTCGTTGTTCAGAAATGAAGTGGCAGAATTTAGTAAAGAGTTATATGTGGAAGACATTATGTATTTCTCTTCAAGATGTAAAATAAGTCATTGATTACAAAGTAAAGAAAAAGCGAGTAGACCATGACTGGCAGGGATCGGAAGATGAATAGAGTGGTGCTCATGTCTATCTGTTGTGGATGGTATGCTGGAAGTTTAATTGGGGACAATGTATGGGCAAGGATATATACAAAGTTTGTTCAGCAAATCAGGGTATCCGATATTCAAAATCAGGTTTAATGTCTTTGTGATAGGGTGCTGGCTTTGTTTACTTGGGGGCATTGCTCCATTGGGGAAATAATAGCAGTGTGTCACGTCAAAGCCAAACTGATCGTCAAATAAAGGAGTTGTTGAAGATCAAATCCTGAGTCTTTCTTTGAATTTTTAACTATTTTTTTCCTTTTTTCCGATTAAAGGGACAATGGGGTGATAATTTGGTGAGCATTTCCACAAATATCATGTTTAGATCAATTTGTTTTTATGAAA
Organism: Eptatretus atami; assembly: GCA_035128595.1. NCBI lineage: Eukaryota > Metazoa > Chordata > Myxini > Myxiniformes > Myxinidae > Eptatretus > Eptatretus atami. Next base: position 75,290,037 of record CM068957.1, on the reverse strand, counting down.
GAAAATATATTCCGGTCGTTTTTTTAACGGTTTTTTTTTTCTTCCGATTGTAAATATGTTTGCTTCAAAGACTGTTAGCATAGTAACAGGATTCTTCTGTTTGGGGAGGGGAGGGAGGTGTTGGTGTTGGAATTGAGAGAAAGGGAGAGGATGTGGCTTAGAATGGAGAGTAATAGAGTCGAAGAAGAGAGGGATGTTTGTTTACAGATTTTATTCAAACATTCGCATTTTAACTGTTCAGTTTAGCACAACTGAGGATGGTGACACTCCTTGGGATGGAATACTTTATGGTGTGAATCGGGTATTAGCATCAAATTCTTAATACTGTTGCCTTCAACCAGTTTGAAACCTGCAACCCGAGCGATGAGATAACAGTCCAGCATCCTTACCATGAGGAGACCTCAATTATTCAAAATTCTCATTGTTTGGATTTCAATTTACCCGTGTTATTGTGATTTGTTTTGTTTTGCAGATACAGTCGAAATTACATTGTGGAAGGAGAACCCTATGCTGGATATGATAGACACAATGCTGAAGTAGCAGCATTTCACATTGACAGGTATTCCACAGAAGATACCTTGTGTGTCACATATAAACCCTCCCGGTTTGGCTTTTCCTTCTCAAAGTTCCATTTGTGCTGACTTGTGCACCACGATCCAGCACATATAATAGGCAAGGCATGGTTTGCCCCTCCAGCTTGCTGGTAAATTCTTCTTCCTCTTTGAGATGACTCGTGCAGTTATTTCCATATACAGTGATAAATTTTTGGTATGACATCCTTAAAAACAGTAAGTTTCCTGTTTGGAATGATTTTCAATTTTGTTTGACGGTAAACAGAGTAAAAATTGTATCTCCCTCCTCTCTGCGCATGTAAAGTTCAGAGCCAAAGTACCGTAAAACGTCAAACTTGTCGTCCTATGTTCCTATCTTAAACTGATAAAACAGACAGACAGACGGACGGACATGGACCAATTGCTTAAACCCGCTTTTCGCTTCACGTGCACGGGGTGAAAACAGGTGGATGATCGCTGGTCTGGAGGTATCCCATGTGATAGGTGAGTATGAGAATGCTTTTCATCACAAGAATAGGGACATGGACCCTCATTATAATGATCAGACAGCTAGCATTCAAATGAGGTATTTGAAAGATGTCAATGGACTCGTATCGTACATGTGAAAGAAGAACTTAGCAATGAGGAAAGTGAGGAAACGATTATTCTTGATCCAAAAGAGATTGCTGACCTTTATGTGGTTACCACCGTGCAAAAGACACATATAACAGGAAAGGAGCAATTCGATGTCTTCACCAAGGAATGCCTCATGGAGAGAACAGTTTCCATTCATGATAGCATTGTTAGAAACAAGTTTTCCTTGTTTGGATCCCTCGCAATGTAAAGAGCTGATGAGGGCAAACAAAAGCTGATCTCCATGAAGAGTGATGTACAGCTCTTTTTGAGGCGACATGTGGAATGCCAGACATCTGATGGAAATTTAGACAATTTCTTCTGGCACGAAAAGCAAGTGTGCCCTCCATCACTCTCCACTCCACTATCTTGGTAGCAAAAGTGACCCCTTGTCTTGCCTGGAGGATAGCATTAATGCAAATTCAGAAGCCACTTTGGTGACTGCAGTGGTATTGGACAGAGCTGTAATAATCCCGTTACTTAAGCCAATGCAAGCAAAGACTTTCATTTAGTATACAGACAAGAACTTTATCCCCTACATATTGTCACAGCTGAGAAATGGCACATGATTGGATTTAGTTTGGGACAGGTATATTGCTGACATCCTTCAAGGAACAGCCAGAGCAAAACATGGCAAGGGAGTGTGCTGAAGGGTTGTTGGACGTGCCTCTGTACCTAGAAACTGGCAGAATTTCTGCTGTGTGGATCATAACAAGACGGAACTATTCAGCTTTCTTTTTGAGAGAACCCTACTGTACATATGTGAGCACTAAAGCATGGAAAAGGAACTTCTTGTGACATTTAATGAACCTGTTACCGACATTCCAGCTCAAGAGGGACTTTATCTTCGAAAACCTTGCAACCATGAAGAGGCACGCATCCGTTTGGTGCCCTCACGCAGTTCACGCTGCACAGCATGGTCATCATATTACTGGCATACACACTGTTGATACAGATTTTGTTGTTCTTAAAGTAATTGCCATTCAAGCACTTCCAGACGACTCTGAGTAATAGATTTCCTTCGGCATGGGGAAAGTGTTACGTTACCTGGCAGCCCATGAGATAGCAGTCAGCCTTGGACCAGATATATCTCGCACCCTTCTGATGTTTCATGCTTTGATAGGGTGTGACACAGAGTCATCCTTCATTTGGGCATGGAAAAAGAATGGCATGGATGGCAAGGACATTTCTGCCGGAACTTAACACAGTGCTCCAAACAAATTGGAAATTAAATACATTCAATGGTAATTGATCTGTCATGAATAAAAGATAAGCTGACGTTTCGGGCCTTACCCTTCGTCGGAGCAAAAGAGAAAGGGTGCTCCTAAGCCAATTCGATGCAATACATTCCGGAGGAGAACATGAGACAATTGAGAGGTATGTCATTCTTCTGTACAACAGGACAATTAACTGCATGAATGTAGATGTTGCAAGAAGAAAATTGTTTGTCATGAGGAATTAAGTTGAGCAGATTCCCCCGACAAATGCTGCACTTGAACAGCACACCAGAAGGGCGGCATATCAGGGTAGACAATGGACATGTGTGGGGTTGAGCACTAATTCCGCATCCCAAGCTTTTCTGTCCTTCCTTTGGGTGGGGCTGGACCAAGAATCAAGAGGATTGGTTTCTCTCATTGGCCGCCCACTATATCAGCCTCAATGGACAATGCTACCTTAGGCATCCAAGAACTTTCATGAATTGATTTATTGTGGGTTTACAAAAGGATGCAGGTCTTCACAATGCAAGTGCAAAAAGGCAGCACTCCAATGCACAGCTCTTTGTTCCTGTGGAGGAAGGAGATTTTTCTTAAAAACTCAGACTGTTAATTTCAGGAGACCTATAGAGGAGCTTGTCCATACAAATATAATTTCGAATCTTTAAAACTTGTTCATTTGCAGCCCACAGGAAAATTTGTGAACACGTTAGCTTCTTAAACATGTGTACCAAATTTGGTGCTTGTATAAGAAAGTGCACAATTATTATGCAATAAAGAGCTATCTATGCTGCTGGACAATGTAATCCCACAGAGACTGTGGATCCTTTTTAGCTCGCCCTGTTCGAAGAACAGAGAGCTATAGCGATACCCCGGCTGGGGTCAGCGTGAGCGTCAGCGTGAGCGTGAGCGTGAAAATGTTAAATTTTTTGATGCAAGTTATTTTTAACCTCCGCCATCGAAGATCGGAGGTTACTGTTTTCACCCTTTCTGTTTGTTTGTTTGTTTGTTTGTGAACAGTATTACGGAAAAACTCCTCGACGGATTTCGACGAAACTTGGTGGAGGGTTAGGTATGGTCCAAGGATCATGCATTAGATTTTGTACTTGGTCCCCCCCCACAAAAAAAGTTAGAGAAAAAAAAATATTTTTTTTTTGCATTTCTACATGTTTTTAAGTGATTTCCAAACCCCCCCCCCCCCAAAAAAAATTGTTAGAGAAAAAAAAGGTTTTTTTTTTTGCATTTCTACATGTTTTAAGTGATTTCCACCCCCCCCCCCCCCCCCAAAAAAAAATTGTTAGAGAAAAAAAAAAATTTTGCAACTTTTTTTTCAACAAAATTTCGATCTTTTTTTTGCATTCTACATGTTTTAAGTGATTAGGATTTCGATGAAACTTGGTGGGGGGGTTAGGTATGGTCCAAGGATCATGCCATTAGATTTTGGACTTGGTCCCCCCCCCCAAAAAAATTGTTAGAAAAAAATAGTTTGTTTTTTGCATTTCTACATGTTTTAAGTGATTTCCAACCCCCCCCTCCTCCCCCAAAAAAATTGTTAGAGAAAATTTTTTTTTTTGCATTTCTACATGTTTTAAGTGATTTCCACCCCCCCCCCAAAAAAAATAGCTAGAGAAAAAAAAAGTTTTGCAACTTTTTTTCAACAAAATAACGATTTCTTTTTTTGCATTTCTACATGTTTTAAGTGATTTCCAACCCCCCCCCCCCCCCCCCCAAAAAAAATGTTGGAGAAAAGAACTATAACTCAGCACTGTTGACATCATATTTAATGAATAAGATATAAGGTTCACTTGAGTGACCCAGCGATATTGGCGGCGGAGGTTTGCACTCTCCCGAGTGCTCCCCTCTAGTTTCCTTTCTAATGTTTTTATCTACCACACTATTTTTTATACGCCCGGTGTATATATATATATAATATATATATATAAATATATATATATATATATATTATATATATATACATATATATATATATATATATATATATATATATATATATATATATATAGGGCGTATTATGTGATACCGGTCGTCCGTCCGTGCTGTCTGTCTGTCTGTCCGTCCGTTCCTGTCCGCACTCTAACTCCCAAAGTTTTCAACTTTCACGTTTCATATTTGGTACATAGGTACAGACTGGAGACGGTGTGTCACGACATACCTTCGTCATCAAAGTGGTTGCCATGGCAACCGGGATGCTGTTTTCCATCCGTTCCTGTCCGCACTCTAACTCCCAAAGTTTTCAACTTTCACGTTTCATATTTGGTACATAGGTACAGACTGTGGAGACGGGTGTCGCAACATACGTTCGTCATCTAAAGTGGTTGCCATGGCAACCAGGATGCTGTTTTCCATCCGTTCCTGTCCGCACTCTAACTCCCAAAGTTTAAACTTTCACGTTTCATATTTGGTACATAGGTACAGACTGTGGAGACGGTGTTGAGCGATACGTTCGTCATCTAAAGTGGTTGCCATGGCAACCAGGATGCTGTTTCCATGTATAGCACAATTCTGTATATACCTTCTTGTTAGGGCGTATATTGTGCTCACTTGTGCTCTTTACTGATTACAATATACAAATACATACATTGCTTATAATTATACTTCACCTGCAATGCTTTATAAAAAATATTAATTATTAGACTCGTCTTTTAAAAACGATAAATGTATAAACGGCGAGCATTGGGTGGCTTTGACACCAACTCTGGTTATATTACTTTCCATTCTCCATTCGGAATATAAATATTTAAATGCAAGTTGTTTGATTCCCGACAGAGAATCACCCTCCAACACGGAAGAGTGGAGGCACAAGCCAAGCTCATCGCCTCTTCCTGCTGAAGGGGACACCTGACATAGATGGTCGATCGGCCAAAGCGGCGTTAGTTCATGTTTTAACTTCAATTTGATTAAGAATGGTGGGGTGAGGGGGAACTATATACACAGGCCATTTTCAGGGGTTGGAGGGGGGGGGGGGTTCCAACATCTCTCCACAACACAATCACATACAGTCTTTTTACAGCCATTTTCCCCTGCTGAGCAGGTATTAGCTTTTTTTTTGTGGGCTCCATGCAATCATGGTTCCCTTCTTGAGGCAATGTTTTTTTTATGGCTGGATGCCCTTCCTGACTCCAACCCTGGTCGCCTCTTACGACACACAGGGATATGGTATACCTATTCTAACCGAGGCATACACCGGGACCAGTACACTGGTACTCATTTTGTCGACCTCGGAAGGATGATCGGCTGAGTCAACCCCCTCGTGTTAATTCAGTGGCCAACGGGGCTCTAACTCAGGACCCTAGGATCCCAAGCCAGCCACCCTAACCACTAAGCCAACACCAGGCTCCAACACAATCACATACAATCATGAGATACCTCTTTTGAAAGGTATTGACAGTGGGGATATTTTTACAACAAACAATATCCCAAAGGGGGTCACCACCTACACTTCTGTTGACTCCTTTATGGAAGCATCTCAGATCTGGTAATGGCATGGCAATATGTTCATGGGGGATTGGGGCACCCTCTCTTCGTCAGAAAAGTTGCCACAAAAAGTTTGCATCATGCATGTTTCAGCCCTGCTTCGTGTATTTGCATTCAAAAGGACACTTTAATACTGTGTCCAGTCTATTGCTCGCTTTTCAAATCATGCTAGGTAATTAAAAAGATTAACCCTTTGGAAATGAGTGTCCAGCTCTTGTACACATAAAATAGGATTCTACAAGCATTAGAACAGATATTGAGGATTTGTGCTGTTGGATGTAAAATACGGCACAACACGGTGGTTGAATAAAATCTCCCGATTGAAGGATCTGATGTGTGTATGATTGTCATTACAGTGTGATGTGTGAAAAACCTCATGATGTCTGATGTGTGATGTCTGCTTCAGACTTCCACCATCCTAATGACTTCCACCATCCTAATGACTTCCACCATCCCAATGACTTCTGTCGACATAATGGGGATGTTGAGCTTGGTTCAGGATATACAAGTTCCAGGACAGGACAGACAAGAAAAATGGCATCAGTAAATTGAGGGCTAGAGGTGCATATGGCTTCTTTGGCTGAGGGAGATTTAAATGGAGGATGCTGTTGTGAATTGAAAATAATAATTAAATCCACACATTCTTAGATTATGATGTTAGCACTCTATGGAAATGCTTCAATGTCTTATTAAATGAAAAAAAAATGTTGGAACGGACACCTATACAGATTGTG
>CM068957.1:75261717-75283400 GCA_035128595.1 Eptatretus atami | reverse complement strand
TCGACGAGCACCTTTGGTTGTTGGACGTTACGTGAACTTGAAAACAGAAATTCAGCCTGTGGCAACAGAACGACTCTTGGCAACTTTCTTGCATCAAGGTATTCTGTGATAACTAATACCTTGATCAATAAATAACAAATGCTACTTTGTATGATGGGATTGCATATTGTATCTCCATGGCTTAGGCTTGCAACATAATTGTTTGTCCGTAAGAATTTGCTTGCAAGGGAATGACGCAATTATAACCTGCTTTGGTTGAACAGGTGGATTTATACCCAAGATGCACGCACAGTGGCTTGCTCAGAAAGAAAATGGAGGTGTTTAATGAGCTCTGTTTCATCGTAGTGTTGGCATTGGCTTAATTATATGCCTGGTGTTGGCTTAATGGTTAGGGTGGTGGGTTTGGGATCCTCGGGTCCCGAGTTCAAATTTTCACATGACCGCTCCTTATTGGCGATGAGCAAGGTGGCGCACCATTGGCCAGGCAACCACGTCGCCCATTGGTACAGAATCAGCGGCATCAACTTGGGTGAGACGCTATCACGGTGCATGGTCACAGCACTTGATTGGTTTGTGCTCTCAAGGTCAACTGACGTTGATCCTTTTGGGGCGAAGAGAGAGGGCGGGGGGTTGGGTGTAGAACAGGGAATGATGAGAAACCTTTGGTCTCTGGCACGTTGAAGCTGTTGGTCACTGGCGGCGTTGGGAGCTTGGCTTACGTCTCTGCCACAAGGTTGTTAGGCCCGCACGAGCTGCCTTCCTGACTGCTGTCCTATCTGGGACTTCTGCCTGCGAGCCTTCAATAATGTCACCTGGTTCTGTGTGTGTGTGTGTGTGTGTGTGTGTGTGTGTGTGTGTGTGTGTGTGTGTGTGTGTGTGTGTGTGTGTGTGTGTTGTGGTGTGTGGTGTGTGTGGTGTGTTGGTCCTTGGGAAGATTATTTTCTTTTATTGTTATCGTTTTTTTTAATTCTGTCTGTTGGGGCTGGTAATTCTATCCGGTGTTTCTCGTGCCTTTATGAATTTATGTTCCTTAAACCTGCATTTGTGTCTTCTTGCCATCTTTCCCACGTGCAGACAATTTGGATTATTAAGAATGCCTCGGGGATTAAATGACTAATTTGAAGAATACTCATCAATAAGGCACAGATCTAGATGTACTACGTACTCATTTGAGAATACAAGGCTGCCAGGGTGTAGTCTAGTGCTGAGGAGTTTAGTGAAGGAGCCTTCCTAACCCCAGTGTCATGAAAGTGAGCCCCTTATCCTTTGGCTCTGGGAGTGTGGTGCAAGGAGCTATAGCAATGGTGCTCCAGGCCATAATGGCGATGGGAAATCAAATGAAACACAATAAAGACGATTCGGAAGTGAAATTTATAAATAGGGATCTAAATTGAAAGAAAATAATGAGATGCTCCAGAAATGGGAAATTATAGTAAAAATGGTCTGGAACGTCAGTCATCAGGGTAGTTTTGACGTCACCTTGAACCAGCAGGGCAGAAAGGAGATTCGCTGGGAGACGGATTAATTGGGTAGATTAGTGGGGGCGGAGGCACAGAGAGCCCCTTCGGAGTGCGATTTGACACCCTTGATGCATGAGATGGCTTCCGTGGAGGCACAGTTAGACCCCAGAGAGGTCAAGCCGGCAATGCCAGTCCCTGTAGTGTGCGTCCCGACAGCCGGGGAGTGTGTGCCGGGGTTGGATAAGAACAAGGAAAATAGAGATTGCACAATGCAAGGGGCAATCCATGAAGTGCGTGACACAGGAAAAGGACCTGGGGTAGAAATAGATGCGTGTGAGGGTGGGAAGTAGACAGTACAGTGCCAGGAAGCTTTCTGTAAGGCTAATTGGGTTTTCGGTTGTATTCGTCGGGGGATACATTATTAATTAAAAGCGATAATGTTAACACTGTATAGGAATTTAGTGAGACTTCATCTGGATTATTGTGTTCAGTTTTGGTCGTCACATCTCAGGACAGAGCTTCCGTATAAAGGATACATCGAAGAGCAACTAGATTGATTCTGGGCTTAGATGGAAAGTAAGATATGAGGAGTGGCTGAAGGAGATGGGACTTTTTACTTGCGACATGTAGCATGTCTACATGAGCTTCATGTTGCTGCTGCTGCTGCTGCTGTTGTTGTTGTATTGCCCCGGACAGTTCTCTTGAGACAGCCGATCATTCTCACGGGAGCGACCCAGAGATCCCCCACATCCAAGATGGTATATCCCCACCCTCACAAGTCAGGGCCACGCAAGAGAGAGAGAGAGAGAGAGAGAGAGAGAGAGAGAGAGAGAGAGAGAGAGAGAGAGAGAGAGAGAGAGAAACAAACAGAGAGACAGAGACAGACAGAGACAAGAGGGAAAGGGTCGGTTCACGTGGACTGATGGCACTGACCGTGATTGCACTGCCCTGACGAATCCGGGCAGCAGGGAAGAGTTGGGAAGATTTAGCCCCCGACTTGCGTTGAGGGGTACAACCACCATGAAGAGGCATCCCTGATAGTTGTTGTTGCTGCTGTTATTGTTGGGGTTCTGGTTGGGGGTCGATTTTTGAAATGTGCACCCATTGGTCAGACAGCTGTCGGACCATACCCACATCTGTCACTTTACGCCATTCACCATAGCACCCAGACAAAATGATATGCCTGCCATCTTTGTTTTCTGGTGGGCCGAACACAACAAGGCCTGTAGGCTTCTGCTGATTATACACTGTCCGGGTTTGTTGCATCAAATTTCCATTGGCTTTGTTTGGGTCGAGTCTCCTCACTGAGAGATTCCGAAAAATCTAATCATATATCGAATAAAAATTATTAGCAGTTTAATCAAGCCCGTACACTCCTCCCTAAAAAAAAAAAAATAGCATTACGTAATTTTTGAACGGCCCCATATTGGGTTAAACATCCATGACTGTGTGATGAATCAACTTGTTCTGATATAACCATCTATATATTATTTCCGAGTTTGTGGTTTCGTGTCGCGCTATCTTCGACTTTGTTCTGCGCTCGAGTAACGTGATATTCGGCTTACATTATCTCAAAGACCATATGAGGTGCATGGTACAAAAAAAAGTAAATAAATGGTTCTGAAACAGTGAAATCGTATTCCACTTACTGCATTAAAGTAAAATTACTACTGATACTCTCATCAGTTCCTTTCTCAAACACACCTCAACATGTCGCGCAGAGCGCGGGTTATGCTAGTTCTGATTAAGTGAGGAATCAGCTCTTTTAAGAGTGCTTTCTATGAGTGTTTCCCATTTGGCCCTTTACTGGATTTTTAAAGCCAATTCAGTTGTGCTTAATGGCGAGGTCCTATACCTTGAATGACCACGTACAGGTTTTTATGAACAAACGATTTATTACAACAGAGAGAGAGTGGGGGGAGGGTGGAAGAGAGGGAGAGGGGTGTGTGTGTGTGGTGTGTGTGTGTGTGTGTGTGTGTGTGTGTGTGTGTGTGTGCGTGCGCGCGCGCACATGACAAAACTGAAGTAAAACAGATAAAAAGGAAATCCTCTGTTCGGAATCACTATGAATCTTATCTATCTAATCTTATTCATTCACATGGGAACACGGGACAGACACAGCACACGGTTAATGAGACAGATTAAGAGAATAGAATCTGAGCCGTGGGTAATGATTGTTTTTTATTCTCAGACACAGCTTTCACCACATAGACACAGGGACATGAGCAAGGATGGAGTAGTTGAGTGAACAGAGAAAGTGAAATATATATATATTATATGTGTGTGTGTGTATCGTCGCAGGTTGTGACCACAGTGCGGTTATATTTGTTACATTATAAAGGGGATCTGATGGAGATTTTTAAGATAATGAAGTGTATCGACATAATAGGAACAGAAGCGTTTTTCAGCAAAATGGACACTGACTGGTCCAGGGACCACAGTTTCAGAGTAAATAAGAGGAGAGGATGGCAGTAACGCAGGGCTCTTTCACTCAGAGTTGTAAATGCATGGAAAGGTCTGCTAGGCAGAAGTAGTAGGCAGTTTTAAATTTGAGTTCGGTAGGTATCTAGAAGTTGTAGGGATTAGGGATGTACTTAGATATTGGCCTGATTACCCAGGTTTGATTGGCCTCATGGCCTCTTCCTGCATTGAAATTCCTTGAAATGCCTTGTTAGTGTCTCGTCAGGTGGAATGTTCATGAAGTCAAATGGCCTGCACAATGAATCAATATGTCTTGAGGGAACTCTGCTGTTTATGTGATTTATCATAGTAATGTATTCTTGTTGATATATTGCAGCAAGTTAACACCAAAGTGAATTGTTCTTTTCCTTTTTTGCAGTTTATTAACTTTTTTTTTCATGACTTGTGCAGGCAATAACACCTGCTTCTATGGAAAATGTTACTACTGCCGTGAGACAGAACCAGCATGTGCCAATGGAGAGATTGCCGAGGGGTCGCTTACCCTTTGGCTACCAGAGTCCTGGCCTCTTCAAAAGCACCGGCATCCATGGGGCCGCACTTATCTCGAGGGAAAACTGGCTCGGTAAAAGTTTCCACTTTATTTTGTGATGCTTCGGTAAACAAAATATCCAGCTTTCTTTGTATGCTTATTAAGTTAACAGCATCACATTGTGGCTGTAATTACAAGGCACCATTAGGAATTCCTGATTTTGCCAAGAACCATATATATCAGGGTTGTGTGTAAGTCTGCAATTCTTTAATTTGTACAGGGCAGATCATCATCATCATGTACCATGCTCTATACAGAGCGTCGGTTCTGCCGAAATAGTTTCTCGGCTAGGGTTACAATCCTGGATGGGTCGCCACTCTGTCAGGAATTTGGAACTTCGTTAAGGTGCCGGCGATAGCTCACGTACTCTTCACGAAGGTCACCGTGGAATCTTTTACATTCACCAACTAATGCCTGTGGACAGAACACCCGGTTTAATATCTACCCGAGGGACGGCACACTCATTGTTTATCACCCTGCCTGTGATACTCCTGGATGACAGTTTGTAGCTGGGTAGAGATTCGAACCGACGCGAGTGTATGTAATTATAGGCACAGGACAGGTGGCTGATCATATCCGTCTGTTTGAAAGATCTTCATACTGTGGCTGCATTCTTCACATGTTGTGTTCCTCGATTTTTACAGATGGGAATACGATGACAACTACTGTGAGGCGGTGAGGAAAATGACACCCTATGATATGGGGCCAAGACTCCTAGACATCATAGACACAGCCATATTTGACTTTCTCATGGGCAATGCAGACCGCCACCATTATGAGAGTTTCAGGGATGATGCTGGAGCTAGCATGCTTATCTTGTTGGATAATGCCAAGAGGTAAGTTCAGCTATTTTATCTCTCTTGTTGCATTAGTGTAACCCTGAAATAGCCTTTTACAAGCCATGGTTTTGGTGAGTTATTGAAATTTGTTTCTGCACTCTGTAGACGAGCGACCGAGCCCCCATTTAAAAAAAAATTAATATGTCCCCCGTACAGAAGGTTACGACATGCTTTTTTGTAATCTTTACTGTCTGCTTAATATGTTTTGCCGTGTTGGCCCAATATGTAAGTGTGTGGTTGCCATGGAAACGATCATGTAAACAACATTGTGTTGAATGTCCTGGCTACATTCTGGTATATCATGATCTTTGTATATTTATGCTTTTTTGAGTAGATTTGTAGTTTTGAAAAATTCTAAGCAGTTTACCATTCTAATGAACTCAGGGCACTTTCATGCTGTGTGGAGTGAAACAAGATACTAAAAGTGACGGAGGTTTCGATGGACTCGCACAAAATAAATCGGCACTAATGTGCTGGATGCTCACACACATCTCACTGGGAGAATATGCCCAGTATGAAGTGTGAAGGAGCGTATGGGAATGACTGAGTCTGATCATTCTGTGCTTGAATTCGCACAACCATCTTCACTGAGGCGTGATGACAGCCATGCAGCCATGCTAGGACATGATATGCGACCTGGATAAGAACATGACTAATCTGTTCCAGGAAAACTGTTACGCAGATTGAAAACAACTGAACATTTCCAGTGGACTAATCACAGACACAGATGTACAGAAGAGTCTCTTGTCTGTTGTTGCTTTTTATGAGAAGAAAATGTTTGATTCTATACAGGACACTTTGTCAACAGGAGTAAATTATAGTTTATTCGTTCCCCCGACATAATCCATCCATCCATTGGGACCATACTCTGTGCAGAGTGTTGGTGCTGCCTAAGCAGTCTCCTTGGCTATTGGGCACAATCCTGGACAGGTCGCCACTTCGACACAGGATACCAGCAAGCTGGTACTCATTTGGCCGACCTCGGAAGGATGACAGGCGGAGTCAACCCCACCTGGTATTAATTCAACAGCAGAGTGGGATTTGAACTCAGGATCCTAGGATCCCAAGCCCACCACCCTAACCATGAAGCCAGCATCAGGCATACATAATCCAAGCCGAAAACATTCACCGATTCTGGTTATGACTATGAAACTATCATACTCAAATTGGGCAATTCTCTGTATGTGGGTATGTATGTCTGAACATTATAAAATCGAAAATGGTTTGACCGATCCGCAGTAAATTTTGCGTACACATTAGTGGTACTCTTGGTCAGATCATGGGAACAAAATATTTCCCCCCTTTTCCCTCCACCCTTGAGAGAGGGGAGACTACTTGCAATTTTCGCCTGGACCCGTAGCATAGTTTTGAGTGGTATAACCACTGACCCGTGCCGGAGGGAGTGGGTATCAACATCATATTTCACTTCTGAAGGAAGCGGGTATCACTCATTGCTCAAAAGACAAAAACAGCATCTTCATGTTCATGTTGAAATGGTACTGTCTCATCAGACAGGTCCATCAACACAGACCATCTGAGCAGGGTGGTATATGATCTCCATGAATGCTGAAATTATCTTTTCAGTTACTGTGTTCTTACTATTTTTTATCAAAACCCCAAGGATTGCTCCAATCTAAACCAAAATTGGTGGAAATTCGTACATGGGAAGCAAAAGGTGGGAATTTACTTCTTGAGATAAAAATGCTTATTACCTCAACCACTGAAGCTGGACGGAGGTTATGTTTTCATGCGTCTGTTTGTCTGTAAGCAGGATACCTCAAAATGTTGTGGATGGATTCGAATGAAACTTGGTGGATAAGTTGGGTGGATGATATGAACAAGCAGATTAGATTTTGGTTCAGGTCCGGATCCAAATCTGGCCTATCATTGGGATACAAAACATAAACTGTTCAGCCTGGTGGAGGTATGCACTCTACCGAGTGCCATCCTAGTTCACAATTGTTTTGACACTGGGATAACGAGAGAGCAATACTTGGACGGGTTCTGGCACATGAAGACAGACAAATAAGGAAGGTAAACCATGAAAAACCAAAGTTGTATGCAAAAATTAAAAAAATTAATCCCCCGCTAATGCCGCTAAAATACCGGACTCACACAAGAAACAAAGGGGCAGGTGAGAACTTATGGCTGGCATGAGTTGGTGTCTGGGCTGGACCACACTGGTGGCTTGAGCAGGCTGGGGTCATGCAGGAGGCAAGGGATGATGGTGGGTGCAGCTTCCGTGTCTCTGCAAAGCTATGCTTCTTGTCAGGGCGACGAAACAGATAGAGGGCTGATGTTAATCTTTTCAAAGCAAAAGCTACTCTAACTGCCTACGTAGCAAAAGCTACTCTAAACTCCAACTCTAACTGTCGCACGCATGCATAGACACAGCCCTTTCCACCTCCAGGATCACCCTCAAGCACAGTGGATCCCTCTCATTTGGCCTCCCACTGGTCATGGGTGGTGCCTTCATTCAGGCCGTCACACCTTGCAGGACAGATTCTAAAACAAATAGTGTTCCGCCCTTTCCCAGGGCTTTACATATCACTTCTACACCATGATCTACAGTCCGCTGGCCAAACAGCCCATGCAATGTCCTTTCACATCACAAAGTGCTTTCCATGTATGCATTTATGCCCAAGTCCTCCACCTGGCCTCACCGGTACAGGAGGTTTTACACAGCAATCATACCCTAATCTGCTTTGAGGTTCACATTCACCACTTCCACAGTGCACATTTAACCAAATATGACTCACCACTGACAAGTTTCCTGCTACAAGAGTAAATTTAACCTACTCGATCACATGGTCAATACTGTTCTTAAGGCAACCTATCTATGGATCTCTCCTCCTTCCACGTAACAGTATTTTCCCAAGCATTAAATATCTCACAGACACACCTCCATCACTGTTTCATGAAGACTGAGCCATCTGGAAAACTGACAAGGCAGAACTAGCACGTGCATTCAAGAATAAAGTATCCCACGATGATCATGTTGCTACAAGTGCTGCTATAAATGTTTACATCAGAGATGCCATGGCTGAGTTGCAGTGAATGACAGGACGCAGTAAAACATTTGGAGAAGTTTTGAACACATGTGTATGATCAGCTCATATGTAATTACAAAGCCAACATTTTAATAGACTAGTACGTGCGTGCCCGTACGTTGCGTTGCCGTACGTGCGTGGCCGTACGTGGGAAAAAAAAAACTTTCAAACGCTTGCCAGAAACAACCACACAGGCCGTTCCTTCGCTCTCGCGTGCAGCCAACGTATTTTGCCTTTTCGCAATGTCATCATAGGAAAAACACAAAGAGAAGAGAGAGAAGAGAAAAAAAAGAAAAAAAACGTACGTGCAAAAAAAAATAAAATAATAAATAATAATAATAATAATAATAATAAAAACTTTCAAACAACCACACAGGCCGTTCCTTCGCTCTCGTAACACGACTGGATTGGGGCATTGTGTTTATCTATAAATGCGCCTAAGAAATCGAGAAATTATTAGAATACAGTAAGTCATCACTATCCGGAAGTCCTACGTTGTAACCCGTAATGGGGAACGCGGCTGAGAATCTCTTCCCCATCGGCCATGCCTACGCAGCAACATGTCTTGTCATTGGTTGGTAAATAAATGGCCATAACTTGGGAACCAATTGTCCGATTAATATCAAACCTTGAAAAGGCACATACTCAAGTCCCCAGCAATATTCCTGGCAAGTTTCAATTAGATCGGACCAGTGGTTGTCGAGAAACAGCGGTCACAGACACAGACACACACACACACACACAGATTGCTGGAATTATAGATAGATGCTTTTGATCAGTATGAATGCAACGACTTCACCAAGGTCGAGGGATGTAGATAAGACTAGCTGTTGCTGGTTGTGCCAAGCAATACCATGTGGTTGGTGGATATCCACTACCACCATGGAAGAAATTTGTGGTGCTTTCAACAAATATAGCTGCATTGACTGACTTTATACAGTATATACAGTACATACATTGGGGAGCATGCACCAAACACTCCAAGCCTGGTTAAACTTCCCGAATCCTAATGAAACTTCCAAAATCCAGACTAATTGCACACTTTAATAATATTTTACCCCTCACTTCTCCTATCTACAGAACCACCATCCAGAGGCTGTTCTGTCTCACTCTTCTTTTCAGGGCTTCATGCAAGCAGTTCACCGCCATATCTTGCTATCCCCAATTCTGCCTCCTGATGTTTATTTCCCCCATTAACCTTTCCTAACCCAACCATCTTATTTGCTCATTTCATTGTTTCCTCTCCTCCTGCCTTTCCTATTTTTCCTGTTCGTTCATTCCCTTTATGTTTGTCCCAATTTCAATTCTATCTTGCTCTTCCATGAGCCTCGGTCCTGTAAAGAAAAGATGAAATCAAGTAAAAACCTATCTTTGCATCCTCAAAGGAAGATATGTCTGGCAGGTTGTTTTGGAGTTGGAAGCATCACTGTCTGTCTCATCTTTGAGAAGGAACCTGCAGATCAGCTGTGCTGTGCACAAGAGGAGGCAGATACGCACGTGATATTTCATGCATTGGAAGCAGACAAGGGTTTTTCTGTCTCAAAAGAACAAATCATCAAGTCACCAAACACTTGTATTCTATTCTTGTGTTTTCACCCAATACTATCCAGAGGTAGAGAACACCTAAATGCTCTGGATGGAAACAAGAAGACTAACTAGGACAGCAGACCTTCATTGTCTTGTTCCTCTTCATTTAATATGCAGCCAGCTTGGCTTCAAAATCCCCCAAGAATATTGATGAATATGATATCAGTTATGGATAAATCTGTGCTTAAATTTTGATATGTGTACATTATGTGAAATAGTTGTATTGTTTGAAGTGTGTTTATTTACATGACTATTCTATTGTATGTTTTCACAAATACCTTTTGGGGACACAAAGAATGCTCGAATTGAATGGTAAAATAAAATTTTTCTTAATTTTCACAAAATAATTTTTTATGCAACATAAAATGTGGAGGAAGTGTAAATCTGATGTTGTTTAGATATTGTTTTCAGAAATATGACATGCATCACGAAGGAAGTTGTGAATTTGATGACCTTCACTTTCGGTATCATTATCATCATTTAAACATGCCATTTTGTACGTGTTAAATCATTAAACATATATCAGAATATTGGTATATTTCACAAATTGTATGTCTTGTTGAAATTTCCTTTAAAATAAGCATCGAATGCATATTTGTAAGCTGTGATCCATACTTATTATGCTAAAAATGCCCCTTATCTCATAACATTGAGTACCTAACTTGAGTCACGGCTTCCTCAAGGGAGTTTTTTAATTGGAGCCAGAATCTTCACCAAACTGAAAAAAATAAAATCTTTTGACGTATTTATTTCTCCTTATTTTATCAATTACAGGCGAGTATTTGATCTCACCTAAAGTAATTGAATTTAACTACTATCGGACCCCGTGTAGTCACGGTTTATAAAATGTGACCTGTTTCTACATTCGCGACCCTGTACTACTCGTGTATTTGCGGGGGGTTGCGTTTTTGCAGGCGTATTGACGGTTCTTCACAGTTTTTCACGGGATTTTTGATTTTCCCTCATTAATCGCTTTACCGCCGGGAACCTATTCCCCCTTTTTCCACTGAAACAGTACCCCGCTATTCACAGATTCACTGTTCGTGGCATTTTCCAGGAAAGTATCCCCCGTGAATAGCGGGGTCCGACAGTATTTCAAAATGATTACTTAATTGTATAATCTCTGCTGCAGTAAATTGCCATCATTGGAAGAAAAAAAATGCTAGTTTCACAATACCTTCATTGGTCGGTAATTTGTTGAGGCTTCTTCCTACACATATTCTTCTTACTATTTATATTTGACACAATCGTTTTTGTCAAATCGAAATGTCAGTACAAGATAATTCATCATTTTTGGGGGGGTTTTTTGCAGAAATGTTTTGGACTAGCATGCATTGAAACAAGATAAATATTAGTCAGTATTGGCCGGTAATTAGTGATCGATACTGACTTTATTGACTGATACTGAACTTTTACCCAGTTTTTGGAGGTTCTCAATCCTATTTGGAGGCTTAATTTGGCTTTCAACTTTTCCTTTTTGATAATCCCATTTTGTTTTTCTTTATATTGTAAGTGGCTCAAAATTGTTCGTTAGGATTGGATGGCCGTAGAACATCAACAATAACTGCAGCAATATTCTTCTGAAAGACACCATAAGGACCAAAATGTGTGAATAATTATGTTTTTCTCACCATAAGAAATGGAGATGTATGAATAATTGTGTTTTCCTCCCATTGAGAAACCCAAATGTATCAATAATGGTGTTTTCCTCAGCTTTGGAAACCCAAATTCTGACGAGAGGAGTATTCTTGCTCCCTTGTATCAATGCTGCATGTAAGTATGATTCACACATCTTTATTTAGTTTTATTTACATGACCTTTCTTCCTTAATATCTGCAATCATTATTACCTCTGCCACCGAAGGTGGACGAAAGTTATGTTTTCATACCTGTTTGTGTGTTTGTTTGTCTGTGAGCAGGATATCTCAAAAAGTTATGGACAGATTCGGACGAAACTTGGTGGACAGCTTGGGTGTCTGACAATGACCAATCGATTAGATTTTGGTGAAGATCCGGATCTGACTACGAGGGTTTTGAAAATTTTTTATAGTGATTGTTCAGCATTGAGATAATGCCAAAAACGATATATAGCACAATATTTCAAAAAGTTGTGGACAGATTTGGACAAAACTTAGTGGACGAGTGAGGAGGTGACAATAACAAGATTAGTTCGATTTGGGTTCAGTTCTGGATGCAGATCCGGCCTACCAGTGGGATACAAAACGTAAACTGTTCAGCCTCGAGGAATGGTATGTGCTCTACCGAGTGCCATTCTAGTTTTGTTAAATGGTCTTCTCTCTTTGATTGCTCATAATACTTGTGTTTTTCTTTAATGAGGGAGTGAATAATTGCACAAAGTCTGCACAAAGCTTGGCATTTCTTAATTTTGAGTGTGCGTGTATGCATGTCCATGTGTTTCCACATTTCTTTTCTTGTTTTAGTTGCTCATATTTGTTGTTGTCTCTTCTTACTGTTGCAGGGTTAGGATCTCTACTTGGAACCGACTGCATCTCTTGACTGAAGCAGGCCTCAGCACTCTGCTCACCAAGGCCACGGTGGCAGACCCCATTGCCCCCGTGCTTTCGAAAGGTCACCTGCATGCGCTGGACCGACGCCTGATGGCTGTTGTCGACACTGTACGTCGGTGCTTGGACACTCACAGTCCAGAAGCTGTCTTAGTGGAGGACCGCATGGCATTAGATCATTAGCATCATCTGACACAGCCATGCTGATATCTAAATAAAAAGTTTTTTTTTTTCTTTTCTTCTTAACTGTTGAGCTGAATCCAGCATTAGTGAGATGATCCTGAGTACAAAGTGAGGTACAACCTTAATTATACAGCCGTTTAGGAAAGTAAAAGTTATTAAATTTATATTTAAAGTATGTGAAATGTTGATCATTGATCATCGTTTGAGTATTTCAATATAGCCAGATGAGGTTAAGGAGTTGGTGGAGGCGGGGGTGGTTTCAATGCTGAACTTTGGGTGTAGGGATCAAGCTGTTAATGTTCCTCGAGTTACTGCACTTTACTTTTTGTTACCGAGGCAGTTTTATTTTCATTCTCTTAGCATTACAACTTACTTTTCTGGTTCTTTTTATTTATTGGGTTTTGCTTGTCTGCCTTTCCATTTGAACACAACTCTTGCTGCTGGGATCCCAGGTTCAAATCTTATATCAATGTCTTCGTAATTGTGATAATGCGTCCATTCTTTTCTCATGTCCTTGCAGTTCATCTAAAAGTACAATGATGTCGTACAATGTCATTCTTGTGATATGATGTCCAAACTCTGTCAGACATCCTCCACAAATTTTAGAAGGTTGTTTTATTGTTATTTGTGAAATATTTTCACAACAGCTTTGTTAAATTTATATTAACTATAAACTCATTAACAACTCGGTGTCCATCATCCAAGCAATGTAAGTTCACATGTTCGGCACAACCACACTTTCAAAATGTAATGCTTTATCTTTGTTGATTATTATGTGAGAAGAGTTCGCCAGTTAATGTTTTTATTTTTTGTTTCTACTCAGGTCGTTTGGTTTCTGACATGCAACTTTTTGAAATATCATGTTATATGTCGTGTTTGGCCCTGTCTCTCAATTGTGAAGAATCACTTCAAAGATTAAAAATAAATTTGGATTGGTCATGCATGGGTGTAGGGGTAGGGACTGTGGATAGTTAACATAGTGGATGATTTATTAGTAAATGGCAAGCTTTCTGGGCATTATAAAACCTCAATTTGTCTCAACTCGAGGGAAGCAGGTGGTCCCACCTCAACCAGCCCTTGAACGAACATCCATCCCTTTGTATTTACTTTCAAATCTTCTTGGACAAGTAATACACAATAAATATCGAAAAACACAACTTCAGAAAACTTGCTTTTTAAAACTCTAAACAATTGCATTATCCAAGTCAAATCTGGCATGATCACATGTTTGTAATGGCTGTTGCAATTATGTCTGTCTGTCTCTCTCTCTCAAACTTTATTAATTCCCCTTGTGCTACATTTAGGTTGAGATGCAAAAATTATTCTCACAAGGAGGTAAATGAGTTGATGAATTTGTTTTTGGGTTTTTTGGGGGGGCTATGACCCTATAGCAGAACAACCATTCATCATTCATCATTCAGAGCATTAATACAACCTTAATTATACGGAAGTTTAGGAAAGTAAAAGTTGTTATTTAAAAGTTGTTTCGGAAAGTAAAAGAAACACCAGTGAATACACGAGCACATGAGAACCGACCAGCAGTGTTAGGCCTGGTACCATGATATTTGTTATTATCCACTCTGCCGTGAGCTGATTTGAACCACTTCCCTGCAGAGTGCACTGTTTGTAGCATATATGATCAAGCGGCATGGCAGGAATTGTACTTGCAATTACAGGCCTAATTGTACTCAGCATATTGTAAGCAAGTGAGAATCCTCACTACATACCCTTACCATAAAAAATACGTGACTGCATTGAGACTTTGAGGCATAATCACAGCGTTATGTAAACTGTGTAGCATTGTTGGGGAGATGTTTTTTAATGCCCGGGCAGCTGAAGACCGGAGGCATTACGTTTTTGGGTTGTCCGTCCGTCAGTACATGCGTATGTAGCATATTTTTGTTGCCGCAATAACTTGTGAACTACTAAAGGAATTTTGACCAAACTTGATACAAGTATGTACTACGATGCAATGATGAACTGGGTAGATTTGGGTTCAAAAGGTTAAAGGACTATGGTCGCGTGACCTCTAATTGAAAATCTTTGTTATGACAATAACTTGTGAACCATAGAAGGGATTTAACAAAAGTTGGCAGAAGTATGGACTGCAATACAAAGATGAACTGAGGTCATGTGCCCTTTGAAAATAATTTTTCTCGAGTTAGAAGCATCTGATGTTTTCTCTATTTTACTGAGCTCTCTTTTCTCTCTCTCTTCACTCTCAAGGGACCTTTAATTTTTCATGTGACTTAATTGAGGTCAAACCTAATAGTAGGTTGAAATCTAACTCGGGCAGAGGCATATCCTTTAACACATTCGTGTCAAATTCTATTTTCTAGTTTAAGATCAATTAAAAACAAAAATCATCAAAATGAAAGTTCACATTTTCAAAAGTGCTTTATATTTGGTAACGAAGAATAAGAGATGTAAACCGAGTGAATGTGCTTGTGGCCAGGAACGAAGCTCTGTTGGTTTCATTGCGTATCGTAAGAAGCAACATGGAATTTTAAACAGGTGAACAAAAGGTTTTAATTTACACAATTATATTGTCATATTCTGGAAAAGCAGATCATTTCACAGATGTGTGTTTGCTTGCTTGTTTGTTTGCATTTCTAGAAACTGAGTGTGCTTGATCAAACAGTTACTTGAAATGTACACAACTCACTTTTTTATGGAGACATTTCTTTAAACCTTGTCAGTTCGACACTCGCAGAGCTCATGTGTCTGCTCACATAAATCTCTGATCACATTTCGGCCCAGAGGCACACAGGTTTTCCATGATCAGTCATTATCACGAAACAGTATTGCCAATCTGTCGTTAATTTCAGAAATTTTAATCACTCCCCCCTTTGACAAGTATGTACTATTAATTATTTTTTAAATGTTTTTATGGTGATTTTTAATGGTGGTTTTTTTTTTTTATTGCTGATCATGTCGAGCAGTTACACCTTATCTTAAGGTACATGCTGGTTTAACAAGAGGAATTTCAGCATGACAGTCATTCATTGCACAAGTCCTGGAACCGTCCTTGTGCTAAATAACTGCACTGTATATGTTGCATGCAATAAAAAATTTAAGTGTAGCTTTCATCAGGAATGCCCTCATAATTAGGTTTAAATGTATAGAGCAGTTTTATTTATAAATAGAAAAGGTCTCAGTTTTTTGGGTTTTTTTGTACAGCAGTTCTTTCTTCGAAGTAAATTCTCAGTTTGGCAGCATAGAGTGTTTGACAGTTTAGATGTTTTTTTTCATTTGTCCAAAACATCAAGGCAAAATGTACATGTAATGTATGGTTATGGAAATATGATCTTGCCTCCTCCAATTGCTTTTATTTTTTCCACACTACAACATCAGAAAGTGCGTTAAAATTGCTGCGTAAGGACGGGGAACACCTGTGATGGATCAAATGTATTCAATATGGTGCCCGAGGTGGGGGAAATGTAATTTTAATAATGCCTTTAGAATCTTAAACTTAGCAAAAACGCCTGTGAGTAACTCCCTTAACCACCACCCTTTAAACCCACACCCTCCCTCTTAGTGGGTCATTTATTAACATTTTTAATACAGTAATAGTAAAACATTGAGCGATACTGAAATTTTGCACTGCTTTTATAGACATCTAATTTAGAAGAAACGTTGCTGTGAAAGTGCCAGTCAGTTGTAGAAGGTTGAACACAGTGTTGCCCACAGACTAACAAACAAGAGTAAAAGCACAACATGCCACGAGATACAGTGCGGTACTTGGATATGTGTGTTTGGTGGGCAAAATGATTGCTAACATCGCTGAACAAATGCAAAAACACAAGTATGCAATTATATTTTATTGTACAAATGAAATTAAAACAAATTAATGTTCCAAGCAAAATTACATCATTGTTACATTTACATCGACTGTAATTACACACTGCATAATAAAACTCTCAAAGAAATATATCCTTGGCAGTCTCCTGTGAAAAAAGTGTCATGATCTGTCAGTGTCTCGGTGATTGGTGTGGTGGATTAGCACTGTGTGGATGTATGCACTGCTTCTCTCTTCTTCTTCTTCTTTCGGCTGCTCCCGTTAGGGGTCGCCACAGCGGATCATCCGTTATGATCCGCATACTGATTTGGCACAGGTTTTACGCCGGATGCCCTTCCTGACGCAACCCTGGTCGCCTCTTACGACACGGGGATAAGGATTGGGTTTCGCCATGATTCCAGGCTGCCCTACACCCTCTCATAGTGCAGAGCAGAGCCCCCGTCCTCAAGCGATCCTCCAACCCAAGCCTCCGAGTAGCCGGATTACAGGCGCACGCCACTACGCCCGGTCCCACTGCTTCTCTCTTCCTGAACTATAATATCAGTGTTGTGGTCACGTGGTGAATGTTAATAGGTGTTCATGAAGACTGGACAATTTTTGTTGTATGTTCTTGTATAAATTGTTTGAAAATTTGTGCATGAAAATGCAATGGAAAGTGCCACTTGTTTTGATACCTAATAGTAACCTTGGTGGCATAACTAGACTCTGTAGCATAATGGTTAGAGCTCTGAGTCTGGGAGGTGGGTTGTTTGAACCCTGGCCGAGTCATACCAAAGACTTGAAAAATGGTATGTGCTGCTTCCTTGCTTGATGTTCAGCATTTAAAAATGATTCTTTAAAAACCTGTACCATACTATTTAGAGTGTTGGTGCTGCTGAAGAAGTTTCTTGGCAAGGGCTATACTGGGTGGTTTGCCATGGTGTTCCCAGCATTGTTTGTCTGTGCTCTTTCCTTTTAAATGCTCTGTGTCAAAAAAGGAAGCAGCACGTGTCATTTTTGCCGAGTATGGCTTAAAAAGGATAGAACACAGAGAAAACAAGATTGTGCAGGCCTAATGGGCTGAATGGCCTCCATACGTCACGACAGAGGCAGAGGCATCTTTGACCATGCTTTCTTCCTCCGCGAGTGAGGGAATGG
Source organism: Eptatretus atami (assembly GCA_035128595.1). Taxonomy (NCBI): domain Eukaryota; kingdom Metazoa; phylum Chordata; class Myxini; order Myxiniformes; family Myxinidae; genus Eptatretus; species Eptatretus atami. The sequence goes on along the minus strand of CM068957.1, from coordinate 75,265,811 downwards.
TGGGTGTGGGTTAGTGGAGGTGATGGTGGATCAGTGGTTGTGGGGGGATGGGGATGGGGGATGGTAGAGGTGGGATGAGGTGAATGGTGCTGGGGGGGGGGGGTGGGGATGGTTGGCCAAATGTATAAAAATCAGAAGTCAGAACCCAACACGTATAAATAAAAAGGAACCGAGCCAAATTGAAATTTATTTTGAATTATCGTTAAAGCTGGGTGCAAAGGACACACAATATCAAAAACTGGATGGGAAAGTCGAACTGCCAGCCGAACAGAGCACACGTGCCCCCAATACCTAACCTAAACTGCTTCCCTTCAACTTCCGGCCAGGTTTTTACATCCTATATTTTCTTTTGCCCATATCTCGATCTCAATCTCGATTAATCAAGTCAAAGTAACAAAAAAAATAGCACTGATGAATACAGGTAAGTCACGAATGTGTTTCTTTGGTTACCTTGATATATTTATAAACAATATGGTGGAATTTGTTCAAGAAAATTTAATGAAGATGTTTTGGTCACAAATATGCATGCATGCATACATACATACATACATACATACATACATACATCACCATATACGTTTGCTCCATTATAATAAGATTAACTTGAGTAAATAAAATGAATATGGCACTTTCAAAATGACATAATCCGCCCTAGATTGCACGGCACGTATTCACAGAAACCCCCAATAATGAAGCAGCCCTGGATATATTTCACGCCTGCCAGATAAGAACTGTAACATGGAATGATTTAAAAAACTTTTAAAGAAGCCGAAAATACTTGCAAACATACCTGCCAAAAAAGGGTGTGCCTCTGTATAACAAAAGATTTGGAGAACTTCCTGATCAACTAATCCAAAAAGTTATGTTGCAGAAAACAAAAAGTTACTGCAAAAACTCCCGATGATGTGGGCCCATGAAAGACCGAAGGATCGTAGACGGGTGCGTTGTACCCAAACATTTGTGCTTCTCAACACCGATGGGAAGGTCATATCTGGCCCTTGTCGATGCACAGGGTAAGTTTAAAATGAAATGATGATATTTACTATTAATCATGTTTGGGGGACGAGTGGGAGTTATGTGAGCTGTGAGGGCCGTTATTAATATATATATTTTTTGTTTGGTTCCAGGGCCACAACCTAAATTGTACTAGACTAACAGGGGTACCTGGCTTTGCCTGGGGCTGTTCTCATCCTGTTGGCATTTTGAAGAAATCTTTCTTTTTTGTGGGGGCCTAAAACACTTCCCTATACCCATGAGGGAATGGGGTCGGGGATCATTTAATATTACGTTTCACGTAGCTACAAAAGCTTAGTTGGGCACTGTAGAGAGAGTTGAAAAAATAATGCAACTGTTTTTTTCAAAATTTTCTAAGTTTTTTTGGGCCTAAAACACTCACTGATGAACCTCTGAACGTTTGGTGAAGATCTATTTGGCCATCTTTGAGAAAAATGGTGACAGACAGACATAGACAGACAAACAACTTTCTTATTGTGTAGATTTGTTGCATCTACTAGTGAAGAAGCGTCCGTGTGTGTACGTGTGTTATAACCATGACCGGCACCAACTAATTGAATAAACAGTATATGATAGGAACCCGACTCCTCTCATTCATGGATATTTCTCGTGTTCCTATACTTCCGCGCATCTGATTTGCGTTTTGGAACAGAACAATTATGGTGAACCATTTTGAAATTGCCGCCAAATCGACTAAATGCTGAAAATTATATTTAAAGGACAATTTGAATTACAGATTTTGTGCTAGCAAAGGCAGGTTAAAAGCCCCTTGCAAGCTGAACCAAATCTGTCTAAGCACACACGCACACAGCGCATGCGCAAAAGGCCTCTAGCATTCAAACGCCATTTTGAAAGTGTGGTATCGATGGTCTCTAATGCCTTGGTGCCTAATTAGGTGATGTTTTTCCCCGAAATTTACTTGAAACACTACTGTATAATGTGTCTACCTACAGGCACCTGTGGTTGCACATAAAGTGGGAGAATGCAATCGCAGTTTTCAGTCATTTGTTTTGTTGGTCATTCACTTTGAAGTGCTGATGTGTATGATATTTAACCTCAGTCTTCCTCCAATTGTTTTGGTGACCAATGCTTTGTTATTGAATTAATAGTGAGGGTCTCAAAAGCTGTTGAATAAACAGATACCGTAATCACTGGTTTATTATCAGCTATTGTGTATACTACGCAGAGCACTTCTCAGATAAAATTCTCAAGAAAATACCAGTTTATATGTATAACCCGCACCCCAAAAATTAACTCCAGTAAAAATAAATTCCGGCTCAGGAAGGGAAATTTCATTAACTCAAAAACATTGTTGTTCCAGTCTCAGGGGAGAGCCATTTTACATGGTGTTTAATTCAGCATCACGGACGACTTCTAATTTGGATGAAACACAATTAGTGGGGCAGATATGTGAAAAAGATGTTCATTTCCGGCAGAAAGTGTGAAATTTCGCATACAGGGGTATTTGGGATGCTGATTTCAAAAATTGGCGGATCCAAGAGATCTAACCAATGGACCGGCCGCCACATCTTGAATTCCAATATGGCCACCAAGACGAAATGTTGAAAATCCCTATCTTGGGTTCTAAATGACCTGTGGTGCTGAATTTGGTACACAAGGGTATGTTGACATGCTGAGTTCAATAAAGCAATAATTTGAAATGTCTGACAAACGGTATGGCCGCCATTTTAAATTCCAATATGGCCGCCAAGACAACATCGATGTTTTCATTGCTTTAATAGCACAGTGTACGGTAATGTCAATGTTAAATCATTTGAGCATTATTATGATAACTGGAAATTGTTGCATCTCAAATCTACTGATGGGTTGTAATTTTGTCGAAGGCAGTAGAAATTTGGGAAATTCAGCACCCCGAAATACCCCTGTATGCGAAATTTAAAACTTTCTGCTGGAACTGAACATTCAACATGACATTCCAATAATTTATTTTTTTATGTTTTATACTGTTTCCGGATGCGATACTGTTTCTCGCATATGTGGGATTGGCAAAATACTGTGTGGAGCATATGGAATTCCATGCCAAACTTGGGGGAGGTCTTCAATCATCTCTCACATGCACCAGCGGAAGTAACAGATGATGACATGGACAACATAGAGAGGTTCTTCGTTGTTCTGTACGTAGAACTTCCCTCTGAAGAAAGTGAACGAAGCACGCAAGCAGCTGTTGCTCAGGGAAATCGGCAATCGGAAAATATTCCACCGACAAAAGAGGCACTGCGTCAACATGTGAAGAGGGCAGTCTTTCAGGCCGGTCACATCTGGGGACAGTCCCAAATTGCTACCCAGAGCTGCCTTCACCTGCAGGTTGGGATGGCTAAAATGCAGATGATGTCTGGCATCCATTTTGGACAGTAATGCCAGAGCGTCAAAAGGGTGCCAGAGTGATCAAGTGCAAGTGTAAAAAACGGTGTGCTGGAAATTGCAAATGTTCTGCTGCTATACTACCATGCACAGAACTATGTTTCTGCTCTGGACAATGCTTCCGAGATGAGCAGTAGAAGTAAAACGGATGGAAAAAAGCTTGCAGCATGTTACGGCTGCCAACTGGTACGAAATATACTTTGAAATGAGCTCTTTGACTTGTTATATGATTCGTCAACTAGGGATCCATTGAATTGGTATTGCTTTTGCAAAGAACCCGGGATTTTCAACATTTCGTCTTGGCGGCCATATTGGAATTCAAAATGGCGGCCATACCATTTGTCAGACATTTCAAATTATTGCCTTATTGAACTCAGCATGTCAACATACCCTTGTGTACAAAATTTGAGCACCACAGGTCATTTAGAACCCAAGATAGGGATTTTCAACATTTCGTCTTGGCAGCCATATTGGAATTCAAAATGGCGGCCGGTCCATTGGTCAGACCTCTTGGATCGCCAATTTTTGAACTCAGCATGTCAAAATACTCGCCTGGTATGTCAAAATTTCAAACTTTCTGCCGGATGTGAACATCTCGAGCAATTTTTGTTACATATCTGCCCCACTAAATATTGTTGTGACCACGGGTACCGAGACACCAGTTGTTACTCAGGGGGATTAATCCCCGGTTGTCCTCG
>CM068957.1:75181522-75198978 GCA_035128595.1 Eptatretus atami | reverse complement strand
TTTGGGTTAATTAAAACACCCCTTTCGAAGATAATTAATGGCCTTATATAATTATATCCTTCATGAGGCGCATCCTCGGTCACTTCGCTCTCTGGGGTCTTAAGGCGTATTATCCTGGGTTACACCTCACTGATGTCTGAAGCCGCTATGTTTTTTGGCCTGCTCAACCATGTCTTGACTTGGAACAGGCCACAACGATTTCTTAACGATAAAGTTTGTTTTTTTCACTTTCCTCACTCATTATCGAATACCTGTTCATCATAGTTGCGAATTGCTGGGTACATTGCATTGCTTATAAACTCCCAGAGACGCCAGCGTTCGTGGCTTTATTCCATTTCCGTATATGCCATAACCTTCAAAATCTCTTGAACTAAGCCAAATTGCAACATTTAAGCTCCAGATTTGAACTTAGTAGCACTTCCGACTCCTAAAAAAAAGTGTTCGTTTGTCCAATTCAGACATGTTTGACATTTTGTGCATCTCCGGGAGGTGTATGTTTAATATGACAGTATGTTTATTGCTAATCGTGTGGCAAGTGAGCAGTTTCTTATAAACCGTTTCATTGGAGTGCTTAAGACACTTGGCGAGCGCTCTACAATACTTGCACTGTCACTGAATACTGCATCAATCGACTTGAACAAAGTTCAGTGGGGATCCGCTCACGTGCATTGGCCACTTGTTGTTCTGCGGTGCAACAGGTGGTGGCTGGCTCACCTGAAAGTGTTGAATTTTATTTTCCATGACGTTTCCCCCTTTTTGTGTGTTCTTCCATTTTACGACCCATCACTTCGGCATAGATATGTACAAATACAAATTAAACGTTTCGATTTTAGATGTTTTTCCAACCGTTTATGGATTGCTCAGTGAAGCCAGTTGGCATGTGTTCTTCAAGCTTCAATCAAGGGTAATACCGTAGTTCTCTACCAGAGGTAGGAAGGCAAAATTAACTGCATGATCACAATGAGTAAAAAAAATACTTTCAATTGTTATGAAGTAATAAATCGCCACATCACGGCAGGAAAGCCAAGAGGTATACATGCTCACTCTAAGCTGTCGAGCCTGGGTTTGAATCCCAACCCAACTATAAACTGTCATCCTGGTGTTTTACAGGCAGGGTGATTCATCAATGTCTGTGCCATCTCTCGGATGGACGTCAAACTGGGCATCTCATCTGCCGGAATCCCTTTCGCCCTTACCCCTCCTTCTCCTCTCTTCACTCCTGGCCTCGCTCACCCCACTCCCACCCTCTCTTCTGCCCTCCCAACCCTACCCCACCTCTCCACCCCTCTCCCCTTCTGACCCGTGCTCTCTCTCTCTCTCTCTCTCTCTCTCTCTCTCTCTCTCTCTCTCTCTCTCTCTCTCTCTTCCACCCTTCCCCTCCTCCTCCCCCTCTTTCTTTTCTCCCTCCCTAACTCTCTCCCCACTCCTTCATCTCTCTTTCCCACCGCACCCTCCCCCCTGCTCCTCCACACCTCCCTCTCCCCCTCTGTTGATGGGACTGTTATTAGTCAAATCGATTCGGAGTGAAACCGACCGGAAGTGCAAGCTGCATGTCGGAGCATGCATGCAGGCAGACCTGTCCAGGTAGGTGCGGGGGTATTAAACGCTCGCCGCCCAGCCAAAGTATCCTAAACCTTTGGTGTGTGTTGGCTGTGTGTTTGTGTGTGTTTGTTTCATAAAAGCATAAAGATATTCTCCTCTGTAACTCCCCTATCCTTCCCACCCCCCCCCTCTCTCTTCTCTTTGTCCCATCCTTGCGTCTACCATCTCTCAATACGTGCAGCCACCCTTTCCTCCTACATCCTCTCTCCTCTCTCTCTCTTCTCTCTTCTCTCTCTCTCTCTCTCTCTTCTGCTCTCTCTCTTCCCCTCGCGTGGCTTATCTTCTATGTCTGTGATGTGTATTATGTTTGGGGTTCTTTTGTCTCCGGACGTTGTCAGATGGTATTTATCTCTCCGGGACGTCCTGGACAGGAGTTTGTCTTGTAACGTTGTCCAAGCAGTATTTCTTCTACCGACATCTCTGCGCTCTGTACACGTCCGGGAGCGTGTTCGTCTGCCGAACAGTCAAGGCAGTGTTTAGTTCCAGATGGGAGTTTTATCTCCGGACATGTCCGGACAGGCAGTTGATCTCCAGACGTTGATTCGAGCGGTACTTGTTTCGGAACGTGTCGGGTGGTGTTTTGTCTCGGACTGTGTTTATTACGGAATCTTGGGCGGTGGTTTGTCTCTTGGGCAGTATTTATAGTCTGACCAGGTAGAAATGCGATTCGTATTATTTTGTTTCCATCTTCTCGTTTTCAATGCTATTGGAATAATTTTTAATGAGGACAGTATGAATCATAATTATACGCTCCACCACATGTCTGCTTCCCTTCCTTCTCAGTCACACTGTCTTCCCTTCCCCCACCCTCCTGCTTCGCCCTCCCCTCCTCCTCTCCTTCCCCTTTCCACCTCTTCACTCTCTCCCACCACTCTCTCTTCCATCTCTTTTTATTTCCCCCTCAGTATTGCCCATTAGCGAAGGCAACGGTGGTATTGCTCGTATGTTATGTATATATATATATATATATATTATATATTATATATATATATATATAATATATATTATATATAACATTATTATTATTATATACATTATATCTTCTTCTTCTTCTTCTTTTCGGCTGCTCCCGTTAGGGGTCGCCACAGCGGTCATCGGTTGTGAATCCGCATGTGATTTGGCACAGGTTTTACGCCGGATGCCCTTCCTGACGCAACCCTGGTCGCCTCTTACGACACAGGGATAAGGGATATATAGACCCACCCACATCTCTCAACTGTGAATGGAGGGAATAGCCAATCAGCTCTTTCCTCATCAACTAAACCCAGGTGGCTGGTATTATATCAATAATTGACACCTCCCACACTCCTCTAGCTGAAGAAGCTGCATAAAGCAACCCAAGAAGGTCAACACAAGGTAAGCGTTTTGCTGTTTCGTACCCTTCCCAGAGTTCCTCTGCAACTATAAAGACGATCACACAGAGTACACACATGAGAATCCCAGTGCTACACACCCCCTCAGCTACTGGACCGGTTTCATCACTTTTTGGTGAATCATTAGTGATAGCACAGACAAGAATGGATACCAATGAGGCTCCCAAGCATGTACCACATGAAAACGTCATAAGCAGTCAATTTATAAAAATAGAAAGACCCTCCCACATCTCTCACCTGTGAATGGAGGGAATAGCCAATCAGCTCTTTCCTCATCAACTAAACCCAGGTGGCTGGGATTATATCAATAATTGACACCTTCCACACTCCTCTCGCCGAAGAAGCTGCATAAAGCAACCCAAGGTCAACACAAGGTAAGCGCTTTGCCGTTTCGAACCCTTCACAGAGTTCCTCCACAACTATAAAGACGTTCACACATAGTACACATATGTGAATCCCAATGCTACACACACCCTCAGCTACCGGACCAGTTTCATCGCTTATTGGCGAATCATTAGCGATAGCGCAGACAGCAATGCATTCCAATCTACTCTGCAAATTTAAGCAATAAGAAGAGCATACCCGGTCTCAAGCGACGTTTCACCAGCTTCACAGCCGGCTTCCTCAGGCCAGTAGAATGGACAGAGCTACCACAACACCTGAGAGTCTAACGTCCTAGGGAAAATAAGAAAATATGTTTCAATGATTAATGTGGTCATCATGCGTTAGATATTTATCGGAATGCCATCCTGATGAGGGCAAGCAATTCCGAATTTATGACGGCATGCCATTGAAGTCATGGGGACTCACTCCTATGGAGGGGTCCAATAGTATGACAATCCATTCTGGCCCTTCGGGGTTGGGATGTTTGTGTTTGTTTGAACACGTGTTTCAGCCTTTGGGCTGAGGGGCATGTGTATGCCAACTAGACAGTTTTGATGGACTGTGTACTTTGGCCATGGGGTCAACATGCACGTCCCAAGCTGTTTAAATGTTTTTATTTTTTAAACCCTTTTTTGGGATTAAAAAGCGAGTGCCGCATGTTGCGCAGTGCCACAAGTAGAGCACAAAAAATCAAACTCACAGGAAAATCTTGAGTGCTATCGTGAACGGATCCCATTTATGCTCGTCAACTTTATTCCTTCTTCATTCTTTCACTGTTACTCGTGCAGGGACATTAACCTCATTTGCGTCCCTTCACCCTATTTTGCGGCGCACCCCGTGCTAATAAGACGTCGTTTATCACACGCATTGCCATTGATGCTTTATGCCACTCAACTATGTAAATGACTTCCAAATACTTGATCTAAGTTGTTAGATTTCCAAAATGAAGAAGAAATTTAATAATGCTCACACAAAATTCATCTAACCTGGGAAAAATATGCCTTCTCGCATCGAGATAGATGCCCGCCATGACAACGTTGAGGATGCATTAAAAATATTTTTTTAATTCAAATAAGGTATATATATGTATGAAAAAAGGTGCGTTTTAAGCAAAGCAGATGTGTGTGGGGATAGACAATGAGATTTTCATGCTTCCCTGTGTATTTCCTATCTATGCTGAGCAATGAATCACCCAAGTACGTCACGGTTGTGCTTGACCAGAGCCAATTGCATACAGACTAAAGGAGCGTTCCTAATGTCTGTGGTTTATTTTCACAATGAAGTGTTTATTTCAGGGCGATCTTCTTGATTATCTTTTTTCGGGCCTATTGTCCCCGAGCATTTGCCAGCGCTTATATGTCTGGAATGTATTAAAGTGAGCGGTTGTCACACTCAACCACCCGGATATTACATCCCAAAAGCCAAAGGCGACCCACTTTTTCCGACTTCATCATTGTTACCGAGAGTTGAGTATGGAGGGATTCGTTGCAAAAATAAAAAAAAAATTATTGAAGGATTGATTATAAACACCAACGTTTCCAGCTGTTTTAAAATTTCAATGAATATCGCAGCGATTGGATGAGATCTAATACTCCAATGTAAACACATAAGAAATGGATGGAAATTTATTTACGGATGGCAGTTTCGACTTATTCGGCTCACTCTTACTGGAATGATAAATTAAAACGCCGTTGAACAATAGAAACATTCTGGGTTAGTAAGGAATTAGAATTATGATATTGAAAATCTTCTCCACATGTATTGTCCCACCCGCGGAGGTGACATTTGTTTACGGGGCTCTCAAAATTATCTCGCTAACAACGTCCCCCCACATCCTCCCAGTCTTGTACCTTGCGTCTCGGCTTGATCAAGGGCCAGGTCATCGCATGCGCTGTAACGGAAAGCAGGACGTGTTTGTGGATTGAACCGTGTTGTATTACCAAAACTTTGAAGTCCTTCTTGCGTTTATTTTAGCCACCCCTCAGCCGTGCGCGCCGACTCTCGCCTGTCTTGCTCGAGCTGATCCTGCCGGGTGATGCTCGAGCAGACGCTTGCTTTGGCAAGCGCCTGTTTGACACGGACCAATACACACAACAGCAATGACAAGGGAGGCCGAGATGCGCCGGAGCGGCAACGTTCAGTGTTGTTTTGCGCCAAATGCCAGGAACTCCACCCCGCTGGGCGAGAATCATGCGCCGGTTCCATCGCAGAGGAGAGAGAGATAGAGAGAGAGAGAGGAGAGAGAGAGAAAGAGAGAGAGAGAGAGCGAGAGCACGTTAATGTGTGCGCGCCACCCCAGTGCACAAGTCCGCCTTGCACCGGGGCCTACAATGTTTAACCGGTTCCGAGGCAAAATGACGAAAACAATGGACAAGAATCTCCTCCTCTTTAGTGCTTTTCCTTTTAACCCTGACATGCTCGGTCGTGAGGTGAGCATACCAGTCCGATGCCAAAGCCCACTTTGCTCTTCATTGCAGAAAAGACACGGCCATTGTTGCTTTCTGAATCACAAGAGTTGCAAGGATATGACAGGTTAAACTCGGTCTATAATTAAGATGATTAACATTCAAAGATGTTTCTTGTTTTTTTGTTTTTCAAAGAAACGTTTAAAACGTATTTTTGTTTTTCCCACCAGACAGTCGTTTTACAACAATTGTTAATCATCTCACCTGGCCGAATTGCTATGCACAAAATTCTGGTTCTTGTAGTGATTATCGCCTTTGTCTGTGTATAATGCAATGACTGCCAACTGTCATTGTAAAGTGGGAGTGAGGATATGAGGCATAGTTTTATGAACCCTTCATAGGTTTATGATAGCCATATACCTATGCACTTTTAATATTTGGTAAAAACCATTTAGGGCAAACCATGCCAGAATTAAAAAACCATTTCGCAGTTGATCGATCGTAAAGTGAATTCCACAATTCTAAATTGGAAAGACTTTAAAGTCAATTGCACATTTCAATCCAAGAACTGTAGAGGTTTCTGCATGAGTTTTGAAACATAGCTGAGGTTTGGGAATTGCAACAAATATCTCATAGTTACACCTGTCTGTTCTGTTGACCATTTTTGTGAGAACTCTGCTATATATTAGAGGGCACTCAATGAAGCGACTCATAGCAGATGTTAGACCGATGTGAGGAACTATGTTTTCCATGAATCGCGTCAGAGAACTGTGGAAGAGGCCTCTCGGATCAACCCAGTGACTACAGCCAATCAGTGGGATCCTTCAAGAAATGCGAGAGCAAGCCTCGTTAGAGTGCAAATTGCTCATCGGCCAAGAAAGTGGTACACAGTTGGGGTTATTTACATTTCAGGTATTAAGCTGTAGCAAAAAAAACAAAAAAACATATATAACCAGATCCATGGCATATGGTTAGAGCTTTCGCTCTGAGTCTGGGAGAGTCATGTTCAAACTTCCGACTGATCATACCAAAGACTTTGTAAGAAAATGTACTTGCTTATTACGCTTGGCATTTAAAAGAATAGACCAGGGCAAAACAACTCCGGAACAATGGCCAGCCAGAAACTGCGTTTGCAGCACCAAACACTCTCTAAAGTTGCATTGGTACATCTAAACCAACAACCAAACAAACAAACAATGAAACCGGCATTTCCACCAAAATTTAAACATACACACCACTTTGCCCATTGTTACACATTGCCAGTATATTGATGTGAGTGAACTGTTTTTGCTTATATAATTACAAAAGCAACACCACTTGTGGAAATTCAGTGAAAAAAATGAGGTGTAAGGGACAAGTAAGTGAGTTGAAACAATGCGGTGGGATTCCTGGTGCGACAAAACTTGGCACGGTGCCAGGGAAGGTCAAATGCCACACAATGCACCTCTTTCCGTGACGTGGTGGGTCGAAATAACAACATCATTGCAAATAGGCAGGTGTTACTTGCACATTTGGCTCAAATTGTCGGGTGGCCGTTCGAGCTTATTTGACGGTGGACCGTAGGGGCTGTGAGCAACAAATTAACTTTCAATGTTAATTCGTAATCGACACTATGTTTTCTATATGTTCACGACATTATTGTCCAATTATATTAAGTGTACTCGCATTTCGAATTACTCGAAGCAATTGTAATATGCGAATGAAAAGGATCTCAAGGACAGGCATTGTATTGCCACCAAAAATGGCGGAAAGCTCCAGTTTAGGTTGAACCAGCATATAAGACTCGCGCTTTGCTGACGGCTTTAATCAAAAGACAGATTGTTTGCGCTTCACAAACATATTGCATATCTATCTGTAAGTCTCAATGAGATTGGAGAATGAATTGAAACGTGTAAAAAAAAGGATTTTTTTTATTACACATTGTATGTTGTGGCACTGCTGCTGTCACCTTGGCTGTGGTTCTTGTTGTTGTTGTTTGAGTGTTTATTCGTGTACATTACTTTTAATATTTTTTTATTGCCCGAGGAAATATTACGGATACTAGCGGATAGCTTACACATTGTAAGCATAATGAAACCGTGGGGGGGGGCGGGGCTGGCTTCCCTCGTTGTCTGGTCGCTCAACGGCATTTGATTTTATTTTTTCATTTATTTTTATTTTCATTTACGGACAAGCTTTCACAGTTCCGTGATGTGTTCGATGGCCGTGGCACAAAATTTGAGCTTTCTACGTCACCCTGAAAGTACCGATCTTTAATATCATCGTTAGTGGGGTGTGCTTAACTTGTTAAAAGATATAAACCGATGCTTCCCCCTTGTCTCAGGGAATGTTGCTCAACTGCATTGATTTTTTTTTCATATATTTATATTTCATTTACGATGTTTCTGACCAATTCTGTGATATTTTTTTCCAGTGTATGTCAGGTTCGATGGCCATCGACACACGAAATTACCTTCCTCCTCCATGTTCTCGAGTCACTCACCTGCATTTTTTTTATTTTTTTTTTCTTTATTGATATTTTCATTTATGGATATTGTCCGACGATTCCGTGATTTTTTTTCCCGATGTTATCAGCTTCAATGTCCTTTGGTTATATGCCAAATTCCAGCTTCAACGTCACCAGAAGGGTACTGATCTTTATATCAGTCATTCAGTGAATCAGTGGCGTATAAACAGCTTTATAAATGATATTATATACAATATACATATATATATATTAATATAATATATTATATATATTTTGTGTGTTCCTTCTGTGTCCCGTCAGGCTTTATTTTAAAAGATTCCTGCGGTATCCTGGAATAACAAAAATGTACCGTTGGAAACCACTACATTAACTCAAGTCCTGCTAAAAGGAATCTTTATAATTAAATAGACACGACGTTTTACAGATTTGAAAATTTTGCTCCAAGATAATCAATTAACTTATCCAACAGCTACCATATTTTAACATCCTACAACAGTAGTGCAGAACCTCTGGATCCCAGAGTTTGCAGATGAAGCGTGACACATTGACGGACACCTATCCCTTTCGCAATATATTGGAGAAAGAGAGGAAGAAGTGCCCTCGCAGGTTTGCTACAGTCAGTGTGTTGTGGTGAAAGAAGTTTCAAGTGGAAGAAAACCAAAGACAAGGGACAACCAAACAGACCACCATCGCAATAGCGTGGACATTGGGAATTCACAGCCCACGGCCAGGTGATTGTTGTGCAACGAAGATCTGTTTCCTCGTCTCTCTGACAGTGCATAATATGCACGTGTCTTTTTACTATCTCGAAATGCATTCAATGATAATTGTGTACTCCAAAGTGTGCAGTGACGAAGCAACTTTCAATGTGATATTGCGAACCATTTGAGTTTTCCTCACTATACAACCAAGCTATAGACCTTTGATAATCACCCCTCCTCCTCCCCAACGCTTGATAAGCCGAAAATAATGCGCAAACGCTTGGCTGTTCATCTAACAATTTATCCATTGGATCTGGTAATGTATAAAGTACCTAGATTGATGTGGAACACCACAAGACAAACTTTCTGTAAAGTGGAGAGCAATAGGCTCGACTAAACGCCGCCACGTATAGTATGTATAGGAATATGGAAATCAAAGTATCATCCCTTTGAGTTTATAAGCTGGAGGCTACTTATGGTAGCTCTGTCCACTCTGTAATATATGCCATATAGTATGGTTACGAGTGCCTGGACAAACCTTGGGCGGCGACGGCACTACGATGACATTGCTATAACATGATAAATAGGGACGCGCCGCCGCTTATTGTTTCAGATGTTTCGCCATCACGTCCTACGAATTAAACGTGAAAAGAGAGATCGCTCCGGAATGTTCGTCAAGCATCCTTGATGATCTGTGTTTTGTTGCTTTTATTCGAGTTGGCTATTTTAAAGTGGCCATGAAATCCCTCCGGATAGTTGCCGGGGAGAGAACGATAGAGGGTTTTGTAATGGTGCAGCTGTTAGTGGGTACTGCTCAGGGCAGGATTGCATGGAATGCACCGCGGTACGCCTGTTGATGCCGTGTCCCCGCCCTCACGATCTGCTACGGACGGCTGTGAGCACTACTTGGAGAACTGTTGAGACAGAGGAGAACAAAGTGTCAGTTTTGCAAGTCTGACCCACTCCATTGCCATCATTGTTAATTTCTCTGTTGTATCGTACAAGCTACCTTTTCAATAAATAATAATAATAGATATCAAAATAAAAACGTTTTCATAAAGTTAGCATTCCCTCCATTTTTGCCCGATGCGTCCATCATCTCAGCTCATTCTTAAATTAACAATAGCCCATCAACGGGTTGGTTCGGGTGAGCTGCATTTGTTGATTTATAATAGAGTTAGGACAGTGCAAACCACAAAAACTTCATTGCATTTGTACCTATTCTTAGAGTGTCTATAAAAGCGGGAGATTCACAATGTTGAGCATCATGACGTCCACTTCGTCAGGTTTATGACTGAACCCGGAGAGCGTGCAAACAATCACTTTGCTTTTTCATTTAGCTGTCTTTATCTGCAGTACTGTTGACGTGACGACGCTGAACAGACACCGGCTGTGTGGTTACGATGCTGTTGTGTTTTAAAGAGGAGATTTTAAGAAGAAAGCTTCGAAACCATTGTATTTTCTACATCACCTTTTCACAGCGAGCTTAATCGGGAGTGAGGCTTTTGCCTCCACACTCCAATATAATATCTAGTATAAAAGTCATTCTAACCACTGACTCGCTGAGTGAATTTTAAAGTTTTGATTACTTCAGGGTGAGTAGAAAACTGAAATTCGTGGCCACGACATCAAGCTGATCACCAGGTAAAAATTACACAACTGCGGAAAAGTATCCGTAAATGAAAAATATAAATAATGAAAAATAAATGCAGGTAAGTGACCCAGACAATGGGAAGCACGGTAATTTTGCGTGCCGATGCGACATTGATGCCGCTCACCAGAAATAATCACAGTACAGTTGGAAAGCGTCCATAAATGAAAATATAAATAAATGAAATTAAATAAATGACAAAAAACCCCCAAAAAACAGGTGAGCAACCAAGACAATGGGTAAGCATTGGTTCCTTATTGCTTACAATGTGTAAGCATACCCCACTCGTGTGTATATATTATTATGTATAAAATGAATCGATGTATATATGTGGTTATAATGCATATGTGAGATGTATATGTATATATGTATGTATGTGATATAGGTAAATGAATAGGATGTATATGTATATATGTACATGTATCTGTATAGGATAAATGTATATATTATATATGTATAATGGTTATTGTATATGTATATATGTATGTTTGTGTATAGGGTAAATCGAATTTAGATGTATTTATATGTTGCTAATGTATATATGTATGGTACGAGTATGTTGTATATGGATAAATGAATAGATTATATGTATATATGTATGTATGCGTATATGGATAAATGAATAGAGTAATATATGTGTATATGTATGTATTGTGATATGGATAAATAAGATGTATATATGTATATGTGGTGTTATATGTAATATATTGCTATGTATGTGTATATGATAACATGAATAGTGTATATAGTATATGTGTATGTATGTGTTATGGATAAATGAATAGATTGTATAATGTGTCGGTATATGTGTTATGGATAAATGAATAGAAATGTGTATATGGATAAAATGAATAGATGTAATATAGTGTATGTATGGTATATGGATAATGAATAGATGTATATATGTTATGTATTATGTATTTAT
Organism: Eptatretus atami; assembly: GCA_035128595.1. Taxonomy (NCBI): domain Eukaryota; kingdom Metazoa; phylum Chordata; class Myxini; order Myxiniformes; family Myxinidae; genus Eptatretus; species Eptatretus atami. Next base: position 75,187,470 of record CM068957.1, on the reverse strand, counting down.
GTACAAGGTGGTGTATATGTATATGTGTATAGGTGTATATGTATACATTGTTATATGTATTTATGTACAAGTGGTGTATATGTGTATCGTTATACTGTATATGTAAAATATGTAAATTTGTGTTTATGTGTATATGTTTGTTGTTTTCGTCTTTCGCGCTGCTCCTGTTAGGTATGTCCACCACACGGATCATCCGTTAGATCCGCATACTTGATTTGGCATAGGTTTTACGTCGGATGCCCTTCCTGACGGCAACCCTGGTCGCCGCTTACGACACAGGGATAAGGATTGGGTTTCGCCATGATTCGGGCTGCCCTACACCACTCTCATAGGCGGCCCACACAGAGACCCCGTCTCAAGCGATCCTCCAACCCAAAGCCTCTGAGTAGCCCGGATTACAGGCGCACGCACTACGCCCGCGTTTGATATGTGTATATGATATATGATAGTATGTGTTATATGGATAAGATGAATAGATGTAGATAAATTATGTTGTGTTATGGAAAAATGAATGATGTATATGTGTATTATGTGCTATGTATATATGTAGTATGTGTATAGGATAAATGAATAGATGTATTATGTATGTATGTGTATATGGAGAAATGAATAATGTGTAATTATGTTATATGTATAAGTTGTATTATGTGTATTATATATGTTTATAGGTGTATATTGTTATACATGTGTATATGTATTTATGTATAAGTGTTGTATTATGTGTATACGTTGTATATGTAAATATGTAAATTGTGTATATGTGTATATGGTATAATTATATGTATAGATGTATAGGATGTCTGTATATGTAGTATACTACACAGTGTATCATGAGTATACATATATATGTGTAATATGTACATATGTGTATATGTATAGATGTGTATATTATAGATGTATAGTTATATGTAAATATGTGTTTTCTGTCATAGATGTATATGTTATATATGTGTGCAAGTATATGTGGTAAATTTTGTATACGTGTATATGTACAGATGTATATATGTGCATATGTATATGTGTGTATGAATATATATATATATATAATGTATATAGGTGTTAAATGTATTATGTGTATTATGCTATATTATGTGTTATATGTATATTTGTGTATATGTACAGAATATAATAGGATATGTATGCGTGACATAATACATGTATATAATATATATATATATGTAAAAAATATAATTATTATTATATATACATATATCTGTTGTTGTTCTCTTCGGCTGCTCCCGTTAGGGGTCCCACAGCGGATCTCGGTTGTGAATCCAGCATGTACGATTTGGCACAGGTTCTTACGCGGATGCCCTTCCTGACGCACCCTGGTGCCCTTACGACCACAGATTTAGGGATAAGGATTGGGTTTCGCCATGATTCCGGGCTGCCACTACACCCTCTATAGCACGGCCCAGCACAGGCGCCCGTCCTCTAAGCATCCTCCACCCAAGCCTTCCGAGTAGCCGGATTACAAGGCGAAGCGGCACTACGCGCCGGTTATTATATATAACAATGTTTGTACTACGGAACTTTAAGATATGTGATACAAAACAAACACGACATTAATAGGTGATAGTTGGGAGGATTAGGGGTTTCCATGCACCCCCATTGGGATTTGAATGACAAAACCCAAGTTTTTTAAACTGCCACATAGGTGTCTATTAATAGATTATGACATGTTCCCAAGAAAAAAAGTGCTTGAACGGTCCATTCGCGTCCGATCTTGGATTTCGTCAATGACATCAGCGAAAATTTAATAAGTCATAGCTTTTGTTACCACATATCCTAGAAACATAAATGAAAGACTTTTTAAATCAATTGTGGATGTAAATCATTTAAGAACATTATTTTAGCGTTTTAGATGCCATTTATTAGATCAAAATCGAGAAAAACCTTCAAAATTGGACAAAATTGATCATTTTTCAAGTATCGTCTTAATATGTCAAGTTTGTCACGAAGTGATTCGCTTAGCAGCTGGCCAACATTTTTGCTCTACTAACATGATGTCAGTGGAGTAACATTGTGTCTCTGTGTTTTTACAGGTGAGATGTAGAAGTGGATCTTGCCTTACTAAGCTTTGTTTCACCATGGCATCGTGGCCAAAAGCAAAAAAGGACCAAAGCATCGCGTGAACTCTCATGTACAACCAAACTGAAAGAAAATGCTTAATACATGTGTGAGGGGTCATTAAACATGACACAATTATGGCATTGCAAACTGTTGGCAGACCCGACAGAGAGACTTGGCAGTGTTGCACGAGGATTCGTTGATCTGAGATTTGGCAGAATCACCCTCATCTGCACTCCGCATGGAAGAGGTATGCCGACAGATACCAGACACATTAGATTGGTTAATGATTTGACCATCTACAGGCTACCATAGGGGCTTTATCAGTATTTCTCAAAGAATCTAGATCGTCTCAAAAGCCCCGAAATCGTTTCGAACCGCCTTCTTTCATCGCCATCTCCCGGCAACCAGGAAAATCATTGGCCAACTGTGTTTGGCGCAGTAGTGTTATCTTCTAGGGTGAAAAAGGGTACCCATTCATCGTGACCATAAAAACACTCGTACCACACAACGCTTCCAACTTAAATTCACAATAACTGAAGCAGCAGAGATTTGAGCTCTTGCTGAGGAAAAGACAATCAATCACTCTTCGGAGATAAAAGGTGTTGATCTCTTCGCAGCTGAAGCTCGGTTCCATTTCCTACTGCTGAAAGAGTTTTGAGCGGCATTTCAACACGAAGAACAGCAAGAACCCTCAAACAATTTGACAGAACAAGCTAATCTGACTTCCGCTCCAATGCAGCCTTTCATGCAGTGGTTGATTTCATCAGAGAGCAGTAAATTATCCAGGGAACCAGCATTCAACTTTCTCGCTTCGCTTATCTATACTTGCCAAACTCGATGAAACTGCTTTTGCTAAATTCTTAATTATCTCGTTCGGAGAAACTAATGCGATGCTGGAAAGCATACACAATCTAGGAACAAAACTCTCGTTAACAAGGTTGAATCTGATGAGCAAGGTTTCATTTCGTTCTACTGTATATAGCTCTTCCTAAAGTTGGCGAAGCTCTTAGTCAAGTTTACAAGGACAGCCATAAAGGGAAGTTGCTAATGTTGCGAGGAATCATCCGTCGGTATTCAAGGAGGCAAGGATCTTCCATGGCCTCCGACTGCAGCTGATCTCACCATCAATACAGATATGATCCAGAAGAACTCCAGAAATTTCTCAACTCGTATATCTGGAAACCCTACATCAAATGTAGAAGTCTGAGCGCGTGGTTTTATCGAGTGGACACAGACCTTGTGTCGCTCTGTCACAAAATTCAGAGTGGAACTCCGAAACACATTTTGCTGTGTCTGACCACTCAGACATATTGTACAGACGTAAGCAACTTACAACCCTTCTCAGTCGACTTGGAACTGTTGAGATTATGATTTCGATTGAGCTAGAAACTGCTTTGGCAAAAGCGCTTTGACAGTCATCTACGTGGCTCACCCCCAGATTTGAGGGAACGTGAACGCAATTAGCCTCTTCCATTCGGAGTGGGATAATTATCATTAAAGGCTGACAAGGTATTCACGGAGCAACGGTTGTCATATTGCATCAGCCGGAATCATGATACAGGAGATCAAAGATGCGTTGAACATTAACAAATCAAGGACCCTCCCAACCATTCCTAAGTCAAGAGCATAGTCTCAAACTAGATCTGCCGGCATCCCTACCCTCACTCAATATACAAACGAGCATGGCACCAGACAATGGAAGAAATGCCAAAGTTCCAAGGTACACCTGGCCGCTCCCACCAGTGCAAGAAGTCTCTATACCCCCTCATTAGAAGAGCGAATTTTATCGTCGTGGCCAATTGACAGCGGGTCTCATATCCAATCTTTTGATGTTCCAGAAGCAACCAGGCATGGATGAGGCCGAGCGGAGATGATTGGTCACCTCGAGCCTCTCTGGTCGAGATGGACCGTATTGCGCACAAGTCATTTAATGTTCTGTCATAAGTGATGAAGAAGAAATGACGAAGGAGAAGAGGAGGATGAAGAAAGGAGTGATGACGTTAGGATATGTTAACCTATCTTGATTGTGACAGTGATGATGATGTGACTAAAGTTTTTTTTTTATTGGTTTAAAAACGAATGAGGTGGACAACAATGACGGCATCTGATGTAAGACGATACTTTAAAAATGTCCAATTTTTTGAAGGTTTTCTCTGATTTGATCTTAATAAAATGGCATCTAAACCATGCTAAAATAATGTTTCTTAAATGATTTACAAATCCCACAATTAATTGAAAAAGTTCGTTCATTATGTTCAGGACATGTGTAAAAAAAGTTTATGACTTATTTCAATTTTCGCTGACGTCGTGACGAAATCCAAGTATGGCGGCGATGTGACCCTTCGAGCCAACTTTTTTTCTTACTGGAACATGTCAAATCTATTAATAGGACACCCTGGCAGTTTAAAAATCCTGGTGTCATTAAATCCCAGAGGGGATGCATGCGCGAACCCCTAATTCCTCCCCAACTATTGACGAGCTTTTCATGCTGCACTTCTTCAGGGTAAAAGTTTTCGCAGCAAGTGAAGAAGGAAGTGAAGGCGTATGTGCTTATACGCAGGTCGTCATAAGCATAGACGTTGATTGTTCAACCGTAACTACGTCACCGTTAATCCGAACGCCCATTAGGTCGCTCATCATCTTCACCTTGAGCTCCCATGGCTGGAGCAGAGTTCGATCCGATGATACGATTTGCAACCCACATCCTGGAGCAGAGGGGATTGGTTTCCCCTAAGCGTCCATTACACCATTTCGTAACGTATTCCCTTGATCTTTCCATGCTGAGAATTGACACAGAGATCATATTAAAATTCCTTTTGACGACATAGTATTGAGGACTCGGTGGTAAGGAATGAAGGTTACTTCCAACATTTACGTACAATGAAACGAAGCTCCGACCTCTGCTCAATTATCCTGAACATATTCTGCATGTGTACTGGTCTCCACAGATAGGTGGCAACCAAGTGCTATGCAATGGCAGAACTGAAGTACGGTACAGTGGCTGGTGGTGCTGGCATTCTGCATGGCTCGCACTTGGTTGTGTTCTAACCCTCACAATCCTTTCTTCAACATCGCCAGGGGAGTGTTGTGTTTGATCCGATCAGCCAATCTTAGTGTTGTGCGGCCACGTACCGGAGCTTCACATCGCACTTAAAACTCATAAATAGCATTTGCTTGGTTGTGATTGGTAGCACATCCTCTGTTGACTGACATCAGCAAACAGCACGAGGTAAAGATTATCGCGGTTGCACAGCCAGAACATGAACATGACAAAAATCATGAACTAACTCGGTGCAGAATAACCCAGACTACTGTTCCCGTAAATGAAACATTCATGAGACGCACATGATGTGATACGGCGGGTAAATCCGAAACATCGTGAGTGTGCATGAGCACCCCCCCATCTCCGATTGACATTCAGGCCTAGACCAGGGAAAATATGACCGAAATCCGGATAGGTGGCTCTGTTGATGTTGAACTGATGGTCGTGACCATGTAATATTGTCTTTTTTGACAGAATATCACCAGGCCAAGGATCCGGATGCAGGTGGCACTTTGGTGTAGGACTATTTTGGTGTGTGGATATATACGTATGTACATATATTAGAAATCATACAACAGTATATATATAAATATATATATATATACTGTATAACACAATATATATCGAAACATGTTGGCTGCTGACGAGCACTTCCCCAATTCTCCATTGGGACAACGTTCCACACCAAGTGTCAACTGCAATCCGGAGCCTCGGCCCCGGTGACTGTCCAACAACAGACAAGATTACATGGTCAACATCAGTTAAACATTAAACGGAGCCACCTATCCACGATTCGGGCTAATTTGCCTCTTTTCAAGGCGTTTGTTTTATT
>CM068957.1:75164404-75176542 GCA_035128595.1 Eptatretus atami | reverse complement strand
AGATGATGAGCCGACCAATGGGCGTTCGGATTAACCGTGACGTCATTACGGTTGAACCAATCAACGTCTATCTTATTGAGACCTGCGTATAAAGCACACGCCTTCACTTCCTTCTTCACTTGCTGCGACTTTTACCCTGAAGAGTGCAGCATGAAAAGCTTCGGTCATAGTTGGGGAGGAATTAGGGGTTCCCATGCATCCCCTCTGGGATTTAATGACACCGGATTTTTTAAACTGCCAAGGGTGTCTATTAATAGATTTGACATGTTCCCAAGAAAAAAAAGTGGCTCGAAGGGTCCATCTGGCGCCATCTTGGATTTCGTCACGAACAGTCAGCGAAAATTAAATAAGTCATAACTTTTTACCACATGTCCTAGGAAACATAAATGAAACGAATTTTTCAATTAATTGTTGGGATTGTAAATCATTTAAGAACATTATTTTAGCAGGTTTAGATGCCATTTATTAGATCAAAATCGAGAAAAACCTTCAAAATTGGACCATTTTTAAAGTATCGTCTTACATACATGCGTCAAATTGTTGCCACCTATTCGTTTTAAACCATAAAAACTAAAACTTTAGTCATCATCATCATCACTGTCACAATCAAGATAGGTTAACATATCCTAAGTCATTCACTCCATTTCTTCATCCTCCTCTTCTCCTTCGTCATCTTCTTCTTCATCACTTGTGACAGAACATCTACAATCTTGTGGCAATACCGGTCCATCTCGACCAGAGAGGCTCGAGGTGACATCATCTCCCTCGACCCATCCATGCCTGGTTGCTTCTGGAACATCAAAAGATTGGGATATGAGGACCGCTTCAATTGGGCCACACGATAATTCGCTCTTCTATAGGGGTATAGAGACTTTGCATGGTGGGAGGCTGCCAGGTGTACTTGGACTTGGCATTTCTCCATTGTTGTCCATCTCGTTTGTATATTGCAGTGAGGTAGGGATGCCGGAGATTAGTTGAGCTAGCTCTTGGACTTAGGATGTTGGAGGGTCCTGATTGTTAAGTTCAACGCATCTTTTGTCTCCTGTATCATATCCGGCTGATGCATTGACCGTTGCTCCGTGAATACCTGTCAGCCTTTATTATATTATCCCACTCCGAATGGAAGAGGCTATGCGTTCACCCTCACAATCTGTGGGTGAGCCACGTAGATGACTGGTCCAGCGCTTTTGCCAAAGCAGTTCTAGCTCAATACCGAAATCATAAGTCTCACAGTTACCAAGTCGACTGAGAAGGTTGTAAGTTCTTACTTCTGTACATAGTCTGAGTGTCAGACACAGCAAAAATGTGTTCGGAGTTTCCACTCTGAATTTGTGACAGAGCGACACAGGTCCTGTCCAATCGATAAAACCAACGCGCTCAGACTTCTCACATTGAGTAGGTTTCCAATATACGATTGAAAATTTCTGGAGTTCTTCTGGGACATATCTGTATTGATGGTGAGATCAGCTGCAGTCGGAGGCCATGGAAGATCCTTGCCTCCTTGAATACTCGACGGATGATCCTCGCAACATTAGTCAACTTCCTTTATGCTGTCCTTGTAAACTTGACTAAGAGCTTCGCCAACTGTTAGAAGAGCTATATACAAGTAGACGAATGAAACCTTGCTCATCAGATTCAACCTTGTTGAACGAGAGTTTTGTTCCAGATGTGTATGCTTTCCAGCCATCGCATTAGTTTCTCCCGAACGATAATTAGAATTAGCAAAAGCAGTTTCATCGAGTTTTGGCAATATAGACAAGCGAAGCGAAGAAAGTTGAATTGCTGGTTCTGGATAATTACGTGCTGCTCTGATGAAATCAACCACTGCATTGAAAGGCTGCATTGTAGCGGCAGTCCAGATTAGCTTGTTCTGTCAAATTGTTTGAGGGTTCTTGCTGTTCTCTCGTGTTGAACGCCCGCTCAAAACTCTTTTCAGCAGTAAGGAATGGACCGGCTTCAGCTGCGAAGAGATCAACACCTTTTATCTCCGAGAGTGATTGATTGTCTTTTCCTCAGTCAAAGAGCTTCAATCTTCTGCTGCTTCAAGTCATCTGTGAATTTAAGTTGGACGTGTGTGGTACGAGTGTTTTTAATGGTCACATGAATGGGTCCCTCTTTTCACCAGAAGATGACACTTGCGCCAAACACAGTTGCCAAATTCCTGGTTGCGGGGAGAGTGGCGATGAAGAGAGGCGGGTTTCGAAACGATTCGGCTTTTGAGACGATCTAGATTCTTTGAGAAATCTGATAACAGGCCCCTATGGTAGCCTGTAAATGGTCAAATATACACCAATCTAATGTGTCTGGTATCTGTCCGGTCCTCTTCCATGCCGGAGTGCAGATGAGGTGAATTCTTGCAATCTCAGATCACGAACCTCGTGCAACACTGCCAGTCTCCTCTGTCGGGTCTGCAACAGTTTGCAATGCCATAAATTGTCATGTTTAAGACCCCCACCACATGTATTAAGCATTTTCCAGTTTTGGTTGTACATGAGAGTCACCGATGCTTTGGTCCTTTTTTGCTTTTGGCCACGATCCATGGTGAAACAGCTTAAGTAAGGCAAGATCCCACTTCTACATTCACTCTGTTAAAACACAGAGACCAATGTTACTCCACTGACATCATGTTAGTAAGAGGCAAAATGTTGGCCAGCTTCTAAAGCGAATCATTCGCTAGACAAACTTGACATATTAGACGATACTTTGAAAAATGATCAATTTTGTCAATTTTGAAGGTTTTTCTCGATTTTGATCTAATAAATGGCATCTAAACGCTAAAATAAATGTTCTTAAATGATTTACAATCCAACAATTATTTAAAAAGTTCTTTCATTTATGTTTCTAGGATATGTGGTAAAAAAGCTATGACTTATTTAAATTTTCGCTGATGTCATTGACGAAATCCAAGATGGCGCCGAAGGACCCTTCAAGCACTTTTTTTCTTGGGAACATGTCAAATCTATTAATAGACACCCTTGGCAGTTTAAAAAACTGGTGTCATTAATCCCAGATGGGGGTGCATGGAAACCCCTAATTCCTCCCAACATATCACCTATTATGTCGTGTTTGGTTTGTATCCAATCTTAAAGTTCCTGTAAGTACAAACATTGTTATATATAATTAACCGGGCGTAGTGGCTGCGCCTGTAATCCGGCTACTCGAAGGCTGGGTTGGAGGATGCTTAGAGGACGGGCGCTCTTGTGCTGGGCGTGCTAATGAGAGGGTGTAGGGCAGCCCGGAATCATGGCGAAACCCAATCCTATCCCTGTGTCGTAAAGAGGCGACAGGGTGCCGTCAGGAAGGGCCATCCGCGTAAACCTGTGCCAAATCGGTATGCTGGATTCATAAACGGATGATCTCCGTTGTGGGACCCCTAACGGGAGCAGCCGAAGACAGAACAACAACATATATAATATATATATCTACATATATATAATATACATGTATATGTCCGCATACATATCCTATATACTTCTGTACATATACACAATACCTATACATATAACACACTATATACATATACACATACATACATTTAACACCTATATACATTATATATATATAATATCTCATACACACTATACATATGCACATATATAATCTGTACATATACACGTATACACAAATTTACCACATATACTTGCACACATATATAATCATATACATCTATGACAGAAACACATATTTACATAATAACTATACATCTATCATATACACATCTATACATATACACATATGTAACATATACACATATATATGTATACTCATGATACACTGTGTAGTACTATACATATACAACCATCTATACATCTATACATATAATTATAACATATACACATATACACAATTTAATATTTACATTATACAACGTATACCCATAATACAACACTTATACATAAATAATATACACATGTATACAATTACACCTATACACATAAATAATACACATAATACAGCACTTATACATATACACATAATTACATCATTATCATTTCTTCCATATACACATACATACATATATACATCTATTCATTTATCCTAATAACATACTACATATATACATAGCACATAATACACATATACATCTATTCATTTTTCCATAACAAACATAATTATTACATCTATTCATCTTTATCCATTAACACATACATCATATATCATATACACATATACAAACCGGGCGTAGTGCGTGCGCCTGTAATCCGCGGCTACTCAGAAGGCTTTGGGTTGGAGGATCGCTTGAGACGGGGCTCTGTGTGGGCCCGCGCTATGAGAGGGTGTAGGGCAGCCCGAATCATGGCGAAACCAATCCTTATCCCTGTGTCTAAGCAGGCGACCAGGGTTGCGTCAGGAAGGGCATCCGACGTAAAACCTATGCAAATCAAGTATGCGGATCTAACGGGATGATCCGTGTGGTGGACTACTAACAGGAGCAGCGCGAAAGACGAAAACAACAACATATACACATAAACACAAATTCTACATATTTACATATACAGTATACACGTATCACACATATACACACTTGTACAATAAATACATATACAATGTATAACATATACACCTATACACATATACAATATACACACTTGTACATAAATACATAATACATATACGATATATAATCTATTCATTTATCCATATACCATATACATATCATCTATTTCATTACCAATATACCTCATTCATTTATCCATATACACCAATAACATATTACATCTATTCATTTATACCATAACACATATACAACACATATATACATCTATCATTTATCCATAACACATACATACAATATACTATATACACATCATGTATCATATTATCACTATTATTTTCATATAATACATATCACACATATACAATATATACATCTTATCATTTCCATATCAACATACATACATATAACATATATCATCTATTCATTTATCCATATACGCATACACGCAAATACATATATACATATACATATATTACATTCTATCTCATATTATCAACATATGTACCATTCACAATCATACATAGCAACTATATATACATCAAATTATCCTATACACACATACATATATCATATAAATACATATATACATATTATATATTTATGCCTATACAGATACATTACATATAAATATACATCCTATTCATTTACCTATATACACAATACATACATATATACATATACGATCTCACATATGCATTATACCACATATATACATGATTCATTTTATACATATAATATATAACACGAGTGGGGTATGCTTACACATTGTAGCAATAAGGAACCATGCTTACCCATTGTCTTTGTTGGCTCACCTGTTTTTTGGGGGTTTTTTGTCATTTATTTATTTTCATTTATTTATATTTTCATTTATGGACGCTTTCCAACTGTACTGTGATTATTTCCTGGTGAACGGCATCAAATGGTCGCATCGGCACGCAAAATTACCGTGCTTCCCATTGGTCTTGGGTCATTTACCTGCTTTATTTTTTCATTTATTTATATTTTTCATTTACGGATACTTTCCGCAGTTGTGTAAATTTTTTACCAGGTGTATCAGCTTGATGCTGGCCACGAATTTCAGTTTTCTACTCACCGCTGAAGTATATCAAACTTTAAAATTCACTCAGCGAGTCAGTGGTTAAATGACTTTATATACTAAGATATATATTGGAGTGTGAGGCAAAAGCCTCACCCCGATTAAAGCTCCGCTGTGAAAAAGGTGATCGTTTAGAAAATACAATGGTTCTCGAAGCTTTCTTCTTAAATACCTCCTCTTTAAAAACACCACAGCAATCGTAACCACACAGCCGGTCGTCTGTTCACGTCGTCACCGTCAACAGTACTGCAGATAAAGACAGGCTAAATGAAAAAGCAAAAGTGATTGTTGCACGCTCTCGGGTTCGTCATAAACCTGACGAGTGGACGTCATATGCTCACATTGTGATCCCGCGTTTTATAGACACTCTAGAATAGGTAACCAAATGCACATGAAGTTTTTGTGGTTTGCACTGTTACACTCTATTATAAATCACACAATGCATGCTCACCGAACCACCCACGTGATGGCTATTGTTAATTTAAGAATGAAGCTGAGATGATGGACGCATCGGCAAAAATGGGAGGGAATGCTAACTTTATGAAAACCGTTTTTGATTTTGATATCATATTACTTATTATTATTGAAAGGTCAGCTTGTACGATACAACAGAGCAAATAACAATGATGGCAATGGAGTGGTCAGACTTGCAAAAACTTGACAGCTTTGTTCTCTCTGTCTCACACGTTCTGCCAAGCTACGTGCTCCAGCCGTCCGTAGCAGACGTGAGGGCGGGGACACGGCTCACACAGGCGTACCGCGGTGCATTCCATGCAATCCTGCCCTGAGCAGTACCCACTAACACCGCCTGCACATTATCAAACCCCTCCTATCGTTCTCTCCCCGGCAACTATCCTCGGAGGGATTTCATGGCCACTTAAAATAGACCAACTCGAATAAAAGCAACAAAACACAGATCTCAAGGATGCCTTGACGACACATTCCGAGAGCGATCTCTTTTTCACGTTTAATTCGTGAGGACGTGATGGCGAAACATCTGAAACAATAAGGCGGCGGCGACGGTCCTATTTTATATGTTATAGCAATGTCATCGCGTAGTGCCGTCGCCGCCCAGGCTTCTGTCCAGGCACTCGTAACCATACTATATGGGATATATTACAGAGTGGACAGAGCTACAATAAGTAGCCTCCAGCTTATAAACTCAAAGGGATGATACTTTGAATTTCCATATTCTATACATACTATACGTGGCGGCGTTTAGTCACCTATTGCTCTCCACTTTACAGAAATGTTTGTCTTGTGTGTTCCACATCAATCTAGGTCACTTTAATACATTAACCAGATCCAATGGAATAAATGTTAGATGACAGCCAAGGCGTTTGCGCATTATTTTCGGCTTTATCAGCGGTTGGAGGAGGAGGAGGGGTGATTATTCAAAGGTCTATAGCTTGTTGTGTAGTGAGGAAAACTTCAAATGGTTCGCAATATCACATTGAAGTTGCTCGTCACTCACACTTTGGAGTACACAATATCATTGAATGCATTTCGAGAATAGTAAAAAGACACGTGCATATTATGCACGTGTCAGAGAGACGATGGCAACAGATTCTTCGTTGCACACACAATCACCTGGCCGTGGGCTGTGAATTCCACAATGTCCACGATTGCGATGGTGGCTGTTTGGTTTGTCCCTTGTCTTTGTTTTCTTCCACTTGAAACTTTCTTTCACCACAACACACTGACTTGTAAGCAAACCTGGAGGGCACTTCTCTCTCTCTTTCTCCAGATATATTGCGAAAGGGATACGTGTCCCGTCAATGTGTCACGCTTCATCTGCAACTCTGGATCCAGAGGTTCTGCACTACTGTTGTAGGATGTTAATATGGTACTGTTGGATAAGTTAATTGATTTACTTGGAGCAAAATTTTCAAATCTTAAAACGTCGTGTCTATTTAATTATAAAGATTCCTTTTAGCAGGACTTGGAGTTAATGTAGTGGTTTCCAACGGTACATTTTTTGTTATTCCAGATACCGCAGGAATCTTTTAAAATAAAGCCTGACGAGACACAGAAGGAACACACAAAATTATATATAATATATTATATATATATATATTATATATATGTATATTGTATATAATATCATTTATTAAAGCTGCTTTATAGACCACTGATGTCACTGAATGACTGATATTAAAGATCAGTACCTTCTGGGTGACGTTGAAGCTGAATTTTGGCATATCCAAAGGACATTGAAGCTGATACAACGGGAAAAAAAATCACGAATCGTCGGACAATATCCATTAAATGAAAATATCACATAAAGAAAAATAAAAATAAAAAAAATGCAGGTGAGTGACTCGAGACATTTGGAGGAGGAAGGTAATTTCGTGTGTCGAGGCCATCGAACCTGACATACACTGGAAAAAAATATTCACAGAATTGGTCAGACACATCCGTAAATGAAATATAAATATATGAAAAAAAAATCAATGCAGTTGAGCAACACCCTGAAGACAAGGGGGAGCATCGGTTTTATGCTTAACAATGTTAAGCACACCCCACTAACTGAATGATATTAAAGATCGGTACTTTCAGGGTGACGTAGAAAGCTCAAATTTTGTGGCCCACGGCCATCGAACAAATCACGGAACTGTGGAAAGCTGTCCGTAAATGAAAATAAAAATAAATGGAAAAAAAAATCAAATGCGTTGAGCGACCGAGACAACGAGGAAGCCAGCCCGCCCCAGTTCATTATTGCTTACAATGTGTAAGCATATCCACCGCTATGTATCCGTAATATTTCCTCGAGGCAATAAAAAATATTAAAAGTAATGTACACGAATAAACACTCAAACAACAACAACAAGAACCACAGCCAAGGTGACAGCAGCAGTGCCAGACAACATACAATGTGTATAAAAAAATCCTTTTTTTTCACACGTTTCAATTCATTCTCCAATCTCATTGAGACTTACAGATAGATATGCAATATGTTTGTTGAAGCGCAAACAATCTGTCTTTTGATTAAAGCCGTCAGCAAGCGCGAGTCTTATATGCTGGTTCAACCTAAACTGGAGCTTTCCGCCATTTTTGTGCAATACAAATGCCTGTCTTGAGATCCGTTTTCATTCGCATATTACAATTGCTTCGAGTAATTCGAAATGCGAGTACACTTAATATAATTGGACAATAAATGTCGTGAAATTAGATAAACATAAGTGTCGATTACGAGATTATCATTGGAAAGTTTAATTTTGTTGCTCACAGCCCTACGGTCGCACCGTCAAATAAGCTTCGACGACCACCCGACAATTTGAGCCAAATGGCAAGTTAACAACACTGGCCTATTTGCAATGATGTGTTATTTCGACCCACAGTCACGGAAAGAGGTGCATTGTGTGGCATTTGGACCTTCCCTGGCAACCGTGCCAAGTTTGTCGCACAGGAATCCGCACCGCATTGTTTCACTCACTTACTTGTCCCTTCACCTCATTTTTTTCATGAATTTCCACAAGTGGTGTTGCTTTTTGTAATTTATAACAAAACAGTTTCACTCACATCAATATCTGGCAATGTGTACATGGTCAAAGTGTGTTTATGTTTAATTTTTGGTGGAAATGCCGTTTCATTGTTTGTTTGTTTGGTTGTTGTGTTTAGATGTACCAATCAACTTTAGAGAGTGTTGGGTTGCTGGCCAAACGCAGTTTCTGGCTGGCCATTCGCTTCCGGAGTTGTTTTGCCCGTGGTCTATTCTTTTAAATGGCCAAGGCGTAATAAGCAAGTACATTTTCTTACAAAGTCTTGTATGACTCAGTCGGAGTTTGAACATTGACTCCCCAGACTCAGAGCGAAAGCCCTAACCATTATGCCATGGATCTGGTTATATATGTTTTTTTGTTTTTTTTGCTACAGCTTATACTGAAATGTAAATAACCCAATGTGTACCACTTTCTTGGCTCGAATGAGCATTTGCACTCTACGAGGCTGCTTCTCGCATTTCTTGAAGGATCCCACTGTTGGCTGTAGTCCTGGGTTGATCCGAGAGGCTCTTCCACAGTTCTCTGACGCGATTCTGAAAACATATCCCACATCGGTCTTTACATCTGCTATGAGTCGCTTCATTGAGTGCCCTCTAATATATAGCAGCAGTTCTCAACAAAAATGGTCAACAGAACAGACAGGTGTAACTATGAGATATTTGTGCAATTCCAAACCTCAGCTATGTTTAAAACTCATGCAGAAACCTCTACAGTTACTTGGATTGAAATGTTGCAATTGACTTAAAGTTTTCCAATTTAGAATTGGTGAAATTCACTTTACGATCGATCAACTGCCGAAAGGTTTTTTTAATTCTGCATGGTTTGCCCTAAATGGTTTTTACCAAATATTAAAGTGCATAGGTATAGGCTAGTCATAAACCTCATGAAGGGTTCATAAAACTATCCTCATATCCTCACTCCCCGTGTTTAGCAATGACAAGTTGGCAGTCATTGCATTACAACAACAAAGGCGATAACACTACAAGAACCAGATTTGTGCCATAGCAATGCCGGTAGAGATGATTAACAATTGTTGTAAAACGACTGTCTGGTGGCGAAAAACAAAAAATACTTTTAAACGTTTCTTTGAAACAAAAAAACAAGAAACATCTCTTTGAATGTTAATCATCTTAACTATAGACGAGTTTAACCTGTCAATCCTTGCAACTCTTTCGTGATTCAGAAAGCAAAACAATGGCCGTGTCTTTTTCGCAATGAAGAAGCAAAGTGGCTTTGGCATCGGACTGGCTATGCTCACCTCACGCCGAGCATGTCAGGGTTAAAAGGAAAGCATAAAGGGAGGAGAATCTTGTCCCCATTGGTTTTCGTCATTTTGCCTCGAGAACCGGTTAAACATGTATGGCCCGGTGCAAGGCGGACTTGTGCACTGGGGTGGGCGCAACACCATTAACGTGCTCTCGCTCCTCTCTCTCTCTCCTTTCTTCTTCCCTCTCTCTCTCTCTCTCTCTCTCTCTCTCTCTCCCTCTGCGATGAACCAGGCGCATGATTACTCGCCAGCGGGGTGGAGTTCCTGGCATTTGGCCAAAACAACACTGAACGTTCCGCTCGGCGCTCTTCGGCCTCCCTTGTCATTGGCTGTTGTGTGTATTGGTCCGTCAAACAGGCGTTGCCAAGAAGCCGTCTGCTCGAGCATCACCCCGGCAGGATCAGCTCGAGCAAGACAGGCGAGAGTCGGCGCGCACGGCTTGAGGGGTGGCTAAAATAAACGCAAGAAGGACTTCAAAGTTTGGTCAATACAACGGTTCAATCCACAAACCACGTCTGCTTTCCGTTGGACAGCGCAGCGTGACCTGGCCTTGATCAACGAGACGCAAGGCTACAACGACTGGGGGATTGGGGGGGACGTGTGTTAGCGGAGATAATTTTAGAGCCGTAAACAAATGTCCCTCCCGCGGTGGGACAATACATGTGGAGAAGATTTTCAATACATAATTCTATCCTTACTAAGCCCAGAATGTTTTCTATTGTTCAACGCGTTTTATATTTATCATTCCAGTAAGAGTGGAGGCCGAATAAGTCGAACTGCATCGTAAATAATTTTCCATCCATTTCTTATGTTTTACATTGGAGTATTAGATCTCAATCCAATCGCTGGATATTCATTTGAAATTTTAAAACAGTGGAAACGTTGGTGTTTATAATCAATCCTTCAATAATTTTTTTTTTATTTTTGCAACGATCCCTCCATACTCAACTCTCGGTAACAATGATGAAGTCGGAAAAAGTGGGTCGCCTTTGGCTTTTGGGATGTAATATACCGAGGTGGTGAGTGTGACAACCGCTCACCTTTAATACATTCCAGACATATAGCGCTGGCAATGCTCGGGGACAATATGGCCCCGAAAAGATAATCAAAAGATCGCCCTGAATAAACATCTTCATTGTGAAAATGAAACCACAGACCATTTAGGAACGCTCCTTTAGTCTGTATGCAATTGGCTCTGGTCAAGCACACGCGTGACGTACTGGGTGATTTCCTTGCTCAGATAGATAGGAGACTACACAGGGAAGCATGAAAATTCATTGTCTATCCCCCACACACATCTGCCTTTGCTTAAAACGCACCTTTTTCATACATATATATATACCTTATTGAATTAAAAAAATTTTTTTATGCATCCTCACGTTGTCATGGCGGGCATCTATCTCGATGCGAAGAAGCATAATTTTTCCCAGGTTAGATGAATTTTGTGTGAGCATTATTTAAATCTTCTTCATTTTGGAAATCTACAACTTAGATCAGTATTTGGAAGTCATTTACATAGTTGAAGTGGCAATAAAGCAATCAATGGCCAATGGTGGTGATAAACGACGTCCTTATTACACGGGGTGCCGCCGCAAAATAGGGGTGAAGGGCACGCAAATGAGGTTAAGTCCCTGCACGAGTAACAGTGAAAGAATGAAGAAGAATAAAGTTGAGAGCATAAATGGGATCCGTTCACGATAGCACTCAAGATTTTCCTGTGAGTTTGATGTTTGTGCTCGTTACTTGTGGCACTGCGCAACATGCGGCACTCGCT
>CM068957.1:75150548-75154381 GCA_035128595.1 Eptatretus atami | reverse complement strand
CTCTCTCTGCGCATGGAACCGGCCGCATGATTACTCGCCAGCGGGGGTGGAGTTCCTGGCATTTTGGCCAAAACCAAACACTGAAACCGTTCCGCTCCGGCGCATCTTCAGGTCCTCCCTTGTCTTGCTGTTGTGTGTATTGGTCCGTCTATTACACAGGCTTGCCAAGAGCGTCTGCTCGAGCATCACCCCGGCAGATCAGCTCGAGCAAGACAGGCGAGACGTCGCGCGCACGGCTTGAGGGGTGGGCTAAAATAAACGCAAGAAGGACTTCAAAGTTTGGTCAATACACGGTTCCAATCCACAACCACGTCTGCTTTCCGTGGACAGCGCATGCGATGACCTGGCTTATCAAACCGAGACGCAAGGCTACAAGACTGGGGGGATGTGGGGGGGACTGTTGTTAGCGGAGATAATTTTAGAGCCCGTAAAAATGTCCACCTCCCGCGGGTGGGACAATACATGTGGAGAAGATTTCAATCCATATTTAATCCTTACCTAAGCCCAAGAATGTTTCTATTGTCAACGCGTTTATATTTATCATTCCAGTAAGAGTGAGGCCGAATAAGTCGAACCTGCCATCCGTAAATCAAATTTCCATCCATTTCTTATGTTGTTACATTGGAGTATTAGATCTCCATCCAATCGCTGCGATATTCATTTGAAATTTAAAACAGCTGGAAACGTTGGTGTTTATAATCAATCCTTATAATTTTTTTTTATTTTTTGCAACGAATCCCTCCATACTCAACTCTCGTACAATGATGAAGTCGAGAAAAAGTGGTCGCCTTTGGCTTTTGGATGTATATACCGGGTGGTGAGTGTGACAACCGCTCACCTTTAATACATTCCAAACATATAGCGCTGCAATGCTCGGGGACCAATAGGCCCCGAAAAAGATAATCAAGAAAAGATCGCCCTGAATAAACATCTTTCATTGTGAAAAGAAACCACAGACATTTCAGGAACGCTCCTTATAGTCTGTATGCAATTGGCTCTGGTCAAGCACAACCGTGACGTACTGGGTGATTCATTGCTCAGATAGATAGGGACCTACACAGGGAATGCATGAAATCTCATTGTCTATCCCCCACACACATCTGCTTTGCTTAAACGCACCTTTTCCATACATATATATACCTTATTTGATTAAAAAAATTTTTTTTAATGCATACTCAACGTTGTCAGGCGGGCATCTATCTCGATGCGAAGAAGCATATTTTTCCCAGGTTAGATGAATTTTGTGTGAGCATTATTAAACTTTTCTTCATTTTGGAAACTAACCAAACTTAGATCATATTTGGAAGTCAATTTACATAGTTGAGTGGTCAATAAAGCAATCCAATGGCCAAGTGTGTGATAAACGACGTCCTTATTAGCACGGGTGTGCGCCGCAAATAGGGTGAAGGGACGCAATGAGGTCTAATGTCCTGCACGAGTAAAGTGAAAGAATAAGAAGAATAAAGTGAGAGCATAAATGGGATCCGTTCACCGATAGCACTCAAGATTTCCTTGTGCAGTTTGTTTTTGTCGCTTACTTGTGGCAACTGCGCAACATGCGGCACTCGCTTTATGATTGCCATAAGTTCGGAATGTCTTTCCCAAAATTGAGCGTGCTCATGTACAAGAAGATTTGTTCATAAACACAACACATGCTTGGTCTATAGGGTGATGAAACACGATTTATTGTTCTTTCAAATATACTCAATGTGCACACATGATGACAGTTACAAAACATCATAACAGTATATGTACATTCAGGTTGTCAAATGTATCTACGTGCTATCAACATTTTACCTTGGATACGACAGTGATAGGTGAGGTGACCTTGGTACAAAATTGTACATTACCTCCACATTGTCGATGGAGACTCAATTAGCTTTGGGTTGATGAGAATACAAATCCTCATACTAAGAGCATGGGACTCTCGATTTGGAGAAGGCTTCAATACCAATACGTACATATACATTTACATTTTGCACCCTCCTTTGCCCACACATTTCAGTGCTTGGGGAATCAACGCTGTGGCAGAAGCGACCGCTCACGTCCAAGATTCTGTTCCACCAAACTACGGACACCAAGTTGGAAAATCGGGTAGAACATTGATGTTGGTGATATGCGAGTGTCACACGGGCCGTTCGACTGCATACTGGCAAGCGCTGAGAGATGCCGGTGTAGGCTGTACCCCTCCGGGGTAGCCAAAACCTGAATGCTGTTTGGCTTTGAGCCGCAGACTCGCCAAGCTCGAGTTGCAAGTGTCCCTGTACATGTAGGCCGCAGCTCCTGGGCCGGCCGCGTAAGGACAGGATGAAGTCGAGCCAAGTGAAGTGCCGCCAAGGTTGTTGAGGCCAGAGTTAAGTCCAGCCGGCGGCACTGTAGAGGGCACCATGGCCGAGGTCATGCTCATAGAACTGGGTGTCTGGAAGACACCTTGCGATGAAAGCGCATTCACGTTCACCGAGTTGAAGAACGGGAAGCTCTTTGCGGAGAGTGCATTTGAAGCGAGTCCCTTGCTGGCCCAATTGTTATACGAGTAACCCGAATACATGTCGTCATAAGGCTGCATGAGGCCATTGAACTGCGGTCCGAATCCGTTCTTACACAGTTCGGCGTGTTGGTTTCGCTCCCGCTTCCGCCACTTGGCCCTTCGGTTTTTGAACCAAACCTGTGCATGTGTACAAAGGTTCTCTCAGAATGGGGCAAAAACACATGGAGCTTACAATGCCGCATCTGCATGGACGGCACAGAGTGTGTCACATCGCGGTACGTGGACCAACAAGAGCCACGTACTTGTGGCTGAGAAAATTCCCAAGGCTGACACACTCAATACAGTGTACATAAATTCTCATGAACATGCATTACAAACACCAAAATGAATGAGACATTTTCATCATCGTAACAAACACTTTTCAACAAAGACATATGTGCTCTCAGTTGAAAATCATTTTGTGCATCATTCTTCTTACCCGATACGAGAGAACATCGTCTCTCCTCCCAACTACTGAGTCTGGCCCTGCCAAGATGTCGGGGTTATGCGTATGGTGTGCACATTTGCCCCTGAATTGTGCATATTTATGCCGAGCTGGACGCAATCTCCACTGTATTTGTATTTCCATGAAATAGAGGCAACACATGAGTGTGTGTAATGCAAAATAAATGGCTCTAACTTTCCAACTTTCTGATATACCTTACCCGAACTCGAGCTTCCGTGAGGTTGGTCCACACTGCGATCTCCTCGCGGGTAGACATATCTGGGTAGCGATTTCTCTGAAAAGTCGCCTCAAGCTCCTGAAGCTGCTGGCTGGTAAAATGAGTCCTCTGACGCCGTTGCCGTTTCTTTTTGTTGGAATCGTCAACACTCGTCTCCTCTGCCTTTGGTGGCTGTGCCTTTTCCGTCTCTGCAAAGGCGACATATAAATTGTCCATTGGTCAAATGAGCACCATTCCTGACTACAAGGGGGGTGTTGGAGGTGGGGGGTCTAGTTTTGCAGTATTCGAGCATTGGGAGTCAATGTGAATGCAGACAATTCTCTAATTTCGTTTTCCAACCACAATGATAATGGTACAGGTGGCACTACTTATTGCAATGAGAAGTTACACATGATCTGAAGTTAATGTCATGTTGCCAGTATTTTCTTCCCTTGGTACATCGAAGGCACATGGATGGATGAGTTTGTGCACATCGACCTCGTAAGATAAGGACATTAGGAGATACCAATGTACCTTTTTGCTCCCCGAATCACAAAATTATGATATGATGTACAAATCGACGGTGTATGTGAAAATTGTACAGCATTATGAGGCAAATGCTCAGAAGGATAGCGCCGCATAGA
>CM068957.1:75140548-75145548 GCA_035128595.1 Eptatretus atami | reverse complement strand
TTTGGTCAAAATCGGTCAACGGTCAAGGTCACGGTGAGGTCAAACATTCGATTTTTGATGTTTGGTACAGATAACTCGAGAACGGAAGAACTACAATGTCAAATTACACCAAGTGATTCAGGAGGGTGATGGCTAGTGCTGATTAGATTTTTGTCAAAATCGGTCAAAGGTCAAGGTCACAGTGAGGTCAAACATTCGATTTTTGATGGTTTTGTACAGAATCTCGTAGAACTTCTGGTTTGCGTCGCTACCTTCTCCAGAGACAGCTTTTATTAGACAATGTCAGAGGTCAAGTTTACGATTTCGTAAGTACCAGTCTATGACTGCTTGTTTGTTTGTTTGTTTGTTTGTTTGTAGGCACGATAACTCGAGAACGGAAGAAGCTACCGATGTCAAATTACACCACGTGATTCAGGAGGGTGATGGCTAGTGCTGATTAGATTTTGGTCAAAATCGGTCAACGGTCAAGGTCATGGTGAGGTCAAACATTCGATTTTTGATGGTTTGGTACAGATAACTCGAGAACGGAAGAAGCTACCAATGTCAAATTACACCACGTGATTCAGGAGGGTGATGGCTAGTACTGATTAGATTTTGGTCAAAAATCGGTCAACGGTCAAGGTCACGGTGAGGTCAAACATTCGATTTTGATGGTTTGTACAGAATCATCGTAGAAACTTCTGGTTTGCGTCGCTACCTTCTCTAGAGACAGCTTTTATTAGACAAGGTCGAGGTCAAGTTGACGATTTCGTAAGTACCAGTCTATGACTGCTTGTTTGTGTGTTTGTTTGTTTGTAGGCACGATAACTCGAGAACGGAAGAAGCTACCAATGTCAAATTACACCACGTGATTCAGGAGGTGATGGCAAGTGCTGATTAGATTTTGGTCAAAATCGGTCAAAGGTCAAGGTCACAGTGAGGTCAAATATTCGATTTTTTATGGATTGGTACAGATAACTTGAGAACAGAAGAAGCTACCAATGTCAAATTACACCACGTGATTCAGGAGGGTGATGGCTAGTGCTGATTAGATTTTGGTCAAAATCGGTCAAAGGTCAAGGTCACAGTGAGGTCAAACATCCAAAAAATGATAACTCGAGAACGGAAGAAGCTGCCAATGTCAAATTACACCACGTGTTTCAGGAGGGTGATGGCTCGCGTGATTAGATTTTGGTCAAAATCGGTCAAAGGTCAAGGTCACAGTGAGGTCAAACATCCAAAACATTCGATTTTTGATGGTTTGGTACAGAATCATCGTAGAAACTTCTGGTTTGCTTCGCTACCTTCTCCAGACACAGCTTCTATTAGACAAGGTCAGAGGTCAAGTTGACGATTTCGTAAGTACCAGTCTATGACTGCTTGTTTGTTTGTTTGTTTGTTTGTAGGCACGATAACTCGAGAACGGAAGAAGCTACCAATGTCAAATTACACCACGTGATTCAGGAGGTGATGGCTAGTGCTGCTTAGATTTTGGTCAAAATCGGTCAAAGGTCAAGGTCACAGTGAGTCAAATATTCGATTTTGATGTTTGGTACAGATAACTCGAGAACGGAAGAAGCTACCAATGTCAAATTACACCAAGTGATTCAGGAGGTGATGGCTAGTGCTGATTATATTTTGGTCAAAATCGGTCAACGGTCAAGGTCACGGTGAGGTCAAACATTCGATTTTTGATGGTTTCGTACAGAATCATCGTAGAAACTTCTGGTTTGCGTCGCTACCTTCTCTAGAGACAGCTTTTATTAGACAAGGTCAGAGGTCAAGTTGACGATTTCGTAAGTACCAGTCTATGACTGCTTGTTTGTATTTTGTTTGTTTGTTTGTAGCACGATAACTCGAGAACGGAAGAAGCTACCAATGTCAAATTACATCACGTGATTCAGGAGGGTGATGGCTAGTGCTGATTAGATTTTGGTCAAAATCGGTCAAAGGTCAAGGTCACAGTGAGGTCAAATATTCGATTTTTGATGTTTGGTACAGATAACTCGAGAACGGAAGAAGCTACCAATGTCAAATTACACCACGTGATTCAGGAGGTGATGGCTAGTGCTGATTAGATTTTGGTCAAAAACGGTCAAGGTCAGGGTGAGGTCAAACATTCGATTTTTGATGGTTTCGTACACGAATCATCGTAGAAACTTCTGGTTTGCGTCGCTACCTTCTCTAGAGACAGCTTTTATTAGACAAGGTCAGAGGTCAAGTTGACGATTTCGTAAGTACCAGTCTATGACTGCTTGTTTGTTTGTTACTTACGAATCTAAAGATTTCGTAAGTATATTGATGACTTCCGTTTCTGTTTGTTTGTTTGTTTGTTTGTATGTTTGTTTGTTGTTTGTTGTGCACGATAACTCGAGAACGGAAGAAGCTACCAATGTCAAATTACACCACGTGATTCAGGAGGTGATGGCAAGTGCTGATTAGATTTGTCGAAATCGGTCAACGGTCAAGGTCACAGTGAGGTCAAATATTCGATTTTGATGGTTTGGTACAGATAACTCGAGAACGGAAGAAGCTACCAATGTCAAATTACACCACGTGATTCAGGAGGTGATGGCTAGCGCTGATTAGATTTTGGTCAAAATCGGTCAAAGGTCAAGGTCACAGTGAGGTCAAACATAATTCCATAAATTCATGTGGAGAAATGGAGTATTTTTGCTTTCGGTCGACGTTACGAGTTCGTTTTAACTTCAATTTTAATTTTGCCTTTGTTTTTGCGATTGCTTAGGACGCTTAAAACTCGGTTGTCGAAATTCTGGTAAAAATCGGATGTTTTGGAGACGTTTTAAGATTGTATAAAAAATATTTCACCGCCGCGTCACGGCTCGTCACGTGGTGCAGCGCGCTCGAGCAGAGACGTCGTTGAGTCACGTAAAGTTTTGCGTGTGCGCGCTGACGGTGTTTTCGATAAAGATGGTGTTTTAAGTCATTTTTTATCCCAATAAAGGTTATCGTCTTATGCCTGACTCGCTAAGCCGTCGGATTATGTAAAGATTTGTGGTGGATGGCCGAATATTACGGTTTTGTGACTTTGATATAATAATATTAAATAATTGCGTGGAGAAATGGAGATTTTTGCTTCGGTCGACGTTACGATTTTTGATGGTTTGGTACAGAATCATCGTAGAAACTTCTGGTTTGCGTCGCTACCTTCTCTAGAGACAGCTTTTATTAGACAAGGGCAGAGGTCAAGTTGACGATTTCGTAAGTACCAGTCTATGACTGCTTGTTGTTTGTTTGTTTGTGAACAGTATTACGGAAAAACTCCTCGACGGATTTCGACGAAACTTGGTGGGGGATTAGGTATGGTCCAAGGATCATGCCATTAGAATTTGGACTTGGTCAAAGTCCAATATGGCCGCTATGGCGGCCATTTTGAAAAAATATTTGAATTTTGGTTTTGCATTTCTACATGTTTTAAGTGATTTCCAACCAAAAATAAATAAATTTGTTAGAGGAAAAAAAAAAGAAAAATTTGCAACTTTTTTCAAAAAAATTTCGATTTTATTTGAAAAATATTTGAATTTTTTTTTTTTGCATTTCTACATGTTTTAAGTGATTTCCAACCCAAAAAAATTTGTTAGAGAAAAAAAACCAGAAATTTTGCAACTTTTTTTTCAAAAAAATTTCGATTTTATTTTTTTGGCATTTCTACATGCGCGTCGATCTAGTTTAGTTTATTCAATCGTGGTTCAGTAGAGTCTGATCCGTTTTGACCTACAATGAATAGGATATCAGGTTCACTTAAGTTGACCCAAGCAGTATGGTGGCGGAGGTTTTGCACTCTACCGAGTGCTCCCCCTCTAGTTCACTTATGCTTTCGGACCATGCAGGACCAAGTGCAACCAAACTTCGCATAGCCTGCTCTTTCATCCAGTGGAAGGTTGAGGGCTATGTTTGGATAATAAAAAAATATTGAAAAAGAAAATTAATATCAGATAATTTACCTGAAAGCCTGGATCAGCACTTGTGCGGATACACAGCCTGCGTTTTTGTTTGCCATGTAGTGATTGAGTAATATGTATTGTGAAGATCGTATATTGAGGTTGTGGTGATTAGTTGTCAACACCACAAGTTTAATTATTATAGTGTTTACACGTATGCCTGTTATTAAAAACATTGCTTCACACATGTTTATTATAGCACCTCCGTTTTCAGGCCTCGAGAGAGTATGTTGCTTATACTGTGCCTGGGATTTTCTCGGGAGCAGTCGAGTGATATGTTTCGTGAAGATCGTATGTTGATGCTGTCGTGATTTGTTTTAATCCTTTATGTTCTTGTATATGGCAGTTTGGCTGCCGGGTCGCTGCTATCATTTATTGGAAGCGCAGCTGGACTGCTGATGCTGTGCCCCTCTACCAGTACACTGGTAATCATTTTGCTGACCTCGGCAGGATGACAGGCTGAGTCAACCTCACCTGGTGTTAACTCAGCAGCCAACGGGGCTCAAACTCAGGACTCTAAGGTCCGAAGCCAGCTACGTTATTTGTTTTAATAAAAATAAATTAAAAGAAGGGAAATAGGTCCAAGTGCATTTTGCAACACCCAAGATTGGTAATTCATACGAAACCGAAAGGCCAACATTCCGCAATTTGTCATGCAGGAAATATTGAAATATATTTCAGTGAATTTCCCTGGGCAATGCCAGATATATGTATGTATATGTACAGTATAGACCATATATAGAAAACTATTCAACCGAAGAAGCACACTGACTCTATGACACGACGCTAACATCATGTACATAAATTATACGTCATGCACATAAAGTGCTTCTTTGGTTGAATTTGATATTCTTGGCTGCAAACCTCTTGACTGGTGATCAGCAGGGCAGAGACAATGTGCTCGTATGGCAGGTGACACTTGTTGCTGGCATGTCGTGCAACAAGCGCTGTGATGGGACTCAATTTGTGTGCTGCTGCCTCGTCAAGTTAGGGGGTTCGATTCAGACATATATATATATGGATGGCCAAGACCCGAGACATGCACAATTGCTTCTAGGC
>CM068957.1:75129140-75140538 GCA_035128595.1 Eptatretus atami | reverse complement strand
GGGTTTGAATCCTGATCCAGTTATAGACTGTCATCCCGGTGTTTCACAGGAAGGGTGGTTCATCAATGTGTGTGCCGTCCCTTGGATGGACATTTAATGGGAATCCCGTCTTCCGGCATTAGTTGGTGGACGTTAAATATCCCACAGTGGCCTTCATGAAGAGTTTGCGAGCTATCGCTGGCATCATGGCTAAATTCAAAATTCCTGCCACAACTACTGCCGGGATGCCAATGAAAAAACGCACAGTATGGCAAACAGGTTGAGAGTGTGACATGGGCGAATTGATTCGATTTTGGTGAAGATCTGGATCCAGTTACTAGAACTTCAAAATTTTTAAAGTGATTCTTCACCATTTAGAGATGGTGCCAAAAATGGTATATACCACGATATTTATATAAGTTTTGGACGGTTATGACTAAACATGGTAGATGAGTATCATGACTTGGGGAGGTGACAAGAACAAGCTGATTAGATTTTGGCTAAAGTCCGGATGCAGATCTGGCCTATCAGTGAGATACAAAACGTAAACTGTTCAGCCTGATTGAGTTCAGTTCAGCTCTCCACTGAGTGCCGTTCTAGTTTATATTGTTATCATGTCTCAAGTACTAGATTTCCTCCTTGACGAATACTTTTTCACCCGACTGTATGTACATATATATATATATATATATATATATATATATATATATATATATATTGTTAAGGATTCAGTGACGAGAGGATTCTCAACCCACTCTGGCCGTCTCCGGGTTTTATAACGCCGGCCGGCTCAGCACAGGCCTCGGGTCACGTATCTTCAATCGCGATACCAACGTAATCCTTGTACCTTACCAGTTGGGGGATAGAACCCGGTTACAGACTGGTTGTGTCAGATGCCGACGTTTTCTGCCAGCTGTAACCATTTTGGTTTTATATGCCAATCGAACGGATCGTTCCTCGACGTGACACAAATGAATCCGTAGCGGCAACTTCATCCGAATCAACCAGATTTATTGGGGAACATCGGGGATCACAACACAAGCAAAATTCACGACAATGCTTTTATTAACAATCTTTAACCCGTTCTTAACTAGGGAACTACGGACTACAGGTTTCGAGGGGTCCTACCGAGATATGCCTTATACAACACGTGCAGACAAAGACAGACAGACAGACAGACAGCATGCATGCAAGACAAGAAAGAGTACTTGGTGATGTTTCATGGACGAGAGGACAGTGTCAAAAGCACGAATGTCGCTCGCAACCGGCGATGTCCACGGATTCGAGCCCAGCTCGAACGTGCAGCGTGGCAAGATGGCGGCGCCACACTCTTTCCTTTCCGCACCGCACGCGGTCTCCGCTGCTCTGACCCCGCGTAAGGTCGACATGGGTCTCAGCTGATTTCTCTCAAGGTCAGCATACAAATCCAGGCCTGGCCTGTTCACCAGACAGGGCCCAAATCGAGGTGCCGGGCTCTGGCAAGCGGATCGGCAAACGTGTCGAGCCGTTGGTGTGAGCAGGGACCGTCAGAGGCTAGGTCGTCTCCTCTCCTGCCTTCCCGCCTCGAAGCCCGACTTCCCAACTCCGTCCTCTCAGTTTCTCTTCTGTCGAATCACCTTTTCTTTCCTTTTCCACGCTTGCCTCTCAAAGCCGGCTACCGTCTCTCTCACGGCAAAATCCTCGACGTGCAGGCAGGTTCAGCGTCTCTCCCGGCAGATCCAACAAGGCAGACTCGATGTGCAGGCAGCCTCTCTTACGTTCGCTCGCTTCGAAAAACCAGCACGCCTCGAAAACCCGACCGTTTTTCCAAACTGAGAACTCCTTTTTTTTCTCGTTTCTCTTTCGTTCGCTCCTTCGACACATGAGCACGCCTCTCTCTGTGAAGCCGACAAACTCCCTCCCCTAGTCTCACTTCCTCTTTTTGGCCACACCCTCTCAGCGGACAGGGCGGGGCCTATCGTCCGTAGAGGGGAGGAAGAAGAGGGAGCCCTTGCACACACCACCACTGTACGAACAACAAAACAGCCTCTACACCTCCCGACACACATGTAATGTCCATTTTCCACACAACCTAGCTAAACATGCATTTAATGGGGAATCTGAGCTAATCCTATATTTAGTAGCTCAATAAGGGCCATTTCCGTAACAATAATATATATATATATGTATAAGATATATGAATATATATGTATATATTACATACATATGAGAGGAGGAGATTGTGACCATACTCTGTGCAGAGCATTGGTGTTGCTTAAGCAGTCTCCTTAGCTATTGGGCACAATCCTGGACGGGTCGCCACTCCGACACAGTTTACCAGCAAGCTGGCACTCATTTTGCCGACCTCGAAGGATGACAGGCCGAGTTAACCCCACCTGGTATTGATTCAACAGCTGAGCGGGATTTAACTCAGGACCATAGAATCCAAAGCCACCACCCCTAACCATTGAGCCAACACCAAGGTAGGTGTGTGTGTGTGTGTGTGTATGTATTATATACATATATATATATATATATATGTAAAGGATCTTCTGGCTAAACACATGCATTATAGGTTCCACCTATTAGGTATGAGCTTCACAGAGCTACACTCTCTTACATATCAGTAGGATTGCACTGCAGCCAATACCAGGAAAATAATTTAATTCTGAATTTTATAGACCAGTCCTCCCTGGAGAGGGAACATCCATGGACACATGTTTCGGGTTTGTTGGCCCTCGTCAGCTTGAAGCAGGGTGAGATATACACCGTGTTCCAAAAAGACCTGGACAACTTTAGTTGTGAATATATTTAGAACCACAAACGATAAAATGATACGCTTTGGTTTATATGATACAGAAACTCATAAAGTTTTGTGCACATCATCACTTCAATGTGAGCTCTGTTTGTCATGCGCAGGACATCAAGGCGGTACACGAGTTCTTGCCATGTTCGACTCAGCATGTCTGTGTCCACCAGTGCACATGTAGCTGTGATCCGAGAACGAAGATCCTGCAGATTTGTCACCTTGGTGTTGTGGAGAACATCTTTGACAAACCCCCACAGAAAAAAATCAAGGGGGTGATGTCTGTTGATCGTGGGGTACAGGCGGTTGGTCCATCTCGGCCAATCCAGTGACCTGGAAATGTTTAATTCAGGACGGCTTGAACGACTAAGCCCCAATGAGGGGGAGTGCCACCCTGTTGAAAAATGATATCGGGTTGCAGGTCTTCAATCTGTGGGAAGGCAAACCTTCCAACATGTTCATGTAAATTGTTGAGGTCACTGTATCCTCCTCAAAGAAAAACGGACCCACCAAGCGGTCATGGAGAAGGCCTCACCACACATTGACCTTTGGACAGTCGCGTATGTGTTCAATGACCATGTGGGGATTTTCATAGCCCCAGATCCTCACATTGTGCCAGCTGACCTTCCCCGATACATGAAGCAAGCTTCATCTGCAAACATCACCTTTTTCAGGTAATCTTCATCATCGTCTATGTGACTGAGCATTTCCAAGGCAAGTGCCTAGTGTTTGGGTCCATCATTATGGTTTGAATCCCTGTAGAATCTGCACCTTATAGGCATAAAGTGTCAGTGTTTTATTCAAAATCCTGCGTACAGTTGTCGTTGGTAGTCCCAGTTCCCAAGATGCATGTCAAATTGATTTTCTGGGACTTTGTTGAAATGATTCACGCACTCGTTCAACGTCTGCTCCACGTGTGCTTGGTCGACCGGTACTTTTCTGTTTTTGACAACTTCCAGTCTCCTTAAACCCCTTGTATCACTCTCTGATACTAGTCCATGATGACGGATTCCTTCCATACCTTGTATGGAAATTACGCTGAACTTGTGTGTCGGATCTCATCTCGACGAACCATTCAACACGCTGAGCTTTCTCCTGTGGAGTCGCCATTTTCTTTTACATTAAACCACCAGACCTGAAAATAATGAAAACTTTATGAGTTTCTGTATCATACAAAACAAGGGGTATAATTATATCATTTGTGGTGCTAAATATATTAACAACCAGTTGTCCAGGTCGTTTTGGAACACCCTGTATCCATCCATCCATCCATTGAGACCATACTCTGTGCAG
This sequence comes from Eptatretus atami, assembly GCA_035128595.1. NCBI lineage: Eukaryota > Metazoa > Chordata > Myxini > Myxiniformes > Myxinidae > Eptatretus > Eptatretus atami. Next base: position 75,136,481 of record CM068957.1, on the reverse strand, counting down.
AGCATTGGTGCTGCCTAAGCAGTCTCCTTGGCTATTGGGCACAATCGTGGACAGGTCACCACTCCGACACAGGACACCAGCAAGCTGGCACTCATTTTGCCGACCTCAGAAGGATGACAGGCAGAGTCAACCCCACCTGGTGTTAATTCAACAGCAAAGTGGGATTTGAACTCAGGATCCTAGGATCCCAAATCCACCACCCTAACCATTAAGCCAACACCAGGCATACAAATTAATACTATTCCATTAATATCACAAAATACAAACACTCGTGAGGTAAACGAATATAGACGCTGTTCTCACGTGACAACTAACACAGACAAATCTGCCGGCAAGAAATGGCAGACACAAAACACTTCCGACAGATCAAAAATTAAAATCATAATTGCGTTGAGAAATTAATGAACCCTCCCAACCACCTTAGAATAGATCAAAGTGGGGTTGTTCGGGTAGAAACTCAAAATCACAATTGTATTGAGATATTATCAAACCATCAAATGTTTCTGCCAAACTCGTGATTGACGTTTCCTTCCGGATCGGGAGCAGCTTCATCCGGATTGAAAGTCAAAATCATAATTGTATTCATGAATTCATGAAACCTCCCACCCACCTTAGGACATACGCTGGGACCCTAAAACATTCCACAGAATGTTTGACGGGGCTAGCCCCAAAACTAAGGGAGTAGTTTGGGGATGGACGGACAGACAGACAGGCAGACAGACATTCACTCTTGAATATTATCATTAATATATATATTATATATATATAATTATAATATATATTATATATAATATATATATAATAATTGTTCTGCATTACTTTATAGACGATCTAACATTCTAAATATTCCTACATTTTTCTAGAAATATGTGTGTTGTTGCTCTTGATTGGCCCATGCCTGCCCTGCATGAACAGAGCAGCTACACGAGAAAGAGCCGATTGACCTCCCAGGAGCGACCCAGAGATTCCTCATATCCAAGATGTTGTGTTGGGGGGGGGGGGGGGAGGAGAGGAAAAGGAGGGTGTGGAGGGAATGGGTTGGTTTATGGGACCGATCAGCGCTATGATCGTGACCACGCTTCCCTGATGAATGATAAAAGACCATTTTGAACATCCCTCGAGGCGAAGGTCCAGGCTCTAAGGATCCGAGTGCAACACTTTATTGTTGGAGAGTACAAGAAGGAGAGAGGAGGAGAGTGCAACACTTTATTGGGAGGGGAGGAGTTCAGAGGGAGAGAGAAGAGAGAGGGGGGGGGGGATTTAGCAAAGCGAATGTTATGTCATGCTTTGTGACCACACACACCGCACAGACGCAACCACAAAGCACATATATAGCCACAACCGTAGGTCACACAAAATCAACACACCATATATATGAATGACCAGAATAAACCGTCTACAATGCAGTGCTCTAATAAAGTTACCCCGTCCTTTAAATTTTCAACTTTGTTGCCTTATAGCCTGGAATCAAATTGCATTAATAAGACGTTTTCCACCTTTATTTACACATCGTAATCCACAACTTCCAAGTGAAAAACAAATTCTACAAATTCCAGAAAATTATTTATAAATTCAAAACTTGAATATCTTGGTTTGATAAGTGTCCACCCCCATGAGTTAATACTTGGCGGAAGCACCTTTGGCAGCAATTATAGCTGTGACTCTGTTGGGATAGGTCTCTCCCAACTTTGCACACCTTGATTGGGCAATATTTGCCCATTCTTCTGTGCAAAGCTGTTCAAGCTCAGTCAAATCACGTGGGGAGCATTGATGGACAGCAATCTTCAAGTCATGCCACAGATTTCCAATTGGATTTAGATCGAGACTCTGACTGGGCCACTCCAGGAAATTTATCTTTTTGTTCCTTCGCCACTCCAGTGTAGCTTTAGCTGTGCGCTTTGGTTCGTTGTCATACTGAAAGGTAAACTTCTGTCCAAATTTCAGCTTTCTTGCAGAGGGCAGCAGGTTTTCCTCCAGGATTTTTCTGTATTTTGTTCCATCCATTGTCCCTTCTAAACTGACAAGTACCCCAGTCCCTGCTGATGAGAAACATCCCTATAACATGATGCTGCCACCGCCATGCGTCAAAGCAGGGATGGTGTTCTTTGGGTGATGTGCTGTGTTGGGTTTGCGCCAAACGTAACGTTTTGCATTTTGGCTAAAACGTTCCATCTTGGTTTCGTCAGACCACAAAACTTTTTTCCACATGTCTTCAAAATCTCCGGAGTGGTTTTTTTCATACCTCAAACAAGACTCAAGGTGGGCTTGTTTGAGTAATGGCTTCCTTCTTGCCACCCTACCATTCAGGCCAGACTTCTGGAGTGCTTGGGATATCGTTATCACATGCACACAGTGACCAGTCTTTGCCATCAAGGCATGTAGCTCTTTCAAAGTTGCCATTGGCCTCTTGGTGGCCTCTCTGATCAGTGTCCTCCTTGCTTGGTCATCCATTTGGAGGGACATCCTGATCAAGCAGGGTCTTGGTGGAACCGTACACTTTCTACTTCTTAATGATTGTCTTGACTGTGTTCCAAGGAATATTCAAGGCCTTTGAAATAATTTTATACCTATTCCCTGATCTGTGCCTTTCCACAACTTTATCCCGGAGGCCTTTTGAAAGCTCCTTGGGGCTCATGGTTGAGTCTTTGCTGTGAAATGTACTTCCCAGCAGAGGAAACCTGCAGCAACAGCTGATTTTATTCTAAAATAATCAGAATCACTACAATTTAACATAAGTGGAGACCAATTAACTTGATGTGTGATTAGTTACACCTCAGCTAATGAAGAATTACTATTGCAAGGGGGGTGGACACATCCAACGAAGATATTCTTGTTTTGTATTTTAATTATTTCTGAAATTTGTAGAATTTGTTTTTCACTTGGAAGTTGTGGGTTACTATGTGTAAATAAAGGTGGAAAAGTCTGATTTAATACAATTTAATTCCAGATTATCAGGCAGCAGAAGGTGAAAATTTTGAAAGGGGGGTGTTGGCTTTTTATAGGCACTGTATTCATACAAACATACATATATACAAATATATATATATATTATTGTAAATTTATATGTATGTATATATGCATTGTCTGTATATATGCATTGTATGTATGTATAAATATAATATATATATATATATATATATATTATATATATGTATTGTATATTTATATGTATGTAATATGCATTGTCTGTATATATGCATTGTATGTATATATATATATATATATGTATTGTATATTTATATGTATATAATATCATTGTCTGTATATATGCATTGTATGTATATATATATATATATATATATATATATATGCATTGTATGTATATATATATGCATTGTATGTATATATATATATATATATATGTATTGTATATTTATATGTAGTATATATGCATTGTCTGTATATATGCATTGTATATATATATATATATATATTTATATATATGTATTGTATATACTGTAATATACTGTATGTATATATAATAACTGTATATATACTGTGTATATATGTATATATAAATATATATATTGTGTGTATATATAAGAAGAAGAAGGAGCACCAAACTCTCGTTTATAAAGCTACAATGTAATGTCCTCAATGTTGATTGGTTGAGAGAAAGAAAGAATGGAATTACCTGATTGGGTGAACCACAGAGCATCATGAATCATGAGATTCCACCAAAGATAAATCACCAAAGTACCAGCAGAAACATATATGCTAATTAGCTGAGGGCTAGTTGGGGTGGGGGTGGGGGGGGGGGTTCATGGTGACGCAACTGACTATGGTAGTGTTGTTACACAGTCAAGCCATCATATTAAAAACAGAAATAAAGTTCGGCCAAATTCTGTCAACAAAGAATGACCTTGTTTGACCTGATGAATGTGGCCTCCATTGCCCAAAGGTGAGCTAAACTGTCTCCACTACTCAGGATTTTAAACCAGCCGATAAGATATTGCTCTGCACGCTCAGGATTATTCAGTAAATGGTCACCAATTGCAGAGACACAGGGAATAGTTGTCATGATGTGTACATTCTTACAAGCCCGAGTTGGTTGTCTCTGTTTGGATGACTGACCCCATCTGATTACCAAAGGGACGTGTTGTTCAATGCGATTCTTAAATCTCAAAGATGTGCGGCCCACGTACCAAGCATCACACTGGCACTGAAATTCGTAAATAATCTTACTTTATATGAGAGGTGGGCAGAACATATTTTTGATGGATGGATGGTCTGTCAAAGACTCATAAAGATAGTGTTCCTCTTCGGCTGATCTCTTCAATGACTGGTTCTGCACAGCATGAACTTGCCAGATGGTTATGTGAACTATTACCGTCAGCACTGGGCAGTATCCCACTGATGGGTGGATCTGAACCAAAATGTAATCCACTTGTTCTTGTCACCTAATTAACTCATTCACCTTGTTTTGTCATAACTCGTCCACAACGTTTTGAGATATAGTGGTATATATGTATATATATACACATATACAGTTTTTGGCCCTATCTATTAATTTTAGAAATTAGGCCTGTATTGACCTTTTGACCTTAAAATTAATTGGTTGTTGAATTCAGTGACCTGATATGCAAATGCTCTTCAAATTTAGAGTTAATAATCGGATTTAAATTGAGGATTTTAGAAATTTGGCCCCCATTGACCTTTTGGCCTATGGTGACCTCAAAATTAATAGGTGGTTGAATTCAGTGACCTGACATGAAAATGCTCTTCAAGTTTCAAGTCAAACGGATGAAAATTGAGGGTTTTATCAAATTTGGCCCAAATTGGCCTATTGGCCTGTCTAGACCTTTTGACCTATGTTTACCTCAAAGTAAATAGGTGATTTAGTTCAGCAACCTGATATGCAAATGCTATTCAAATTTCAAGTCAATCGGATGAAAATTGAGGATTTTAGAAAATTTCGCCCAAATTGGCCTTTTGGTCGATGTTGATCTCAAAATAAAGAGGTGGTCGGATTCAGCGACCTGATGCACAAATGGTATTCAAATTAAAAGTCAATCGGATGAAAATTGCCAATTTTAGAAACAATTTTAAAATTTGGCCTATTTTGGGTTGACCTTATGGCCTATCTTGACCTTTTGAACTATGATAACCTCAAAAGTAATAGGTGCTTGAATTAAGTGACTTGATATGCAAATCCTGTTCAAATTTCAAGTCAATCAGATGAAATTTGAAGATTTTAGAAAATTTGGCTCAAATTGGCCTATTGGCCTATGTAGACCTTTTTGGTGAACGAATTTTACGAAACTTCAATGCAGGACCGTCGCAGGGTCGGTGCCTTAATCTCTGAAAATTTCATAAAGATCAGTTAAGCGGTTTGGGCTGGAGGCGAGCGGACAGACAAACAAACACACAAACACACAAACAAACAGAGGTGATCAACATACTTGTCAAAAAAAATCTTTTTTTGCCAAGTTACAAACAAACAAACACACAAAGAAAACACACACACACCACACACACACACACCACACACACACACACACACACACACACACAACAAACGGAGGCGATCAATATACTTGTCAAAATTATTATTTATTTTTTTTTGCCAAGTAACAAACACACAAGAAGAAGTCGTCATGCAGAGCACGATACTTGCAAAATCCATGAAACCAATTTGACCTAAAAAAATAATTGGTGAGGACCGTATGAAACTCCTCTTCAATGAATTCATTGACTAAATATGAAACTCTTCTTCAAATTTCAAGTGAATCGGATGAAAATTGACAATTTTAGAAATTAGACCGTTATTGTCCTTTTGGCCTATGTTGACCTCAAAAATAATTGGTGGTTGAATTCAGCGACCTGACATGCAAATCCTCTTCAAATTTCAAGTCAATGAGATGAAAATTGAGGATTTTAGAAATACACCTTAGTTGTTGACCTTGGGCCGATGTTGACCTTTTGGTCCAAGTTGATCTCAAAAATAATTGGCTGGTTGAATCCAGTGACCTGAAATATAAATCCTCTTCAAATTTCATGTCAATCGGATGAAAATTGAGGATTTTAGAAATCCAGATCTCAACACCTTAGTTGTTGACCTTGGGCCTATGTTGACCTTTTGGTCGATGTTAATCTCAAAAATAATTGGCTCGTTGAATTCCGTTCGCTGAAATATAAATCCTCTTCAAATTTCGCGTCAATCGGATGAAAATTGAGGATTTTAGAAATTCCACCTTCGTTGTTGACCTTTGGCCTATGTTGGCCTTTAGACCTTTTGACCTCAAAAACAATAAGCCTCTTCCTTCTGACAAAAACTCTACCATGTGATGAAGTTTCGTGAAGATCGGTTTAAAATTGTGACCTGTCGGTGATAAACAGACAGACAGACAGACAAACAGACAGACAAAATAACAAAATCGACGGACAAATATACTTGAAAAATCTTATTATTTGCAAGTAATATTATTTGTAAGTAATTGCAAGTTATTTTGCAAGTATCAAACGGACAGAAAGGGGTGAAAACATAACTTCCTTCACCTTCGGTGGCGGAGGTAATAAGGGTTCCCCGTCGTCGCTGATTAGGGCTGTACAGTGTACACGTATGACAATGCAAACACCTGAGTGTGAGAATTTTGTTTGTCATCACGTGAGAGATTCCCACACAACTACACTGAGATAGCAAGCAGTACAATCTGGTGTCCAGGAATATCGAAGACCAGGCGACTTGCTCCTGCAGTTTCGGGTGAGATTTTGTAACTTGGCCAGGGTGCTGGAGATAACTCACCTACTCTTCGCACAAGACAGTGTGTGGTCTTTAACGTTGACCATGCCATGCTAGCAGACAGAACACCCACCTCCATAGACAGATCCACCCGAGGGATTAAGTAACTTTATAATGCAACGCCCTGCCTGCGAAACACCAATCAGAGTTTATAGTCGAGTCAGGAATCAAATCCAGAGTAAACTGCTATAAAGTTATTAACTGTTCCATCTATGCACCATCCTGTCCGACGTCTCATAGATCATACTGAATAGTTACTTTCGCCAAGTCATGACCATCCAAACCGCTGCCAACTTTGGAACGAGATTGAAGATGTCAAATTAACATAATAACTCTCAATTTAATTGAAAATGTCGAAATTTTAGCCCCTCTATTTCTGTTCATTTGCATATTCATCCAAGTACAAACTTGACTCTCTTTCTTAATTTGAAAATTTAACTTTTTGATATTACATTTTCATATGGGTAAGTTTATTTTTACTAACTTGGCTGTTTTTGCAAATGGTCAAAATTATTTTTATATAAATAGTTTTACTCTTGAGCACTATATCTTGGAACATTCCTTTTCATAAATTAGAATTTGTATTTTGAATGAGTGTG
>CM068957.1:75042986-75053538 GCA_035128595.1 Eptatretus atami | reverse complement strand
ACACCGCTCTCATCAAACTAGGAGGCTGGGACAGGGGACAGTTCGTAAAAGAGGACATCCTTGATATCAATATCCCTGTATTGCTGGAGACATATGACTCGGGTGTAGATCAATTCGGTGTCATATACTGGCCTTCCATCCAGCTTGATGCTCTTTTTGGTCGAAGTCATCAGGGTCACTTTCTTGGTTATTAGTGTCTTGTTGAAGCTTGTTGGCCATCCAGATTCAAATTCCGCCATCTGTTGTCATCTAATCTTGAGAGAATCATCAACGTTTACCTTGTCTGTCACATGAAACATAGTAGTAGACACCAAAATTGTGTGTGTAAGTGCATGAGAAGTGAAGATATAGCCCAAAACAGAATTTATCGAAAGTCGGTGGTGGCCATTTTTGTTTTCGCCTCTAAAAAAAATTCCTCAAGGGTGCGAGTCTGGCACTCGGCTGATTCTGATTCAGGATAGCTCAGAGATGATGAATCAACAAAAAACTTCATAATGACGCTAAAGCACGCTTTGCTGAAATGGCTGTTTGGCATCTAGACTAACATGGCTATGTGCCTATAATCCTCAGAACCTGTCGTACTTCCAGCAGAAAGTCCATTTGAGGTCTGAATTGCAGGTGCTGGATGAATTGCATTCACACATTCCCATCAGAGAGTCTGTAGGTAGCAGGACCTCTCTGTCACTGATCTTGAGGAGTAGGGTAAACTTGTTTTGTCCTTTCTGGTGAAATCCAGGTTTCTGAACTCGCACGAAAGAAACACATTGGAAGGCGGAAGGTTTCGCTCCCGACGCTTGTCTTTGTATCGTCTAGACTTCTCTTGTTTCTGTTGAACACAGCATCTCACATCCTTGAGTCTTGCAGCAGGTACACTGATTTGACGGTCCCCAATGTGGAACTTGGTGTGCAATGTACGTCGCAGGCAGAAGTTCATCAGGGGTCTGATGAGTTGTTGCATGTCTTGAAGTTCGATACATTTGCAAGAAGTCAGGTATGAATGATTTCCAGGGCTTCCCTTTGAGATTTGCCGGATGTAAACAGTCTTAAACACTGTTGAATTATTCCATTTCCCGTTGGCTTGTGGGTAATAGATAGAACTATGGCAGTATTTGATGTTTCTTTCCTGCAGGAATGTTTCAAACTCAGTTGAATCAAACTGAGATCCATTGTCACGAGATAAGTTCCTGCGGATTTCCTTTATGACTGAATGCTGTAGTCAGGAACTTGATAACTGTTGCAGATGTTATTTGGGACGTAAAGGCTACTTCTGGCCATTTGTTGAAGTAACCAATTAGGTTAATGGCATAGCGACAGTCCATTGGCCGTTATCAAGTGGTCCCACTATATCGATGGCAAGCTTTTCCCAAGCAGCATTAGGGAGCGGAACTGGTGGCAAAGGTGGAACCCGAGTAACAGCTGTTTTATCATGCATTTGGCAAGTAATGCACGACCTGATGGCAACTTCCACTTGGGAGTCCATCGCTGGCCAACAGTAGAGGTTACACAGCCGTTATTTATTCCTTACAATACCTTGATGCGTATCGTGGGCAAGCTGGATTAACTTGGGTTGAAGTTCTGTCGACACTATCACACGGTGAGTGCCCGAAAAAAGTAATCCTCCTGTACAGCCAGTTCATTCCGAATGTGAAAGTAGGGAAGTATATTTGGGTCAATGCCCTTCGCAGTGCAAGGCTATCCTGTGGAGACATATCCTCGCACCTTCTGTAGAATACGGGCATCTATTGCAAGTTTCCTTGAATTGTTCCACAGGTTTGGCAGCGCAGTCACCGGACACTAAAGCCACCATTTCTACATCCAGTTCATGGTGTGGAGATGCAGTTACACAACTTCAGTACAATTTAGAACATTTTCACATACAAGAGACATTTAATATGCGCGCATGGGAGGTTCTGCACAGACAAATGCATTCCAGATCTCTCAAATACAAATGGAGAATCTTAGTCCTTATATAGTTTTCACTAAGACAGTTTTTTATCATCTCTGGCACTGGGCCAGTTTGTCCGGTCTTCACATCCTCCAGGCGAAGCTATCTTTAGTCTTCCTAGACAGACAGCTCCTGCTTGAATGGTTACAACATCTATCTATAATTCCAGCAGTGTGTGTGTGTTGTCTGTGTGTTCTGTGTGTGTCTGTGACCGCTGTTTTCGAGAACCACTGGTCCGATCTAATTGAAACTTGCCAGCTATATTGCTGGGGACCTGAGTATGTGCCTTTTCGGACATTAATTTGATATTAAGGTTGATATTAATCGGACAAGTGTTTCCAAGTTATGGCCATTTATTTACCAAACCAATGACAAGACACGTTGCTGCGTAGGCGTGGCTGCGTAGGCCGGTGCCGGCCGGCCGACGATGACATCACGGGCCGTGCCGTTACGATGGGGAAAGGGCGCCTTAGTTCCATGGCGTAGGAGTAGCAATGGTCAATGGCAGCGAATGTCATGCGCAAGCAAGACAGGGAGGTAAACTTGATTTTAATTTGGATTTTAATTAACTCTGTGTGTGTGTAGTATCACAGCAGTTGTTACTTCAATACAAGCGATATTCGTGGAATCCATGTGAACATTCCGTACGGGCAACGCACCACTTCCGGATAGTGATGACTTACTGTATTCTAATAATTTCTCGATTTCTTCTGCGCATTTATAGATAAACACATGCCCCCAATCCAGTCGCCGTTTACGAGAGCGAAGAAACGGACTGTGTGGTTGTTGAAAGGTTTTTTGGGGGGTTTTTTTGGTTTGCACGTACGGCCACGCACATGACGGCACGCATGTACGGCCACGCACATACGGGCACCACGAGACGGGCCACGTACGTACGGGGCACGCAAGAGCGAAGGAACGGCCTGTGTGGTTGTTGTTTCTGCTCCCGGTTTGAGGTTTTTTTTTTTTCGCACGTATGGCTACGCCACGTACGGGCACGTACTAGTATATTTCAAATCCAGACATGTTAATCCTCTCCTCACACAGAAAACGCACAGAATGCTAGAATGATGTCAAACGCCACACTCCAATGGTCATTAAAACAAGTTTCCATCATATGTGGGTTAAAAAGTCAGTCTGCTTCTCCAAAAACTGGGAAGATATATTATCTTGAAGCGACTAGAGCTTAATGAATACATCTGGATATTTCTTAAATCCACATTCCAACTTGTTTTTGTCTTTTTATAAAAAATTATTTAAGATAGCTTTAAAATGATAGGCAATTCTTCTTATATTCAACTTACTGGGAAAGTTCAACCTGTTTACACTTTTAATATACAGGTGATCTTTCCATACAAAGGAGAAATATAATTATGTTAATTTCAGATGGATACATACTTAAAAACATCATATCATATTTTATAGCATTTTATTTCAGGTTTAACATTTTCATTTTAATACCAAGTTTTAACTATCATCAATTTATGTATTTCATCACCTTCAAACCATTATGATAAAAATCTATCTGCAATGGTAAGGCTCTGTCATGGGATAAACCGGAGATAAACAGTCTGCAGTCACATTTTCATGGCCAGATTTGGACACAATTTCACAGTTAAATGACAGCAAGCGTGCAGACCAACATGCATTTTCATTCCAGCGACCAAGACTTTCGAAGACAGTAGTGTGGTCAGTGGACTGTGGTCTGCACGCAGGAGAATTTCCAACCCCACAGGTAAGTACGCCATTTCTCTCTGTTGCCCAGACGCAGGCGAGTACTTCCTTTTCTACTGTAGAGTACTTGCCTTCACATTGTGTGAGCATTCACGAGGAAAATGCGACTGTTTCCTCGTGGAGTCCTCATGAATTTGAGTGAGTACTACTCTGAGTCCATATCAGACATGTCTGTGGTCACAATGGTGGTCAGAGTAGGGTCAAACAAAGCAAGTGCAGGGCTGTTTGCAATCAATTTTTTTACCTTTCAAATTGAGTGTGCACAGCCTTGGTCCAGGAGAAGTCAGCATCCTTGCACAGTGAGGCGCGAAGTGGCTCCATGACTGTCGCATAATTTGGAATGAATTTGAGTACCAAGAAGTCAAATCCAGAAAAGAACGCAGAGCAGATGCATCCTTTGGGAGCGTGCTTGTTTTACTGCCACCACGTGTTCGGTGTTTGGCTCACGCCCTTTTCTGAGATCATGTGACCCAGAAAAGAAAGTTCAGCCTTCCTGAAATGACATTTGTCATCATGCGGTATTAAGCCTGCTTGATCAATGCGATTCAAAACAGCTTGGAGTCATTCCTCATGTTTCGCAGGAGATGAAGCATACACAATTATGTCACCTAGGTAACACTGGACACCCTCCTGGCCAGCTAGTTCTGTGACACCATTTGCTGGATGCACTGGGAGCAGAAGCAAGACCATAAGGAACACGGCAAAGATGGAAAAGTCCCTCATGTGTTATGAAAGCCATAAGGTCTCTGCTTTCCTCATGCAAGGGCACTTGATGGTATGCACTCTGAAGATCAAGAGTAGAGAACATTCTCGCTCCCCCGAAGTTCTGCGAATACCCTTCAATATGTGGGAGTAGATGACTGTCGATTATGATCGCCTTTTATTGGGTTCACGAAGATCCACGCACAATCATAAACCTCCTGTTTTCTTATGTTTAATGACAATAGGTGAAACCCATTCGGAAGAGTCAATTCTCTCAATGATACACGCTTCTTCAAGCGTTTTCACTTCTTGCGAGACAGCATCACGGACAGCAAAAGGAAACGGCGAAGCTTCTGCTGGATTGGCACCACATCAGGTCTTATCTTCACTCTGTGTAAATCCTTTTGCAAAGCCTGGAGTTCCAGTGACGTAAGGATTAGATGTCTGCCAAACCGAAGTTTGATGCACAGAGGTACTCTACTTAGCACTGATGCAGGAGTAACACGCCCATTAAGAATATTCAGTCCGAGAGCAGTGAAGAGGTCCATGCTAAGTATTGGTGTTCAGCAGGCATAGAAACATGATTGTATCGCACCAGCACTCGAAGATAACCAACTACAGTGATCGATTTTTTTAGGTAAGTCACCAAGTGTAATTTTGGTTCTGCAAGAAGTGCATCCTTGAAATGCTCCAGGTAGGTAGACTCTGGAAGTATGGAAACAACTACACCTGTGTCCACCAGGAATTTAGCTGAGCATGCCTGCCCATCAGATGTGCAAGACGAACATCACAAAATAGGTCCCTCTAATTTATTCAGAGGCTTGTGTGTTTATGCTTAAAACAGTCACATCTGGCACAGTCACTTCCCATACTTGGTATTTGTGGTCTTTACTGTGACATACTTGAGCACAATGTCCACTTTTGCCACACTGCCTGCAATTTACATCTTTTGCAGGACATCTGGGGTAATTGGCTAAGTGCATGGCAGATCCACAACGATAACAAGTCTTCTCTTGGCGTACCTGTCGAGCTTGTGAAAATTTGGGTTGCAGGTTCATTTGATGCGTCCCTGTGGATGGGGTCGCGTCTGTATTGTCCGCGCTGATACATGCTGGTGTTGTATTCACATCCTTAAAGGACGTCGACGTGCCGCATGTCATCCGCGTTTGCTCCCGCCATGGCTGATTCGAATGGTCCGCCATTATGAGGGTTTCTGCAGTGTAAGCTCCAGTTCAAAAAACAACCGTTCACGTATACGAGCTGTAAGGGTTTTTTTATTCAAGCTGATCTCATATCATTTCATCAGAGAGGTCACTAACTCACAATTAACCACAATCTCACGTAAAGCAGCAACGAACTGAGCAGTCGATTTACCCGTCCTTTGTGCTCATTGACACAAACTTATATAGTTCGAAAACAACGTTCACCTTTGGCATGAAAAAGGCTGTTAATGCACCGACAGCAGCAGAGTACGTGTCCCCATCAACTGGGAGGTTATAGAATAAACGCTGCCCTTCAGTTCCTCGGCAATGTATAAGCAATGCACACGCTTCATCACATCAGAAAGTGCGTCGTCTATTTACCGCCAGCATGAAGTTCTCGAACGTGCACATCCATGAGGTACAAGGTATCCAAGGCTCACCCAGACTTGGTAAGAATGCAGCAGGTGGTGGAAGAGCAAGGTGATCCATCCTTGTCGCCAATATGTTGTGAAGCAAAGTGAACCCACACAAAGGATCTTTAGCTCACCGTTTTTAATGGCGTCTCCTGCTGCCTCACTCCACAGTTCTCTGATGTCACTCTCGGTCCACCTCATCAGTTGCGGTTCATCATGCATTCATTAATATTCATCTAACTCCCAACACCACAAGCTTGCAGAAGAAACTGTTCCCAGAAGCTACTAGAACTCAGTTATAAATTCTGCTGCATAGCTCGTACTTTTGCAACAGAAGCAGCAGCTTCCTTGGGCATAATTGGCAAGTAAAGCTGACGTCCTTATAACGGAGATTAAACTCGATATTTAAGTAAAAGGAGGTAAGATATAACAACTCGATGGCAAACAGGAACACCACAGCAACACATGACAAAAGTCAGTTCATTCAATGCACAGCGATACTCAATCAAAAGTTTGTTTCTATCGCCGCTTCACGCAGGCGCGACACCACATGGCCAAGCATTTAGCAGATTTAGCCGATAATGGAAAAGTTGCAAGAAAGTTGCGCTTATGACTCCCTCCCACTGTATCTCAGGCAAAAAGAAAGTGATATCTTTTCGTTTCGCGACATGGGAATGCCATGAAAAAAATTGCAAAAGTTGGCAAAAAATTGCCCAAGCGATTACCATTAGCTGTCAATACAACTGTGCACTGGAAATGTCCGTGCAATGTCTGAATTGGGAAAATCAACACTCAGAACTGCTGATACTTTTAAATCTGGAGCTTACATTTTGTAATAATGGTTAGTTTGATATTCTCTCGTTATTCATATGCGGACATGAAATAAAGCCACGAACACTGGCATCTCCAGGTATTTATAAGTATTGCAATATACCCAGCGATTATAGCTATGATGAACAGGCATTCGATAATATGAGTGAGGAAAGTGAAAAAAATAAACTTTATCGTTAAGAAATCGTTGCGGCCTGTTACAAGTCAAAGCATGGTTGAGCGGCCAAAAAACATGGCGGCTTCAGACCCCAGCGAGGTTACCCAGGAAACGCATTAAGACCTCAGACAGCGAGGTGGCCGAGGATCGCCTGATGAAGGATATAATTAAATAAGGCCGTTAATTATCTTCAAAATGGTGTTTTAATTAACCCAAACACCCAGTTTTCATTCATGCACTTCTTTGGAGTTTTCTTAGTACGCATGCAAAGTTTCAGACTGCGAGGTTTTATAGTTTTGGAGTTATTGGAGGAGAACACACACTGACCACACACACATTGCCTTTTATTTGTATAAATATACAGGAAATCACTATTGAGTACACTATGACATTATCATATCCCAGATAAGTTTGTCCAGATATATGAGAACATATACGATGGAATGGAAAGCTGTTTTAAGACAGAAGATGGATTACAGTTTGCTTCAAAGATCTTGACAGGTGTAAGACAGGCATTGTGCTGTCATTAATGCTATTCAATATGGCCTAGACTGGGCAATGTGCAGTGTTCTCACGGAAACATCATTGGGTGTGAGATGAATAACCCAAGGCACCTAGGGACCTTTATTTTCGCAGATGATATTGCTCATGCAAATGGAATGCAAAACAATATGGATGCCACGATTCAAGAAGGGAGGGGGCAGTAGTGCCCTGAAATCAATAGAAATAAAACAGTTTTTGAAGATAAGGTTTAATCATGATTATACAAATCTCAAGACTGGAAAGGCCTCACTGGGAAGAGTAGCCAGATTCACCAACCTGGGGAGTACAGGAACTGAGGATATAATTGGGGAGGGTGAAGTCAGATCTCGGATTGCATAAGGTATAGCATCACTTCACAAGTTGTCAAAAAAAGAAAAAGAAAAAAGGCACAAGGACTAAGATCTTTACAATAAGCAATGCTCTACAATAGAAATGTCATCTCTGTGATGTTGTATGAAGGAAAGACGCGACCTGTTACGAAGGAAATACAAAGAATACTTTGTGGCACGGATTTCAGGAGCCTCTGGAAAGTTATGGGAATTCCTAGCAAATGGGGGTTAGAAACATGGATTTAAGGAAAGGGACAAAACGGAAACCTGCAAGTGAAATTTCGAAAGAAATGACTGAGATGGTCTGGGCACGTGATAAGAATGGAAAGAACCAGACTCCCAGACGAGTAGTCATCGACTGGAAACCAACAGGGAATATAAAATTAGTGAAGACTTCGAACTACCTTGTTCATCAAGTCTCGAGTGACTTGAAGCCAATGGACATCGAATGGGATGAGGCACTCAAACTCGCCAAAGACAACTGTTTGAGATAAATTATATCTGCCTTGCGACGTCTGGTGCTACAACACTCAATATGAAGTACACTCTGTATATGTAAATGTATATATATACAGTGGTCTACAAGAGTATTCACCCCCTCCAAAGTTTTCACATGTTGATGCCACCTGAGCTTATTCATGATGCTTTCAAATCAAACTTAATATGTGGAGTCCTCGCAAACTACTCCAAAGTGATAAAGCTAAAAAATGCAGATAAAATTTGGATATTAGATTAACAGAGAAAAATCAGGTGATTCTCAGTTGCATAAGTATTCAAACCCTTTGCCGAATTAACGCTAACTCACTTCAGGATCAAATTATTTTTTCTAAAGATTACAAATAAGTGTAATAGGTTTCTCCTGTATGTAATCAGTGGTTTAACTAAAAAATTAAGCTACCACACATATCAAAGGAATTTTAAGGTGCAACTCACTTGGTCAACAACAAGGCAAACATGAAGACCAAGGAGCTTTCCAAAGAAGTCAAACATAAAGTGGTGAGAAGCACCATTCAGGAGAGGGTTACAGAAGATTTCAGTCACTCATTATCCCTATGAGTACGGTGAAATCCATCATTAAGAAGTGGAAGACGTATCATACCACCCAGACTCAGCAGCCGTGCAAGCAGGAAACTGTTTGGGATGTCACTGTAAATGCAACATGACTTTGCAAGGTCTGCAAGGCTCTATGTCCGAGATGGGGTCGGTGTTCATCAATGAACAATATCCCATCCCTCACAAAGCTGGCCTCCATGGACAGGTGGCAAGAAAGAAGCCATTGCTGAAAAATATATATCTAAAAGCTCAATATGGAGTTGCGAAAAAGCATCTCAATGATACTCTACGGCATGTGGAGAAACATTTTGTGGCCAGACGAGACAAAAATTGAACTTTTTGGTCTAAATTCAAAGGGTTACATCTGGTGCAAGCCTAACACTCCACATCACTCAGTCAACACCATCCCTACTGTCGAGCTTGGTGGTGGCAGCATCATGTTATGGAGTTGCTTTTCCTCAACAGACGAGCAAAGCTTGTCGGGATAGAAGGGACAATGGACGGTGTAAAGTACAAGAGAATCCTTGAATGAAAACCTGCTTGAGTCAGCGATTAATCTGAAACTGGGTAGGAGATTCACATTTCAACAGGACAATGATCCAAAGCACAAAGATAAAGCCACACTGGAGTGGCTGAATAAGAAGAAAATAAATGTTCTTGAGTGGCCCAAAGTCCTGACTTGAACCCAATTGAACATTTCTGGTGAGACTTGAAGATTTCAGTCCATCGACGATCCCCATCAAACTTGGCAGAACTAGAGCAACTTTCACATGAAGAATGGGCAAGGATTTCACCATCTCACTGTGAAAAGCTAATGGAGACCTACCACAAAGACTCGTAGCAGTAATTGATGCAAAGGCTGCTTCACCAATTACTGCCCTAGGGATTTGTACATGTTTTTTTACAGGTATTCCTGACTTGTAACCTCCTTCGACTGTAACAGTGTTTCGTTTCTTCTCTTCAGTTATGAAATAAAAAGTTCATTTGGAAAAATTGTTCTACATGATTCATAATTCATCTAAATGTGGAATTATAAGGGGTAAGGGGTGAATACTTATGCAGGCTACTGGATGTATCCAGGCTGGCAGGATGGCCTCGAGGTAAGCACACTCGCCTCTGATCTGTCTAGCCGGGGTTTGAATCTCGGCCCAGCTATATAAACTGCCATCCAGATGTTCTCACGGCACGGTGATTCATCCATGGGTGTGCGCTGTCCTTTGATTGGATGTTAAACTGTGTCCTGTCTGCCGGCATTAGTTGGTTGATGTTATCGATTACACGGTGACTTCATGAAGAGTACGTGAGCTAAAGTTATTGCTGGTACCATGAACAAATTCCAAAGTCCTCCTCTGACTCCCTTGTTGAGTGATGACCATCCAGGATTGTAACTGTAGCCATAGGAACTCATAGCCCAGGGGATACATGTGAAAGCATTGTTGACAGGTGATACAAACATTCAATTTGGCACAAAAGCTCGGGCATGTTGGAAAGGAACACTTTATTAACACTCAGATTACTCAACAGAGAAAACAAAGTCATACCAAGGTCTGTTTGATTTTTAAGGATTCAACAATGTCATTTTTCACTGGAGGATTGATGCATGGGCAAGGTTAGTGTCAATGAGTGGATATGTAGTCGGTAGA
>CM068957.1:74990370-75006907 GCA_035128595.1 Eptatretus atami | reverse complement strand
CCTGGAAGCCTTACACCGAACTTCCGGGCCGTGTTCTGGCGACTGGACGAGGGTCGTGTCGGTCCCGCATGCCCGTTCGGGGCACCCTGGTGAGCTGCGGTTGGTGCTGTTGACATGCTTGGCCGGTCCCCACGCCGCGCGATCCGAATGGCCTGGGCTGCGCACACGGCCGTGTGGTGGCAAATTGCATCAACGTGGAGCGCGGGTGATTTTTTCTATGCGGGAGATGTTGGTGGTTGAGGTAATGAGCTTCTGATGAGCAAAAGTGGAGCAAGGTGAGACGCCGTTGTAAATCGGCACGCAGATTCGAATGAAAGGGCGTGCCATGCGCATCCTGTACAGTGTTGGTGGTGAGTCTAATAGGGTGGCTGCCTGGGTGCGGTGCCTGCTTCGATTTGTATCATGGATAAAAGGAAAGGGTTGGAATGAAAATCAGGATTGAATGGAAGATAGAGATATAATTAGACTAGCGAGAAGACCCATGCAACGCACTTCTTCCCATTAACCTATTAGACATGAGAGGAAGGTCTGACTGCATGAAGACTAACCAAATAACTGCCTGGGGATCACTGTATGTTGGGTGCCATTTCCTTAGAGGCATGCAGTTTTGCAGAACCGCAACTACTATATATATGTATATATATATATATATACTTCTTCTTCTTCTTTCGGCAAGCTCCCGTTAGGGTCGCCACAGCGGATCAACCGTCTCCATTTCGCTCTATCCTCCACATCTTCCATTGACACTCCAACCGCCCGCATGTCCGCCCTCACCGTATCCATGAACCTTTTCTTTGGCCTTCCTCTTCTCCTCCTGCCTGGCGGCTCCATCTTCAACATCCTTCTCCCGATATACTCCGCTTCCCTCCTGTGCACATGTCCAAACCATCTCAATCTCGCCTCTCTCACTTTGTCTCCAAACCGTCCTACCTGCGCTGTCCCTCTAATATACTCATTTCTTATCCTATCCATCCTCGTCACTCCCAACGAGAATCGCAGCATCTTTAACTCTGCCACCTCCAGCTCCGCTTCCTGTCTTTTTGTTAGTGCCACCGCCTCCAAACCATACAACATAGCTGGTCTCACTACCGTCTTATATACTTTCCCCTTCACTCTTGCAGCTACCCTTCTGTCACAAATCACTCCTGCAACTCTTCTCGAACCACTCCATCCTGCCTGCACTCTCTTTTTCACTTCTCTCCCACACTCTCCGTTACTTTGGACAGTTGATCCCAAGTATTTAAACCCATCCACCTTCCCACCTCAACTCTTTGCAACCGCACCATACCACCACCCTCCCTCTCATTTACGCACATGTACTCCATCTTACTCCGACTGACTATCATTCCCCTTCTCTCCAGTGCGTACCTCCACCTCTCGAGGCTCGCCTCAGCCTGCTCCCTACTCTCCCTACAGATCATGATGTCATCCGCGAACATCATAGTCCATGGAGACTCCAGTCTGATCTCGTCCGTCAACTTGTCCATCACCATTGCAAACAGGAAAGGGCTCAGAGTCGATCCTTGGTGCAATCCCACTTTTACCTTAAACGGTCCGTCTTCCTACCGCACACCTCACCGCTGTCACACTGTCCTCATACATATCCTGCACGATCCTCACATACTTCTCCACCACTCCCGACTTCCTCATACAATGCCACAACTCCTCTCTTGGCACCCTATCATAAGCTTTCTCTAAATCCACAAACACACAATGTAACTCCTTCTGGCCTTCCCTATACTTCTCCATCAACATTCTCAAAGCAAACATTGCATCAGTGGTGCTCTTTCCTGGCATAAACCCATATTGCTGCTCACAGATCGTCACCTCTCCTCTCAACCTAGCTTCCACTACTCTTTCCCACACCTTCATGGTGTGGCTTAACAACTTTATCCCTCTGTAATTTCCACAGCTCTGCACATCACCCTTGTTCTTGAAAATCGGAACCAATACACTTAATCTCCACTCCTCCGGCATCCTCTCACTTTCCAAGATTTTATTAAACAATCTGGTTAAAAACCCCACTGCCATCTCTCCTAAGCACTTCCATGCCTCCACTGGTATACCATCTGGGCCAACCGCCTTTCCACTTTTCATCTTCTTCATAGCAGTCCTCACTTCATCCTTACTGATCCACCCCACTTCCAGATTCACTATCTCCACCTCTTCCAACCTTCTCTCTCTCTCATTTTCTTCATTCATCAGCTGCTCAAAGTACTCCATCCACCTTCTCAACACGCTCTCCTCGCTCGTTAGCACATTCCCATTTGCGTCCTTTATCACCCGAACCTGCAGCACATCCTTCCCAGCTCGGTCCCTCTGTCTTGCCAATGGTATACTGTAAATCCTTTTCCCCTTCTTTTGTATCCAACTTCTCATACAGCTCGTCATATGCCTTTTCCTTGGCCTTTGCCACCTCTCTTTTTGCCTTTCGCGCCACTCCTTGTACTCCTGCCTACTTTCTTCATCTCTCTGACTATCCCACTTCCTTTTCGCCAACCCTTCTTCCTTATACTTTCCTGTACTTCCTCGTTCCACACCAAGTCTCCTTATCTTCCTTCCTCTGTCCAGATGTCACACCAAGTACTTCCTCGCTATCTCCCTCACCACTTTCTGCTGTAGTTGCCCAATCATCCCACCCATCTTTACCACCATCCAACGCCTGTCTCACCTCCTCCTAAATTTCACGACACAGTCTTCCTCCTTCAGCTTCCACCATCTGGTCCTTGGTTCAGCCCTCACTCTCTTCCTCAACCTCACCTCTAAAGTCATCCTACAGACCACCAATCGATGCTGTCGAGCTACACTCTCCCCTGCCACCACCTTACAGTCTCTAATCTCTTTCAGGTTGCATCTCCTGCTTAAGATGTAATCCACCTGTGTGCACTTTCCTCCACTCTTGTATGTCACCCTGTGTTCCTCCTCCTCTTTCTTGAAATACGTATTTACCACTGCCATTTCCATTCTTTTTGCAAACTCTACCACCATTTGCCCTTCCACATTTCTCTTGTTGAGACCGTACCTACCCATCACCTCCTCATCCTCTTTATTCCCTTCCCCAACATGCCCATTGAAATCTGCTCCAATCACCACTCTTTCATCCTTGGATACACTCTCCACCACTTCATCTAACTCACTCCAGAAATCTTCTTTATACTCCATCTCACACCCCATATGTGGGCATATGCACTGATGACATTCATCATCACCCCTTCAATTTCCAACTTCACACTCATCACTCGGTCAGACACTCTCCTCACCTCCAATACCCTCTTGACATAATCTTCCTTCAGGATTACCCCGACACCATTTCTCCTCCCATCCACACCATGGTAGAACAGTTTGAAACCACCTCCAATGCTCCTAGCCTTACTCCCCATCCACTTGGTCTCTTGTACACACAGTATGTCCACCTTTCTTCTCTCCATCATATTAGCCAACTCTCGCCCTTTGCCAGTCATCGTCCCAACATTCAGAGTTCCAACTCTCACCTGCACACTTTATACCCTTCTCCCCTCTCCACTGCCTCCGGACTCGCCTTCCCCGTCTCCTTCTCCTCCTTCGCCCAGCAGTAGCACAATTTCCACTGGTACCCTGCTGACCACCGGTACCGGTGGCGGTCGTTGGTAACCCGGGCCTCGACCGATCCGGTATGGAAATTCGTTTTGTTGTCCGCATAATGATTTGGCATAGGTTTTTACGCCGGATGCCCTTCCTGACGCAACCCTGGTCGCCTCTTACGACACACAGGATATGGTACACCTATTCTAACCGGGGCATACACCGGGCCCAGTACAACTGGTACTCATTTCGCCGACCTCGGAAGGATGGCAGGCTGAGTCAACCCCTGGTGTTTTCGACTTGGTATATATATATATATATATATATATATATATATATATTATATTATATATATATATATATATATATATATATATATATATACATATATTAATTCAGTGTCCCAACGGGGCTTGAACTCAGGACCTTTTGGGTCCCAAGCCACTGCCCTAACCACTGCGCCAACACCCAGGCTTTTATATATATATATATATATATATTATATATTATATATAATATATATATATCAGGGATTTTTGGCCCACTCCTCCATACAGATCTTCTCCAGATCCTTCAGGTTTCGGGGCTGTCGCTGGGCAACACAGACTTTCAGCTCCCTCCAAAGATTTTCTATTGGGTTCAGGTCTGGAGACTGGCTAGGCCACTCCAGGACCTTGAGATGCTTCTTACGGAGCCACTCCTTAGTTGCCCTGGCTGTGTGTTTCGGTCGTTGTCATGCTGGAAGACCCAGCCACGCCCCATCTTCAATGCTCTTGTTGAGGGAAGGAGGTTGTTGGCCAAGATCTCGTGATACATGGCCCCATCCATCCTCCCCTCAATACGGTGCAGTCGTCCTGTCCCCTTTGCAGAAATGCATCCCCAAAGAAGCGATTCCGATAAAAGGGATACAGTGAGCGTCATGTTGGTTCCATCCTTAAAATTTCAAAGACTGCGGTTCATAAGAACAAGGTCAAGCTACAGACTGGCAGAGGGCGAAAACGACTTTCCACTGACCGGGATGACCGCCAAATCATTCCAATGTCACTCAACAACTGTAGGATGACATCAAGTGACCTACTAAAAGAATGGCAAACGGAAGCTGGGGTGAAGTACACGGCGAGGACGGTTCGAAACAGGCTCCTAGGGCAGGGCTGAAGTCGTGCAAAGCTAGAAAAAGCCCTTCATCAATGAGAAGCAAAGAAGAGCCAGGCTGAGGTTTGCCAAAGACATAAAGATTGGACCGTAGAGGACTGGAGTAAGGTCATCTTCTCTGATGAGTCCAATTTTCAGCTTTGCCCAACACCTGGTTCGTTTAATGGTTAGACGGAGACCTGGAGAGGCTACAAGCCACAGTGTCTCGCACCCACTGTGAAATTTGGTGGAGGATCGTGATGATCTGGGGGTGCTTCAGCAAGGCTGGAATCGGGCAGATTTGTCTTTGTGAAGGACTCATGAATCAAGCCACGTACAAGGTGGTCCTGGAAGAACACTTGCTTCCTTCTGCTCTGACAATGTTCCCAAACTCTGAGGATTGGTTTTTCCAGCAGGACAATGCTCCATGCCACACAGCCAGGTCAATCAAGGTGTGGATGGAGGACTATCAGATCAAGACCCTGTCATGGCCAGCCCAATCTCAGACCTGAACCCCATTGAAAACCTCTGGAATGTGATCAAGAGGAAGATGGATGGTCACAGCCATCAAACAAGCCGAGCTGCTTGAATTTTTGTGCCAGGAGTGGCATAAAGTCACCCAACAGCAATGTGAAAGACTGGTGGAGAGCATGCCAAGACGCATGAAAGCTGTGATTGAAAATCAGGGTTATTCCACAAAATATTGATTTCTGAACTCTTTACTAAGTTAAAACATTAGTATTGTGTTGTTTAAAAATGAATATGAACTTGTTTTGTTTGTATTATTTGAGGTCTGAATCTCTTCTCTGCCTGGTGAGCTGCGGTTGGTGCTGTTGACATGCTTGGCCGGTCCCCACGCCGCGCGATCCGAATGGCCTGGGCTGCGCAGCACGGCCGTGTGGTGGCAAATTGCATCAACGTGGAGGCGCGGGGTGATTTTTTTCTATGCGGGAGATGTTGGTGGTTGAGGTAATGAGCTTCTGATGAGCAAAAGTGGAGCAAGGTGAGACGCCGTTGTAAATCGGCACGCAGATTCGAATGAAAGGGCGTGCCATGCGCATCCTGTACAGTGTTGGTGGTGAGTCTAATAGGGTGGCTGCCTGGGTGCGGTGCCTGCTTCGATTTGTATCATGGATTAAAAGGAAAGGGTTGGAATGAAAATCAGGATTGAATGGAAGATAGAGATATAATTAGACCTAGCGAGAAGACCCATGCAACGCACTTCTTCCCATTAACCTATTAGACATGAGAGGAAGGTCTGACTGCATGAAGACTAACCAAATAACTGCCTGGGGATCACTGTATGTTGGGTGCCATTTCCTTAGAGGCATGCAGTTTTGCAGAACCGCAACTACTATATATATGTATATATATATATATAGTATCTTCTTCTTCTCTTTCGGAAGCTCCCGTTAGGGTCGCCACAGCGGATCAACCGTCCCCATTTCGCTCTATCCCCACATCTTCCATTGACACTCCAACCGCCCGCATGTCCGCCCTCACCGTATCCATGAACCTCTTTTTTGGCCTTCCTCTTCTCCTCCTGCCTGGCGGCTCCATCTTCAACATCCTTCTCCGATATACTCCGCTTCCCTCCTGTGCACATGTCCAAACCATCTCAATCTCGCCTCTCTCACTTTGTCTCCAACCGTCCTACCTGCGCTGTCCCTCTAATATACTCATTTCTTATCCTATCCATCCTCGTCACTCCCAACGAGAATCGCAGCATCTTTAACTCTGCACCTCCAGCTCCGCTTCCTGTCTTTTTGTTAGTGCACCGCCTCCAAACCATACAACATAGCTGGTCTCACTACCGTCTTATATACTTTCCCCTTCACTCTTGCAGCTACCCTTCTGTCACAAATCACTCCTGCAACTCTTCTCGAACCACTCCATCCTGCCTGCACTCTCTTTTTACTTCTCTCCCACACTCTCCGTTACTTTGGACAGTTGATCCCAAGTATTTAAACCCATCCACCTTCCCACCTCAACTCTTTGCAACCGCACCATACCACCACCCTCCCTCTCATTTACGCACATGTACTCCATCTTACTCCGACTGACTATCATTCCCCTTCTCTCCAGTGCGTACCTCCACCTCTCGAGGCTCGCCTCAGCCTGCTCCCTACTCTCCCTACAGATCATGATGTCATCCGCGAACATCATAGTCCATGGAGACCTCAGTCTGATCTCGTCCGTCAACTGTCCATCACCATTGCAAACAGGAAAGGGCTCAGAGTCGATCCTTGGTGCAATCCCACTTTTACCTTAAACCGGTCCGTCTTCCTACCGCACACCTCACCGCTGTCACACTGTCCTCATACATATCCTGCACGATCCTCACTACTTCTCCACCACTCCCGACTTCCTCATACAATGCCACAACTCCTCTCTGGCACCCTATCATAAGCTTTCTCTAAATCCACAAACACACAATGTAACCTTCGGCCTTCCCTATACTTCTCCATCAACATTCTCAAAGCAAACATTGCATCAGTGGTGCTCTTTCCTGGCATAAACCCATATTGCTGCTCACAGATCGTCACCTCTCCTCTCAACCTAGCTTCCACTACTCTTTCCCACACCTTCATGGTGGGCTTAACAACTTTATCCCTCTGTAATTTCCACAGCTCTGCACATCACCCTTGTTCTTGAAAATCGGAACCAATACACTTAATCTCACTCCTCCGGCATCCTCTCACTTTCCAAGATTTTATTAAACAATCTGGTTAAAACCCCACTGCCATCTCCTAAGCACTTCATGCCTCCACTGGTATACATCTGGGCCAACCGCCTTTCCACTTTTCATCTTCTTCATAGCAGTCCTCACTTCATCCTTACTGATCCACCCACTTCCAGATTCACTATCTCCACCTCTTCCAACCTTCTCTCTCTCTCATTTTCTTCATTCATCAGCTGCTCAAAGTACTCCATCCACCTTCTCACAACGCTCTCCTCGCTCGTTAGCACATTCCCATTTGCGTCCTTTATCACCCGAACCTGCAGCACATCCTTCCCAGCTCGGTCCCTCTGTCTTGCCAATGGTATACTGTAAATCCTTTTCCCCTTCTTTTGTATCCAACTTCTCATACAGCTCGTCATATGCCTTTTCCTTGGCCTTTGCCACCTCTCTTTTTGCCTTTCGCGCCACTCCTTGTACTCCTGCCTACTTTCTTCATCTCTCTGACTATCCCACTTCCTTTTCGCCAACCCCTTCTTCCTTATACTTTCCTGTACTTCCTCGTTCCACCACCAAGTCTCCTTATCTTCCTTCCTCTGTCCAGATGTCACACCAAGTACCTTCCTCGCTATCTCCCTCACCACTTCTGCTGTAGTTGCCCAATCATCCACCCATCTTTACCACCATCCAACGCCTGTTTCACCTCCTCCTAAATTTCACGCAACAGTCTTCTCCTTCAGCTTCACACCATCTGGTCCTTGGTTCAGCCCTCACCTCTCTCCTCAACCTCACCTCTAAAGTCATCCTACAGACCACCAATCGATGCTGTCGAGCTACACTCTCCCCTGCCACCACCTTACAGTCTCTAATCTCTTTCAGGTTGCATCTCCTGCTTAAGATGTAATCCACCTGTGTGCACTTTCCTCCACTCTTGTATGTCACCCTGTGTTCCTCCTCCTTCTCTTGAAATACGTATTTACCACTGCCATTTCCATTCTTTTTGCAAACTCTACCACCATTTGCCTTCCACATTTCTCTTGTTGAGACCGTACCTACCCATCACCTCCTCATCCTCTTTATTCCCTTCCCCAACATGCCCATTGAAATCTGCTCCAATCACCATCTTTCATCCTTGGATACACTCTCCACCACTTCATCTAACTCACTCCAGAAATCTTCTTTATACTCCATCTCACACCCCATATGTGGGCATATGCACTGATGACATTCATCATCACCCCTTCAATTTCCAACTTCACACTCATCACTCGGTCAGACACTCTCCTCACCTCCAATACCCTCTTGACATAATCTTCCTTCAGGATTACCCCGACACCATTTCTCCTCCCATCCCACCATGGTAGAACAGTTTGAAACCACCTCCAATGCTCCTAGCCTTACTCCCCATCCACTGGTCTCTTGTACACACAGTATGTCCACCTTTCTTCTCTCCATCATATTAGCCAACTTCCGCCCTTTGCCAGTCATCGTCCCAACATTCAGAGTTCCAACTCTCACCTGCACACTTATACCCTTCTCCCTCTCTCACTGCCTCGGACTCGCCTTCCCCGTTCTCTTCTCCTCCTTCGCCCAGCAGTAGCACAATTTCCACTGGTACCCTGCTGACCACCGGTACCGTGGCGGTCGTTGGTAACCCGGGCCTCGACCGATCCGGTATGGAAATTCGTTTTGTTGTCCGCATAATGATTTGGCATAGGTTTTTACGCCGGATGCCCTTCCTGACGCAACCCTGGTCGCCTCTTACGACACACAGGATATGGTACACTATTCTAACCGGGGCATACACCGGGCCCAGTACAACTGGTACTCATTTCGCCGACCTCGGAAGGATGGCAGGCTGAGTCAACCCCCTGGTGTTTTCGACTTGGTATATATATATATATATATATTATATATATATATATATATATATATATATATATATATATATATATATATATATATATTACATATATTAATTCAGTGTCCAACGGGGCTTGAACTCAGGACCTTTTGGGTCCCAAGCCACTCCCCTAACCACTGCGCCAACACCAGGCTTTATATATATATATATAATATATATTAATATATATATATATATATAATATATATCAGGGATTTTGGCCCACCCTCCATACAGATCTTCTCCAGATCCTTCAGGTTTCGGGGCTGTCGCTGGGCAACACAGACTTTCAGCTCCCTCCAAAGATTTTCTATTGGGTTCAGGTCTGGAGACTGGCTAGGCCACTCCAGGACCTTGAGATGCTTCTTACGGAGCCACTCTTAGTTGCCCTGGCTGTGTGTTTCGGGTCGTTGTCATGCTGGAAGACCCAGCACGCCCCATCTTCAATGCTCTTGTTGAGGGAAGGAGGTTGTTGGCCAAGATCTCGTGATACATGGCCCCATCCATCCTCCCCTCAATACGGTGCAGTCGTCCTGTCCCCTTTGCAGAAATGCATCCCCAAAGAAGCGATTCCGATAAAAGGGATACAGTGAGCGTCATGTTGGTTCCATCCTTAAAATTTCAAAGACTGCGGTTCATAAGAACAAGGTCAAGCTACAGACTGGCAGAGGGCGAAAAACGACTTTCCACTGACCGGGATGACCGCCAAATCATTCCAATGTCACTCAACAACTGTAGGATGACATCAAGTGACCTACTAAAAGAATGGCAAACGGAAGCTGGGGTGAAGTACACGGCGAGGACGGTTCGAAACAGGCTCCTAGGGCAGGGCTGAAGTCGTGCAAAGCTAGAAAAAGCCCTTCATCAATGAGAAGCAAAGAAGAGCCAGGCTGAGGTTTGCCAAAACATAAAAGATTGGACCGTAGAGGACTGGAGTAAGGTCATCTTCTCTGATGAGTCCAATTTTCAGCTTTGCCCAACACCTGGTTCGTTTAATGGTTAGACGGAGACCTGGAGAGGCCTACAAGCCACAGTGTCTCGCACCCACTGTGAAATTTGGTGGAGGATCGTGATGATCTGGGGGTGCTTCAGCAAGGCTGGAATCGGGCAGATTTGTCTTGTGAAGGACTCATGAATCAAGCCACGTACAAGGTGGTCCTGGAAGAACACTTGCTTCCTTCTGCTCTGACAATGTTCCCAAACTCTGAGGATTGGTTTTTCCAGCAGGACAATGCTCCATGCCACACAGCCAGGTCAATCAAGGTGTGGATGGAGGACTATCAGATCAAGACCCTGTCATGGCCAGCCCAATCTCCAGACCTGAACCCCATTGAAAACCTCTGGAATGTGATCAAGAGGAAGATGGATGGTCACAAGCCATCAAACAAAGCCGAGCTGCTTGAATTTTTGTGCCAGGAGTGGCATAAAGTCACCCAACAGCAATGTGAAAGACTGGTGGGAGCATGCCAAGACGCATGAAAGCTGTGATTGAAAATCAGGGTTATTCCACAAAATATTGATTTCTGAACTCTTACTAAGTTAAAACATTAGTATTGTGTTGTTTAAAAATGAATATGAACTTGTTTTGTTTGTATTATTTGAGGTCTGAAAACACTGAATCTTTGTTGTTATTTTGACCAGTTGTCATTATCTGCAAATAAATGCTCTAAATGACAATATTTTATATCGGAATTTGGGAGAAATGTTGTCAGTAGTTATAGAATAAAACAAAAATGTTCATTTACTCAAACACATACCTATAAATAGTAAAACCAGAAAAACTGATAATTTTGCAGTGGTCTCTTAATTTTTTCCAGAGCTGTATATATAAATAGAATGCAGCCCTTCCAACCAAAAGTAAAAAAAAAATACACCCGTGCGGGAGTGACGGTCATCTCTGCGAGAAACTAGACTAATTGCATAAAACATTTCATGTAGATTGCGCATTTAGCACTCTATTCGACTGTTCGATATTCGAGCATTACATATTTTCAGTTTTGACTGTCAAAGATACGTGCATTTTGCAACTACATGAAGCAGTTTTCGCAAAATTCAAAGTCACGTGACGTGTACGTATTCGAAGATATCGGTATTCTTTCGAATGGACATGAAAGACAAGGTCAGCTGCTATACAATGACACCATTCACTAACTTTTACCATGCCCAGTAGAGAATATATAGCCTCCTGAAGGTAGGGCAGTTTTTTGCAAACTTTGAAGTCACGTGACGCGAAAACGAAAGCGAAATTCGAAAATCCGTCCCGACCAAATTTAGATATTGTCCCATACATTCATATGCCACAATCAAATTCAAGATCGCTTGAGAAATGTAGGAGGAGATAGATTTTGAAAACGTCATTTTCGCATTTTTTGCCAACTTTGAAGTCACGTGACACGAAAACGAAAGCGAATATCGAAAATCCGGCCCGACCAATTTAGATATTGTCCCATAGATTCATATGCTACAATCAAATTCAAGATCGCTTGAGAAATGGCGGAGGAGTAGAATTTGAAAATCGTCATTTTCGCAACTTCAAAGGCCTCGTGACCTTGACCTTGACCTTCGGTGACCTTGAAAGTCATACCATCGTGTACGTCTCATCGACCTCTATCAGGATCATAATGACCAGATCTCCCGCTTCAACTTCATTGTGAACGGACGGATCGAAGGACATCGACACCCATATTATTAGGTCATGCTCGAAGAGATGACCTAAAAAGCACAATCGACTCCACAAATTTGAGCAAAAAAGCAAGAACAGACCCGGTCTCAGGTGACGTTTCACCAGCTTCACAGACGGCTTCCTCAGCAGAATAGACCGCGAGCCTCGCCATGTGTCCAGTTTTTATCCCCGCCGCGTGGTGGAAGGGGATATTGTTGTCACCCAGGTCGTCGTCGTACGTCCGTCCGGCGGCGTCAACATTTATAGCTGTGAGTGTGATAACTCCTAAACTGTTCGCCATATCGATTTGAAATTTGGGTCACACATGTACCACCTGAAAAGGAAGAACCCTATTGATTTTGGCGTGGCGGATCCAAGATGGCCGGCTGGGGCGCCATCTTCAAAAAAATGTTTTTCGCCATATCGATTTGAAATTGGGTCACACATGTACCACCTGAAAAGGAAGAACCCTATTGATTTTGGGCGTGGCCGGATCCAAGATGGCCGTGGGCGACCATCTTGAAAAAAATGTTTTTTGTAATAATGGAAAACCGCTTATCTGATTTCAATTATTTTTGGTTACTACGTTCCTCACCCTGGGAACTTTTTCGAGATGATGACCAAATGGTGTCTTGTTTCCAATTCACCTCCCTCATTATCTGGAATATGTATGACCTTTTTCATTCAATGGCGGGGGATTCCCCATCTCTGATGGTATATTTATTTCAATACGACCGCTCATTTCCAGGCATGTGCTAGTGCTCGAGGTCAAATGGAGGAATGCGTTTTAGGTCATCTCTACAGAGATGACCTAATAAAGCCGGACCAAATGTCCGTCCGTCCGTCCGTCCGTCAACAATTTTTCTTTCCGATCTTGATGAAACTTAGTATGTGGGTAGAGGTCGATGAGTGTTGCACAACGATATTACTTTTGTCCGGGTTCAAGGCCAGGGTCAAGGTCACGAGGTCACGTAAGTTATAAAAATCGCCATTTTCAAAACCTATCTAGTCTGCCATTCTACAAGATATTCGGCAACTGTTTATTGATTATGATAGTAAAAAATATTATCTTGTATCTAACCGGACAGATTTTTGAATTTCTGTCCCGTTTGGCGCCACGTAACCTGGAAGATGGTCAAAAACACCTCCCGGTACAAAGAAAACTTTTTACTTCCGATCGTGATGAAATTTGTATGTGGGTAGAGGTCGATGAGTGATACCCAACGACATATTTTTCCCGTTCGAGGTCAGGGTCAAGGTCACGAGGTCACGAAAGTTGTGAAAGTCGCCATTTTCAAAACCTATCTAGTCTGTCATTTTAGGAGATATCTGGCAACGGTTCATCGATTATGATAGTAAAAAACATTATAGAGATGACCGTCACCCCCACAGGGGGTAATTTTTAAATTTTATTTTGCAAAAGCAAAATATGTCAAATCACATCATTGATGGGGTGCTCTCTCTTTTTTGTTTTTTACCTGCACGTGTTCTGGTGTTGTATTTGTGTGGGTGAGCACACGTGTGCGCTTGTTGTTGTTTTTGTGTTTCAGAGGCACGGACACGGCTGGTTTCGTGTCCGGGTTGGGCATGATGAGGTGTTGGTTGTGGTTCTCCTTGGGTGTTATGCACATGCAGATGTGGTGTTTGGGATTGAGTGTTGTTTGTTGTTCCCCTTATCCAGCTGTTTGCACATCCAGTTTTTGCCATTTGTATCACAGGTGTGTAATGTGTGGGTATATCCACCGTCTCCCCAGTTCGACCATGCTCACGGCTCTTCACGTGCCACACTTACAAAATCAACCTGTGTTGTTTGTTAGATGTCGTGTCTCGGACACGGGTCCCATCAGTCAAATTCGTGGCCAGATTGCAGGCAATGATGTGCTATGGCTGACTGGGTCACCTTTTTAAGCCTAATTGCTCTGTCATGTTCATCTTGCCGTTGTTTTAAATTTGTTCTAGTTTCATCAATGTAGAATTGGTCACAGTCTTGCATGATGAATGGTAAACTACTCCAGATTTATCACCAGTTGGTGTTGGGTCCTTTAGTTTTGAAATCGCATTACGGATGGTGCGTAGAGGCTTGGAGGTGACGCCAGTACTTGTGCCACATACTATCCTGCCATTCCTTTCAGAAAGGCCCGGGTAGTATGGCAGTACACAGTGCTCAAGTGTGTCTGGCTACTTCTGTTCTGTCCGTTTTGGTTCTTTCAAGGTGGGGAGTGTCCCCTTGCTGTACCATTTTTGAGGAGGACTCGTCTAACTAATCTTATTTCTTTAATTGCCTTTGCCTTGGATGATGCAAAGGTCCATGTTACACTGCATTTGTGAGAGATTGGGTTGCAGGAATTAAAATCCAGTAATCTGCTGGTGTTGGTTGCTTTCTCACAAAAAAGGTGATGTAGAGCCTTTTTGGCCTTGGATTCAAATTAGCGGAGTCAATCGAGTTTTTTAGTTTTGGTGGGAAGCACCTTCTTCTTTAAAAATGTGTAATCCCAACCACCCCGATCTTGTACAAAATATTCATCTATATTCTATATTCTATATATATATATATATATATATATATATATATATATATATATATATATATATATATATATATATATATATATATATATATATATACACACACACACACACACACACATCTGTAGGATGTACTTATTTCTTATTCTCGTAATCATGCAACATTTAAATCACTGAATGTTCGACTTTTGTTTGAGAAAGTGGGTGACTGTATTCTGTGAACATAACAAAAAACAAACTTTGTGTTCATTGTTGTTGGTGTTATCTGCAGGTGATGGCTGCAGCGATTGATAAAAGAATCTACATTGTACAGGGAGAAATAACAACTTTGTCCAATGCCATAAAAAGGACATCCCGATGGAGTTCCCATACTGCTTTGGTAAATATTCTGTCCGGCTCTCTCAACTGATATGAAACATAATTACAAACTCTTCACCTTAAAATTGATGTTTGAATTACAGTACAGTACAAGGAATACTGTAGTTACAGTGGTGTCGTAGTAAGTATACTGGATTAACATATCAAAGGTTGTCAGTATCATTAATGAAGATTAGGAATAAGATCGGGGCCAGAACACTGCCTTGGGGTGCTCCATTCTGTCTTGACAGGGAGATGAGAAGAAAGGGTTCCGTTGAGATCCACATGTTAGCAACGACAGTGGAGGAAGTCAGCAATCCAAGATTGGAGTTGGCCTTGGATTCCATCGGCAGACAGTTTGGAGAACAAGGCAGGATGCCAGACTAGATTGAACGCTTGAGATGTATCCATTGAGACGGCCCTATTCTCATGTCTGATACCAAGGGCTTCCATCCATTGTTGAGAGAGCATAAGCAACATGTCCAAGGTAGAGTGACCAGATCTGAATCCAAATTGATGATCTGAGATGAGGCTGTTGGAGAAAAGGAATGATTTTATGTCAACTGTAATGAGGAATTCCATGACCTTGCTGAGCTAATTCTTCTGTTGTTAAGGGGATCCATTTTTGCACCTTTTATGTAATGCTGTGATGTTTGCTGACTTCCAAGCAGATGGAAGATGACCTATCTGGTAAATGACAGTGAAAAGGGCAGAGATAGGAAGCGCAAGAGCAGCAGAGCAGGTTTTTAGGACACGTGAGCTGATGCTCTCCGATCCAGTTGCAGAGTTAGAGTTGAAGGTTGTCAGAAACTTTTCCACCTTCTCAGGTGTAAAAAGACATCCAGAAGTAGTTGGGTGTGACTGAGAAAGGTGGGTATAGAGATGGAGGGGTTAGGGACACAAGATTTTGGAGCAAACACAGAATTGATGCATTCCGCCTTCTCACGAGCGGAGCCGGCTGTGGTGCAATTTGAAGTGATGTAAGGGATGGAAGGGGCGCATACGCCAGAGACAGACTTGAGGGAGACAATTTTGAACGCTCATTCTTGGAATTGGATGGTTGTTGTTTTCTGGCTCTCCTGAGAGGAGACACACTTGTTGCGGGCTTTGTGGAATGATCTGAGGTTGCCTTCGGTTGAATTTGCCTTCCAGGAGGAGAATGGAAGTTGTTTAAGAGCAACTGCCTCACCACAGGATTTAGAGTGCCAAGAGCGGGAGGATGGATAAGATAACTGAAGATGAGATGAGATGAATCTGTGCACAAGAGAGACCAGTTTTCTGTTGAAGAATTCCCAGGCTGAATTAATATCAGGGGTGATAGGAGACAAACCCTGAAGTGTGATGGCTGCTGAGTTTGCCTGAGTGAACTGCCAGACTCGCTGGCGCTGTCTGTTCTCTGAGAATGGCCACAGAGATGTTGACCTTCACCAGCACATAATCAGATGAACCAATTGGGGCAGAGGACAAGCAAGATGCATCGGTGGGGTAGTTGGTCATTGCAAAATCCGGAAGGGAAGATTTGCCATTGGGAGAAATCCGGGTGGGAAAATTTTTGGATCGACTCAGTCCCATGGAGTCACAGAAGTCCTTTGCAGAAGTGTCATGATTGGTGAGAGAGGTACCAACACCCAGCCAATTAGAATGGTGGTGTTTTAAATTACCACATATGAGGAAGAGAGACTTGGGATGAGTGATTAAAAGTTGGTCCATGTCGACA
>CM068957.1:74972280-74989365 GCA_035128595.1 Eptatretus atami | reverse complement strand
CTGGGGGAGACATAGCATTGTGTTAGGAGGGAGTTTAATCTTTGAAGAGGGGATGGCTTCTGATTTTTCTCATCAATGTGTGCAGAAAATAAATGATTGGGATGATTGTCCCATGCCCCCCTGTCAATAATCCCTCCCCCATAACCATTTGAAATATCATGGTCTGACATCAAAGTTGGCTGTCATTACTGCTTGCAATCCTGGTGCCTGTGCTGTGCTGCCATCTGTCGAGCCTACCTGCCAGTCCAGTAACTTTTGAGACATTACATTACTATGGACAGTGCCAGCCAGCACTGGTAACTTTTCGACATAAAAGGGAGAGATGATGATTATTTTCCTCTGCATATGTGTTCCGATTCCATCTCACCCCTTTGGAAATGGTAAAAATGGAATCTGCAGGTAACCAGATGGTATTCGTAGAATACTTACCCCACACAGTCTTGAGACGGGCTGGGTGAGCTTTTGGTGGCAAATTAGTAATTGAAAAATTATTTAAAATAAAATGGAAGACCAAATATAATAGGAACTGCATGGGAGTCATCAGAAGGAACCCGAACAAGCAAAACGCAAAGATGAAGTCATCAGGAGGAACCTGGATCGGTCTCTGGTTTCAACTGCTACTCCTCCACCCTCAAACCCATCCAAGTGCAGCCAAGTGAGCCTTATTTAAAAAAACAAAAAAACAAACGCAGATTCAAATTATTAAATAATTATGGCTGCCAGACCATGTGTCCGATTAGGTTGAAATTTAAAACATATTCCCTGTCACTACGAGATCATAATTTTGAAGTTTCACATCAAGTGATGAAGCAGTTCAAGGGAGAGAATTTAAAAAATATTTTCCTTCAATCCAATATGGCTGGCAAACCATGTGACCTATCAATTATGCATGAAGACGATATTATCCCCAAGGCTTGGGGAACGTGTGTGAAGTTTCCACTCGATCTGTTCCAGCCGTTCTGGAGAAGAAGGTTTTTTATAGGTTTTTGGGTAAATCCAACATGGCTGCCAAACCATGTGACCTCTGACATCATAGGTGGGGAACTTCTTGTTCCTCATGTATAGGCGGTCATACCTGTAAGGTTTCTCCTCGATCTGTTCAACTGTTTCTGAGATTTTTTCCAATTTTTTTTTTCTAAATATGGCTGCCGAACCATGTGACCAATGATGTCACAAGCCGGTATGCGACGAGGGATTCGCTAGGATCGAAGCGCTGGATACTATGCTTTTCATTCTGACCGATCCACCGACGAAGATTCATTGCCAAGACGTATTGGTTCACATACAATTGTTCCTCTGCCTGGCAAGATGTTTCCTATTGCGTATTTTGCCAACTGGCACTCCTCATAAAAATTACGGTAAATAGAACCCCTATTTTGAAGGACTACCATTTGAAAAATAATCGTTTGCTGGTTTGTGTTAGGGAGCCTCGCGTTGCGCGCGCGCAACACACACACACACACACAACAACAACACACACACACACACAACACACACACACACACACACACACACACACACCACACACGGAAAACACGATAAACTTCTCTCAATGCTCTTTGTTTGACCACACCTCCTGAGCCACACAATATTTTTCATACGCCACTCCCACTTTAAATAATAAATAATTGGAGGTTGTGTGTGGGTCATGGAATCGTTTTCGGTAAATAAATAAACATATTGTATTATTAGAAATCCAAAAGACAGAAATGCCGGTGATTCCATTTATTTTGGATCCTTTTACTTTGGTCAATAACGTTGGATCGAGGAGAGATCGAAGGTGGAACGACGGTGTAGTTTCTTACAAACACTGTATACACACC
The DNA here is from genome assembly GCA_035128595.1 of Eptatretus atami. Classification (NCBI taxonomy): domain Eukaryota; kingdom Metazoa; phylum Chordata; class Myxini; order Myxiniformes; family Myxinidae; genus Eptatretus; species Eptatretus atami. The sequence continues at coordinate 74,987,542 of CM068957.1, read as the reverse complement.
TTAAATGACGGTAATTAGACACCCGATTTTTGAAGGACTACCATTTGAAAAATAAACCTCAATCAAAAATCGGCTCGAGTAAAATTTTCTAAATATCTCGAAGTGTTTAATTCCGAAGTCTCGTTTCTCTACATTCAAACTGAAGGACAAGTATTGAAAATACTGTACACGGTTTTTCGGCCGCTACACAGCAACGGGTGGTTGCTAGGCAACGAAATCCAAACGCGCACATTCCCAGTATATATTCCAACTGTTGGCAAATTTCATCGAAATCGGTTCGCTGGTTCGTGCTGTGGAGCCTCGCGTTGCAGACACACATACCAGACACACACACAGACAGACAGCCGGAAAACCCGACAATAAGGGATATCTCATATATAGCGAATCCAATAATTGTTTTTCTGTTGACCATTTTATCCTGAGGTGACCCTCAAATTTTTTTATACTGATCAGATGTAATTGTCTACTTATGCAATTTTGATGTCATAAGGAAGGCATCTATGACGTCATAAAAAAAATCACATTCCCCCATGGGGAGTACTTGACATGCGAAGTTTCAATTTTTCCATGGAGCGGTTTTGGAGATACAGAGGTCCAACTTTTCTCCTTTTTTCCAACATGGCGACCCACACCACGTGATCTATCCATCCATTGGGACATACTCTGTGCAGAGCGTTGGTGCTGCCGAAGCAGTCTCCTTGGCTATTGGACACAATCTGGACGGGTCGCCACTCGACAAGCAGGATACCAGCAAGCTGGTACTCATTTTGCTGACCTCGGAAGGATGACAGGCAGAGTCAACCCCACCTGGTATTATTCAACAGCCAAGTGGGGTTTGAACTCAGGATCATCGGATACCAAGCCCACCACCCAAACCATTAAGCAACATCAGGCATACGTGATCTATGACATCATAATTATCATTGAAATTTCTACATGAGTTGTCAGTCACACCTGGAGTGAAGTTTCGTGTCAATCTGACGAGCAGTTCCATAGAAAAGGGATGACAATAAATACACCACACACACACACACCACCACACACACACACACACACACACACACACACAACACACACACACACACACACACACACCACGGGACCGGATCACTTAACCCCGCTTGTCACTTCACGACCGTGGGCTAAATATCAATTATGAACAAAGAAAAACAGTGGTTCACATCTCACAGTTATATTTTTTCCTGTGAAGAGTTTCCAATTTTGGACATAAAACTTCTTTCTTCAGAAAGGGGAAGTGACATTTTGGAGTTGACCACCGCTCTTTATGTCCACTGTGCTTCTTGGCCGATGTGCCCATCATGGAGTTGGTGAACTACTTCCGTCATGCACAATGATAAACTCTTTGTGGGCAGAATGAGGCTCTGCCCCACACTCTGCTTTAACAGCGGTCATGATCGAGTGTGTGGGGGGGGGTAAACGAAAAGGTTCAGTTGTAAGAGTGCACAGTGCCATTTGGCAGGAGAAGGATGAGGACGTCCTGGGCACCACGAAGGTGCCATATCTTGACCACGAAGCACACCTCTGATCCCTTCCTCGATCCCTGTTATTTTCATTATCCTTCTGAACAATTAGTTATTTTGTACTTTGTGCATTCGTACCATCCCTTACCTCATCCTAGTTGTAATCAGCCTTGTCCATTTCATTAGAGATACAAGATCTGCCATTGTTTGTCTTGAGGACTGTGTTCAATAGTATACCCTTTGCCTGCAAATATAGTTCTATCTATCTCTCTCCTTCCGATCTGTCGATTTATTTTGCCTGTTTGTTTTATTATTATTACTCTTATTCTTATTACTATTATTATTATTATTATTATTATTTTGGAACCGATTGTATCAAATCTTTTTCCTGGAAATGCCTGCTTTCTTGCCATTGAAATAGTTGGATAAAGGGGCTTGTGAATGCAGGAAAGTAGCCGACAGACACTCAGACTACATCAGCCCATCATATATCGGTAATCCAGGGCCGTATAGCATGTCAACAAGGTCTGTCATGTGGCCCTTACTGTGGAGCAAGGCTTCACATTTTGTGAACACAATTGTGTGCGCATGTATATGTTGGTTTATATGTGCACTCTCCCAAATTGTTGTGCATGATTGATTCAGCCCGAGCTATTCAGCTGTGTGAATGATGTTTGAAGCATAATTGTGTCATATAAATGTGTGAGATTCTGAAAATCTTGTTGATTCCTCCTGCCATTGAACACTTCTGTACAGTAAACACTTGAATAACGCATGTTTTGCTTTCATGGTTTTGACCAATCGCAGGCAACTTCTCTGCATACCTATTTTAGTTATTGTGGACATAATTTCGACCATTCACAGTTTTTGAGCTGAGTTGGGAGTCATTGTTTGTGTCCACGTGGGTGGTTAAAGGGCTCCCCAAAGTGCTAAAGTCTCATTCCATTCCCATGATCCCAATATTGAAAGGAGGAAAAAGCCATTAATGTTTGGAAGGAGGTCCAAATGCAGAAAAAAGTGCCTTTTAGGGGCCCGGTGATACGGGAAAAAGCATTGCGCATGCGTTCTCCCATGTCATCCGTATCCGGATACCAGAATTTTCAAATTTTCTCAATGATTCTTCACCATTGAGAGATGGTGCCAAAAACAAAATATTGCATGATATTTCAAAAAGTTGTGGACGAGTTGTGGAAAAAGTTGTCGTTGTGGACAAGTTCAAAAAGTTGTGGATGAGTTTAAACAAAACAAAAATTATTTAATCTCCCCTCCCTGTCAAGGCTGAAGTGCCCCAAGGCAGTGTTCTGGTCCCAGTCTTTTCCTGATCTTCATACATGATCTTTCTGAATCGCTGGAAAATCCTCTTTATCTATTTGCTGATGACTGCACCTTCTGCTGTGACATCACTCATCCCTCATCCTTCAGACAGGCAGGCTGCAGCCTCTTCCCTCTTTTCAGACCTTGACAAAATCACAAGCTGTTAAACACTTGGAATATGTCTTTCAATCCTGGCAAATCTCTCACTCACTTTCTCTTTCCGAAGGGACCATCTGGCAAACCCTCCTACTTACTTTCTTAACAATCTTGAGAAAGTTCAGTCATTCAAACTCCTGGGTGTCAATCCCAGCCATGATCTTTCTTTGGCAAACCACGTTTCAAAGTTTGCCTCCAAAGCCAGCCGCTGACTGGGTATCCTGCGTCGTACAAAGTCTTTCCTTGGCACACCTGAACTATCCACCTACAAGGCCTTCATCGGCAGCTTAATGGAGTACTGCTCTCCATTCTGGGCTGGCTCCCCTGCCACACATCTTGCTCAGCTTGATGCCATGGAAACCAAGGCCTTCAAGATCATTGGAATCTCTCTTGATGAAGCTGAGTCTATGAGCCTATCACTTTGCCAATGCAGACAGGTTGATGGTCTCCTTGTCTTCTTCCACCTCCTAACTGGTCTTGCACCCTCTGCTTTTTTTCCACATCTTTGTCCTCCCCCCCCCTTCCCAAAATTTTATGCAGGGCATACATGCCACCATCAACCCCCTTCAAAGTATAAAACTACCTAAATTCAGGATCAACTGCTCACCTCCAATTATCGTCTTCTTGTCTCCGCCTGTGGAAGCATTTCAATTCCTCTTAACCTCTTCATTACTTCCTCTTCAATGTATCTGAAGCTCATCTGTTCAGCCTACTATTCAGATAATCCCAATCCAAAACCATGATGTTTTTTACCTTGGTTTTTAACCCACCACCCTTTTCGGCCCACCCCATACCAATCCCCCTCCTTCAAATTTCAGTTCTTCCCTCCTGAGAAACTTCCCTTCTGTTTTCGCATCTCATGCCACCAAATGCACTCCTTCCCTGCCATCATATCGTCCACCCTATGCATCCTACCCTGCCATCTCGTCCATCCCTATGCATCCGCATCCATGCCTCTCATTCTTCCCCAACTAAACTGCTTTCATTGTTTGCTCGGAGTTCTGCCTATCTTGGCCTTCAACCTGTGCTGTTCGTTGTGTTTCCCCTCTCCTACTCAACTGCTCTTTTGCATTGTTGTATCCTGATTCCGTCCGTATACTAATTCTAGCTCTTCCCACGAGCCTTGACTATGTACACTATAAAAAACCAAAAACGTGGAGGATGAGTTGGGAATGTGAAAATACACAAGCTGATTCTGATTTTGGATATCAGATTCCGATGCAGATCCAGCCTATCAGTGGGATACAAAACGTAAACTGTTCAGCCTGGTGGAGGTACTGAGTGCCGTTTCAGTTCTTTCCTGTGAATGTCATGTTTTTATTGGGTTTTTTTTCTCACGTTGTGCTGTGTGCTTCTGCATCGCTGAGCACCTCCACCCAGATTATGCTGTGCATAGCTTGTTCTTTGTCGAGGTATTTTTAAAATATCTATCATTCTATCTATTACATTGGTTTAATGCTCATGGAGAGCTTGTACATTCACCACATTTATGACAAAGACCTGAGTAGAAATTGGTGTACTTTTACATGAATTTCAAGGACGTTCTTAGATCATGGACAAACACACACATTTGATCCCTGGGATTTGAATCTGGTTTCCCTACATCATGGGAATCCTCGCCAGGCCAACCCAAATATGATTGTGAAACTGTAAGACGAATGCTTCTGATTTAAATATTTGCAAGTTGGTATATTTGCAATAAAATAATTGCCACTGATTAATGGATATTTAAGGAGTGATTCACCAATATCAACTGTTAAGTGAGAATGCCGTGAAGAGGTGTTTGTGTATCTGCGTGTATGCACGTACAGTATGTTCAAGTTTTAGTTTTTTTAAGATTTGGTGTTTATTAAATCTAATTTGTAACTAATCAAAATCTTTGTTTTGCTTTAAAGCTGAAAACAAACAGCAATGTCTCTTTAGGGCTCTGGAAAGCACGCTAGGGTAAAGCCTTATGCTTTGAGACCAGGCCTGAAATGGGAATGTGTGAGTTAATACTTTGTGCAAACTTTGACATGAAAGTGACATCTGTTGTCCCTTCTGCTGGTTTGAAGGCTCCAGATGTTAATATTGTCTGTGCTTTTCAGGCCTTTGTCCTCCTTGAAATGCCCTTCATCTCTTGAATTATTTTGCTTCTCATACTCGTATTCAGAGCCAAAATTTCCCGAACATTCAGTGGGTCCTGTTAGTTGTAGTTCAAGGGAGATCCTCTTGATTTAAAAAAAAATTTTTTTTAAATATTTTGTAATCTGCCATTGTTCTGCTGTTAGATCTAAAGCCCGTTTTCAAAATTGCAATGGATCAACGATTGACAAAGCCCAACTAATGTCTGTCCTTCATGTGATTTATGGCAAACTCCACTATGAATGAGCCTGAGATTAACTTGGGAAAAAAAAATACTCAGAAGAATCCAGAATTATCCAACCTTTGTCTTTGCATCCCAACATGACAAGAATGATGACTGATTGTCATCTTCTCCAACGAAGCACTGGTTCCAATGGCCTCGACGAAACCAGTGAAACTGATCATAATAGCAGGTATAAATATTTCCATTACACATTGTGCCAAAACTGAGTAATTGTGATCGGATCGTCTTCAAACTTCATGGGAATTATAGTTCATGGTCTGCGCGCCAGCTGATTAATTTTGGTGGCGATTGGCCTTGACCTTCTATGGTTTTTTTTTTTGTATGGTTTTTTTTTTTTTTATCTGTAATCAGTATAAATACTCTGCAGAGCACAGTTTGTCATTGGAAATTTTGTAACTTCGCATATCGAGGGCCTATTAGAGGTCCCTTCAGCGCATAAAATTTTGAAGGTCAAGTTTTTTCCCAAAAGGTCAAGGTCACTTTGTCGCAAATCAGGATCGACGAAAACCCTTACTTTTTGGAGTAATTTTGATCGGATAGTTCTTCAAACTCATGGGAATATAGTTCATGGTCTGGCGCACAGCTGATTAATTTTTGGTGGCGATTGGCCTTTGACTTTCATGGTTACGCCTAAGGTCAACATTATTTGGACCCCAGGTCAAATTTTTCAAGTTTTAGGAACCATACGTGTAGTGACTCAAATTGAACACCTCGATGAGTTGCTTTCTAGATATATCAGCTTGAGACATTATGACGTGATTGGTGACGTATGAGGCAAACGCATATTTTTCATGGTTACTCTGTAGAACGATTTCAGCGAATCCTCGTAGGCAGAGAGAGATATTCCCTCAAGGGAGTCGCTGCCTGGTGGGTAGCCAGCTCTGTTCACCTCTTGTGACTTAAAGAAGTCACAACGGTGTCCTCCTTTTTGGCAAGAATACGGATCACCCTACGGGTGACATTGGTTTAGTTTTATTTATTATTTCCCCTATAATTAGTCTCCTAACCCCTTTATAGTCTTCTGTCCGGCTACCTACCATGTCCCTAGCCTACTCCCAACCACTACGTTCCCTACCTGGAGGGAATAAGGGAGAGCTAGTGTCCTGTGTCGAGGCCCAATGAAGCCTCAGAATGCCTCCTCAGATTTCAGCGATCTACTTCACCACGGTGAGTCCAGCGGCCCACAACGAAGAGCGAAGGGATGGATGTGGTGCGGCAGGGGTACATCTCTAACTACCCTAACATTTCTTAACCTTTAAACTACCCCGGGATTTCCAAAAAGCGCCTCTCGCTTAAATCTATTGGTCTACCAACCAAGATTCCGTCCCTGTGTTGGTGTCCTCACAATTTGGCCTTGCCCTCAAATTTTCCTTTCCGTGCCCTTGCACGGCCTCATGGCTGGACGCGTGGCTCCCTTGGCAGGAACTACCCTCTGCCGATTCTCCAACGTTGGCACCCCCGGCCGCTGCAAACTGCCTCGAGCCTACCAGCTCCCTAAAACCTGGGGAGTGCCCCTCCCTGGCTAAATCCCCCTCGATGCTCACCTGCAGGCTGGCACCACAGGCCCTTCCCTGGGTGCCCGTGCCCAAGACACTGGCCAAGCGGCCAATGGCGCCCCGGCCCCGCATCATGCGGGCCCCACGTGCCCACTACGCTATCCCGGCCCCCCTGTGGCACTTGGCCTACCCGGCCGACTAGCCCGGTGCCCAGGGTACCCACTAAGCGATACTCACCGTTCGCAGCCACGCTCCCAGCCCGTCAACAGGGCTCCTGCACCCCTCCAAATGGGTTTCGAGCCTACGTTCCCACCAACAGCAAAACACCTCCATTTGACCTAACCACTAACTCACTTTACACTGACCCCGGGGTCCCTTGGGTGGAATCACTCCTCCCCCAATCACTCATCGCACCATGCATACCACATCGGCTCCATACACTCAGGCCTGCTGGCCCTCACTCACTCACCAAGTACATTTTCCACTTCATTTCCACTCCATCGCTGGTCACTGCCATTCCTCTCACTAAATTCCAAACTACCTCGTGCTCCCTCGTTCACCTTACAAAATAGCACATCCTTTTAACCACTACGTAGCTAAGCTAAGTCCCCTCTACACACTCAAAGTGGTCTTTGTCTCCAAAAAATCATTTCCCATCCATTTTTCCATTTCCCAACCTAAATCTATCCTAAATCACTCTAACTAATCCATTTCAGGGCTCCATGAGGAACAACCCATGTCACCATGAAGCCGGTCTAACTAACTCTAACCCATCCGCAACTAGTACCTTCCTGTGCCCAGCAAGGGGGTCTTCCACCCTCTGCCTGGGGTATCCTGATTCAACCAAAACGGCAAGGCTTGCTTTGCCTTTTTTTTATATTGCACTACCAGCGCAAGCAACTCTCAACCTGCGCTCTTTCCCCGTGACGTATGGCAGCTGTTCGCGCTTCGCGCACCTCGTCCTTTCTGGACGGTAACATCCGGCAGGGATTTCCTCCTGCCGTGGTTCCAACCATGCAGCCACGACGTCACCCTGCGCATCCCAAGCAAGCCTCGCGTTTCGAGGGTTCCCCAAGCGAGCACATGTTGCTCTGCTCGTCGGAGCTTTACACACACGACGCTCCTGGAGAACCCATCCGTTTCCAAATTCTCATCCAGCCTAGCTTCTGTCGTCCCGCGGATCGGCTAACATTCACCGCTTGCGTTTCCGGACCGGATTTCACCTGCGCAGGCGCGCACGTGGCGGCCTCGTGCGACGACACACAGAGACTAGTGCGCGCTGCCGTGCAAACCCCGGCCGGGTTCCCAAAACAGCTTACGGCCGGTACCCGGCCTTTGTCCTTCGTTCTGACGCCGTCGTCGTCGCACTCTTACGCACACATTTTCACGTGCCACGACACTCACACAGCTCGAGATGTCACTCTCACTTGGACATGCGGTTGCGTGTTCCCGCATGCCAACCGCCATCTCCCTCACATACAGCGACCTCACACACGCTGTCTCTCTCACACACGGCCGTTCACTCCCGCATGCCATTTCACTCGCAAACGTTCTTCCACTCACACACGGCCTTCCACTTGCACATGGGGTTTCACTCACACAATGCGTGCTGGAAAGCAGCATTTTCGCACACTCGCAAACACACATACCGGAACAACCACACTGGGATTGGCGCTACCACAAGGGGTCCCGGGGCCTCCATAACCCCCCAAGCTTCGCGTTGCACCGTCAACAGCACTCGCCCCCTCTAACTGCAAAGCTCGACCCGGACCCACCTTGGTCGAGATCCGCTTTAAGGGGAATATTCCCTCCCCCGTTCCTGGAGGAGGCTATCCGGCTGCTTTGCACCGGGTCACGACACCATTCCGGGCTCCCCTCATTGTCCCTCGCTTACTCCATGTGTGTGTGCTTGTCTTTCACCCCGTCTTTATCGTTGTAAGTCTCTCCTCTGCTTTTTCAATCTCCCGGTCTCCCATACATTTATTTCTGTTGTCTCTTCGTTGTCTATTATTTCTTCCTGGATCTTCGTCTCTGTTTCTCCTTAATTTTATATTAATTCAGTCTCGACTCGGTCTATCTCCCGTGTCTCTGGAAATACTTCTATTTCCTTCGTCGTCTCTGTTATTTCCCTCGTCTCCATTTTTATTTGGGTCTCCTTTATCAGGTTTGCCTAATTGTTTTTTCATCCGAATGCAGTGGTGTCAATCAAGTCCTGCACCACTACATTACTCCCTGTGGTGATGTCACACATCCCACCTTATTGTGCCGTTCTACTTCCTGGCTCCTTTGAGTCGTTCTTCCTCTCTGAGCCCCCTTAGCTGTTCGTTATCTTTCCGGAGCTTTCCATCTCTGTGGACTCTAATTTGCTCCTCTCCTGAGTTGGTTAACTTCAACCTCGGTTTCTTTGTGTTTTCTATCCCACAATCTCTCATGTTTTCATTCTCCAATCTCAATCGTTTCCTTCATTTTGGTTGATTTCTTTTCCTGTTTTCTTTTTGTTTCTTATTCCACTGTCTCTCTTGTTCTTCCTCTCTAATCTCGTTGTTCTCTTCAATTGGTTAATCTCCCTTCCTGTTTCATTCCTTGTTCATTTTGTTTCTTATTCCACTGTCCCTCTTGTTCTTCCTTTTCCAATCTCGTTGTCTCCTTCACACTCTTTCTTGCATCTCATTCTCTAATCTGGCCCTGGCTTCTAACTGTTCGATCTGCCACAGTTGTGGTTCCCTTAACATTTCATTCTCCTTCTTGTTCTTTCCTCTCTTAACATTCTTCAGCTCGTTTTGTAATCCCGTTTCTTTGTTTGTGTTTCAGTAACTCAGAAGCTTTTTTTTCCAATTCCTTTCTCATCTCCGCACACTCCAACCTTGCATTGGCTTCTAACTGTTCGATCTGCACAGTGTGGTTCCTTAACGTTTCATCCTCCGTTATTGTTCTTTCCTCGCTTAACATCCTCAGCTCTTTTTGCAATTCCGTCTCTTTGTCTTGATTGTTTCTGTAACTCAGAAATTTTTCCCATTTCCTTCCTGGCCATCACCTCTTTTGTCGTGCTTCCTTTTCAATTGGACCATTTTCTTACTGTATTCCTTAGTTTTCCAGGCGTTCTCTTTCTTTTTACCTTCTGTTCTAGGCTTTCTCTTTCCTGATTGCCTGTTCTTACCTCTTCCTGCAGCTGTCTCAATTCCAAATCGTGTTTCCGTTTCTCCTTTTCCTGTTCGTTTTCCATTCTTCTTTCAATTTCTCTACTATCCGGGAATTACTAATTTTGCTCTCTCCTCTATTCTTTCGTTCAGTTCACTCTTCTCTTGTTCCAGATTTTTCTTCTTCTCGGATTTCTATTATCTTCTTGCCTGATCTTACCTCTTCCTTCAGTTTTTTAATTCCAAGCTGTGTTCACCTTTTTCCTTTTCTAGCTTCCGAATTTGTTCCTTGCATCGGCCAATTGTTGTGACTCCTTGCACACATACTTTTTCTGAAAGCTCGTCCGCGCGCCACTGTGCCTCGCCAATCAATTTGCACCTTCTCGATATAATCTTCATAACGCTCCACACTTGTCCGACATCCCCATTGTGTGCCGAAGCCCGCCAATGTCCGCCTGCCATTGACACAGTGGTTTGAATGTGGTTGGAGCCACGCTCGTGTGTGCCGTTCTTTGTGCTATTAATAGCAACCTGCTCCGTGTTGCGCTGAGGTGCGACCGTGCCGCTATTTTGCGGACTCCGAGTTTGGTTTGCCAGCAAGTTCATGCTCAGATAATATTGAGGGTGAGCGACCCCCATGACTGCAATTAGTGGTGGAGTTATAAAAAGAAACGTGCCGGGCCATGGATTCCTAAACCCCCTGCGCCTGTTCGCCTTGAAATGCCATTTTGCGTATCGGAATAATTTTAAAGCTCGTTTTTTAATGGAACCGGAGGGTCGCTTCGCACCACCCTTGATCCGGTTCCGTTAATTTGGTCGGGAGCGAGATGGATTTAATCCCACTCCTTCACAACAATGTTACAGATTCTCGCCCGCCGGTGTGCGAACGACCGGTCTAACCAATAGCGGCCGCTTCGCCCAACGAACCGGACAATCTAGTCGCGGCTTTCCGGATCAACGCCGAAACAGCCACGGGTGTGTTTTAAGCACAGCACAACCTTGCAAGGGCGTAGCCAGAGGTCCAAAAGCGACGAGGCGAAAAGAGGTGAACTTGGTTTGATGTCACGGTGCGCGTTGCGATAGGGATCGGGGGGGGGCGCTGATAGGTGATTTTAGTTTTGTGACAGTATATATCTGGTAGGCCAAATCTGTTAAAGGATGTTCATGATCGATATCCTGCAAACACAATAAGAAAGTAAACATAGGGATATTTATTTTCCTGTGTAATATTAGGGGGGGGAGGGGGGTATTGTCCTATTTAGGTATTGTGATAGGAGTGGAGATAAGAGTATTCAGAGCACTGCCGGGTAGCTTTGATATTACTCCCCAGGGAGCTCAGATGGCCAGAGGGCTCAGGCCAGATCATATTTCAGGAAAATGAGCGACGAGGCAACTGCCTCGTCTGCCTCAGCCTGGCTACGCCACAGCCTTGCCGTATTTACCCCCGCGCGTTACAGGGTAAAATCCGCCGCGCGTTTTACCCTCCGATCGCCGAATTCTTCGATTTACTAATTAATCGCGCGGGAGATTACCGAGAGATTGTACCTCAACGAGGGCCCGCTTGGAACGAGCCGCTTAGGCAGCTCGCTCCGTTTTGGGATAACCGAGCGGTGGTGTTATCGCCGAGGCCCCGTTGGACCCGATTCTATTATCGGTTATTTAACAACCAACTATATTCGAGTGAAATATGGCAGTTCAATTAGGGAAAGGACGCAACGAAACGGGGTAGAACTTTGAACAAGCCACACTTTATTACGAAGCACACTTAAACAGTGATGCAGTCTGCAGGTATGCAATTATGCAAGGCAAGACACGCATGCAGTTTGCAATCGACAAAGGCAACAAAAGCACGCATGCAATTATACAACCAACAAAAGTAATGCAAAGAGCTACTACCGTCTATCTATTATGTACACACTTAACAGTTCTACTTACAGACATGGCCCACAACGTTCATGCAAAGGAAACAGGAAAAACCCATCAAAGACAAGGGAGTAGACTGGACCTTCTTGGGGTCTTTATGAGCCGGGAGCCGGGTAGACCGCAAAAGGCTCGAGAGGCCGGGCTGGTTACCTCACCCTCGTGGTGACTTGCTAGGGCACCCTCGACGTCCCCTCTCCAGTGACCACGGTTAGGCACGGTCCGGCAGGGCGCGCCTCTGGCTCCGCTGCGCTCAGATCTCTCAGCTCTTCACCGACTACAAGACTCCAGGCTGATCCAGCTCACAGCACGGCTTCACTCAACTGCCCACAACTCTGACACAACTCTCTTTCCCTTTCCTCCACACACACAACAACTCTTCCCTTGCGTTCAGCGCGCCCTTTTATCTCCACGGCGCCTCGCCCCTCCATTCGCCCCCCCCCCTTCCAGCCACGCGCGGGAAACTTCCAGAAGAAGGGCGTTTTCCTTCGCCGAATCGGGGCCTTTCTCATCTTTCCCTTTTTCATAGCTGGTGGTGTTTTCCAATCCTCTCGCAGGGTCCGTCGTTTGGGGGGGGGGGGGTGGGGCCATCGTCGTTCTCCCCTGATGAATGCCAGGCTTCTCGCAACCGTGTGCCAGGTGGAAATGCGGTTGTGGTTGTGGTGAAGGCGGTTATGTGGTTGTTGTAATGGTGGGGTGGTGGCTTTTGTGGTGGTCATGAGGGTGGTGTGGTTGGGCGGATTGTGGTTAAGTGGGTTCTTGAAGGCGGTTGTGGAGAAGGTGGTTGTTCGTTGTCTGTGGGGATGTTGGTGGTTGACGAGAAAGGTGGGTTGTGGTGATCTGGTTGTTGGCGCTTTGTGGTGGAGTAATGGAGGTGGTCCAAAATAACGAAGTAAAAGAAAAACGCAAAACTCAAAGATCACAGCCCTGTTACAACGAATAATTCCCTCTAGACCTCGGGTGGGAAATCTATCTGAACACAGACTTATCGACATAATATCTAAGGACCTTTGGTGCTCTTTGAATTTCCACAACCGTAACAATTTATATATATATTATATATATATATATTATTATTATTATAATATATATATATATATATATATAGTATATATATATAAATATATATATATATATATATATTAGGCCCCGCGAGAGGAGTGATGTAAAGACATTTTTAGCTCGCCTGTTCGAAGAACAGAGAGGCTATAGCGATACCCGGCGTGAGCGTCAGCGTCAGCGTGAGGCGTGAGCGTGAAATGTTAAAGTTTTGTTGCAAGTTTTTCCTTTCTAATGTTTTTATCTACCACACTATTTTTTACTGATTACAATATACAAATACATTATTGCTTTAAAATTATTTGGATAAGACTTCACTGCAATGCTTTATGAAAATATTATTAGACTAGTCTTTTAAAACGATAAAGTGTATAAACAGGTGAGCATTGGGTGGCTTTGACACCAACTCTCTGGTTTAATGATATGATGATGGTAGGGTAAGGTTAAAATAGTGCATAATGGCATTAACTCCAAAATGGCCGATGTGTCCCTTACTCATCCTCCTCGCGGCGCCTCATATATATATATATATATATATATATATATATATATTATATTATATATATATTCTTTATTATGTATATGTATACAGTCTGTGTAAGGGAGAGGGATGGGATGGGGAACATGGGGAATATATATGTATATGTATGTATATTATATATATATATATTTTTTTTTGTTATACCTTGTCGAGGCTCGTGAGAGCTAACACACAACGCACAGCAAGGGGGCATAGACAAGGGGGGAGGGAATGGAAGGAAAAACACAGTGTGGGAACAGGGACATTAGGAGATCTGTGGAAGGGAGAGGGATGGGATGGGGATACATGGGGAATAGAAGATGGACATTAGAGGGACTTTCAGGAAGGAAAGCAGGGAATTTGAAGGAGGTGGGCTTGGGTGGAATTATCGGGGTATAAAGATCGAGGATTTGGATGGGGATGACAAGAGTGGTGGTGAACAGCTGTTTTGAAGGCCTGGAGGGAATAATGGGAATGAATAGAGTGAGGGAGTTTATTCCAAACGCTTGGAAAAAAAATAGAATGAAAGAGTGAAGTGAGCAGTGATTCTGATTTGGTAGTTTTACCAGAAGGGGGATGTTGTCGGACCTTGAGCGGCCCTGTGGAAATGTGGTGGGGACAAATCGCAGAGAGAGCAGGGGGGGGGGCGAGGCTGGAGAGGAGACGGTAGAAGACAGAAAAAACCACCGACCAACGCGGTGATTGAGTGAGAGGCCCAAAGACTCAGCCGAATCGTGGGAGATGCCAATGAATATTTCTTCATAAATATATATATATATATATATACTACACACACACATATACGAGGTGTGTTCAAAACGTATCCAACCTTAATTTTCGTGCGTAAACAAATGAAGCTAGGGAGGCGTGGTTTGGTGCACGTATGTAGGCGATCCTAATCCGTATGCGTGAATATTTTCCCGCCTGCAGAAGCTGTCAGTCGCCGACAGATCGCCGATGAGTGAGGAAGTGTAAGTGATCGCCGTCGATTTTCGTTTTTTGACAAAATGACGAAAAACATGAACAACGCTACCTGCATCAAATTTTGTGTAAAGCTTGCGATTCCCAAGTGAAGATCCGCAAGATTCAACAGGCCTTCGTTAACGAAGCAATGGTACCACACAGATAAAGAGTGGTACACCCCTTCAAAGATGGCGCACATCAGTTGGAAAGTGAAGCACGTTCTGGTAGGCCCTCAACATCCGAAATGAGATAGTCATTGACCAAGTGAGGACCTGTTGTGATGCAGGGATCGTCGACTCACGATCAGTGAACTTGCAGACGAGGCGGGCGTCAGCAATGGATCCATTCATTCCATGTGATGAGGATTTGGGCTTAGGAGAAATCTCACGCGAAGTTCGTGCCAAAGCTGCTAACGATCGAGCAGAAGCAACTCTGTTTGGAGATCGCATAGGACATGCTGGAAACTGTGAAACAGCGATCCCGAACTTTCTTCAACACAGTGATCACTGGCGATGAGACCACAGTGATCCGTCATTTTGTCAAAAACGAAAATCCGACGGCGCTCACTTACACTTCCTCACTCATCGGCGTGTCTGTCGGCGACTGAACAGCTTCTGCAGGTGGGAAAATATTCACGCATACGGATTAGGATCGCCTACATACATGCACCAAACCCCCCTCCCTAGCTTCATTTGTCTTACGACGAAAAATTAAGGTTGGATACTTTTGAACACACCTCGTAATTTCTGCACATATATATATATATATAATTATTATAGTAATATATATCGCATCGCACATGGTCAAGCTTGGGAGTGTTGGGTGGTGCGCGTTTTGATCTCGCAGTA
>CM068957.1:74919971-74971280 GCA_035128595.1 Eptatretus atami | reverse complement strand
GGGTGTTCGTACGCGCTTGCAAGAGTCGGCCACTGGCGTCCATAATCTCAGTTGACTGGGGAAACTGTGCTGCTGCAGGTTCATGCGCTGCGAAAATGAATTTCAGGTGTCTTCAAATCAGCTGATTGTGGATGCGTGTGTAACACGACGAGCTCAGGTGTTTGGCCTCTGATTGAAACTGGACTTTTATTGAAACGCAATGTCTAGCTGCACTTTCAGCTCATCACTCTTCATCATCTCATTCATCTCTGGCCTGAGGCAGTGAATTGAGTTGAGAGTGTAACGGAGGCTGAAGTCAGCGAAGCAAGGCAACAAGATACTGAACAATGATGCATTATGATAATTTGAGGCAATGTACCAGATTCAATCGTTTACGAAGAAAAGAATTGCAATTACTCATCAAACAGAAAATTCAAATATACAGATCTACAAAATTACATATGGATTGTGTGACATGGCCCTGCAAGTGGGATTTGAGGATGTCGATGAAATGTTGAGGATTTTGCTTCTCTCATACAGCGAGGAGTTGAGGCAATGAAGATCTTCTGGCACTGAGGAGGAGCAATTTTTTGTTCAATTTCAGTTTAGCGGGAACGCATCCCCACGTTATACGAGGGTCTCCTGTATTGGTAATGCCTCTTCTTAGTGGTTTCACACCCTTCCTTTGAGGTAATGCCTCACATTCCACCTCTGATTGTTGGATACTGTAGATGCCAAAGTACTGAAAACCCATTGTCATCACCATCAAGAGGCAGAGGTTATTGTGCTGTTTCTCATTCTGTCTGTTTTTGCATTTCGTGTCCTTTCAGTCCTGTTTCCTCTCATCAACGCTTTTTGGGGTAAACCCATTCATCCAGCAACCCCTCCTTGTCCATCCTTCCAAAGGTCTGGCTCTGTTCACCTGGTCCTTCTTCCCCCCTTTTTTACTTTTAAAAAGTTTTTCAGAACTGTGGGATTTTTATTTCCATCTCTGAAGTTTGTCTCTGTAGTATTGCTCTCCTTTAAGGTTGCAACCCATTGCCATCTCAAATTGTCAGTTATACCTCCCAACATCTTTTTTTTTGGTTCTTGCTTACCCTTTCTTCAGTCACTTTTCCTTGCAAATCCTGTATGAACATGTTTGTGAATGCTTTCATTTGTTCTCTTCACGGTCTTCTTTTGTTAGTTCTAACTCCTTATGTCTTGATGTTATTTTTCAGCCTGAGATCTGTTAATTACACTGGCCACAAGTCATTTTCATCAGATATAATTATAGGTGGGCAGATAGCTCTTGGGACACTGATTCTAAATCTGTTTTTGGATTCCTCTAGCACGTCTAGTTTTCGTGATGAGAACGGATCAAATTGAGGTTTTGCCTTAATTATAATTAACTAATGTTTCCTATGCTATGGGTACAAGCGTGCCACTGTGGATCATTACATCAGACGTGTCTGTCGTCAAAGAAGAACATACGAGCCAGGAACAGTGTCAGTGTTTTCCTTTAGTTGACCAAATAAGATTTTCCTGCCACACTCCAGTTAAGTTCTCGGTTAATGAAGAATTAGTGAAAAGCGATGTGGTAAGCCGAATTTTCAGAGGGGTTTCATACTTGTTGAGATTTTCCAAATCAGTGCTACAAAATTGAAAGGAGTGAATCTTTGTGTGGGCCCCCGAATCAGGGAGGTTCTGCAGGATGAAAGGCTTTGAGAAGTCGCAATGTTTTGGAACTAAAAGCATGGCAGGTTTTCAAAGAGATTTGTGGAAACTTTTGGGTAACCACAAGTCTCCGCATACAAAATGGAGTCCAGAAACTGTCTGATGCATAATCAAACAAATGGGCTGTGCGCATGTCTTGAAATTACGTTTATTACATTTGCATCTAGATTTCTTTCGGAAAACCTTGCACGGTGAGTGACGAGCAGGGGGACCGTTTCCCATCAAGACATTCAGGCAAGGGAAAAATCACAACCAGGTTTTCTGGAATGAAAGTATGCTGGCAGACTACTTGCTGGATGTTGTATTCGTGACGATCCGGACAAAGTTTACAAAAGAAAATCGTACTCGAAACGTTTTAAAAGTTGTTATATATTTCTTTTTTTTCATAAGTGTGTGTGCTGTATAAATTTAACCATTTGTGTATGGTGTGACAACACGTTCTGAGAATATCCTGAAAATGAATAAAGTTGTCACATTAACTAGCCTAATGTATTGTTTACGAATTCGCGCCCACTCGGCGTGCGAACGACCCTTTTCACTAATAGTAGCCGCTCGCTCCACCGGAACGGACAATTCAGTCGTGACTTTCCGAGAACAAGCGCCGGAACCCTGATCACGGGTGGGTCTTCAACCACCACACGGTCCAGCCAATTTTCTAACCCACGCAAAATAGGGTCAGTTGCGAATATCGATATAACCTAAGTACCTGCGCGGGTAGCGCAACCGGGAGACGTACCTCGACGCAGGTCGGCTTGGACACGACGCTCAAGCGGTATCATTGTTCCGTTCTTCAGTGATAACGAGGGGGTATATCGCCCTACCTCGCCGGATCCGTTCTATTAACGGGTTTTAAAACCAACTAATATTCCGAGATGCAATATGGCGTTCAATGGGGAAAAGACACGACGAACGGGTAACAATTCACACAAGCAATTTATTATTTCACATACATGCACATGTACAGCCATGCAATCAATGCAGGTATTCAAGAACACGTATAACAGGCAAACAATCATGCAGCGGGACGGGGACAAAGACAACGATCAAGGTGAAAGCACTACGACCGTCTATCAGAAATTATCACAGTCACTTAACTAGTTTTTACTTACAGAGGACAGACGGGCGCCACCAACATTCATTCAAAAGAAAGGAAAAAGGCCCCTCAAAGACGAGGTGCCAGACAGGGTCGTAGACCTTTATGGCGTGGAGCTGGTTGACCGAAGGACCCACGAGACCGTTGCAGGGTTACTGCACCCTCGTGGTGCGATGGTGGGCGAGCTCTCTCCGGCGCCCTCCTCCCGGTGCGGGCAGGCTGCGCGGCAGAGCTGCAAAGCCGCCTCCCGTCCGCGTCCTTCGCGCCCTCGACTGACCGGACCACCGCCACAACACCCACGACTTGGCGCGCCCAGGAGAAGGCACACTTCGACGCCGACGAAACCACTAATGCACACGAAGAAGACCCGCAGTGAACCACACGAAGACGACAAAAGCCCAAAAGAGCCCCCAACAACAACACACTTGGCGTCCTGGCGCGCCTTATATCCCCCCAGTTCCAACGCTCGCTCCTCCCGTTTATCGCTCCGCCCCTCTTCCAGCTCCTGCGGGAAGCTTCCAGAAAGGGGCGTGCCTCTCGCCCCCTCCCAGCGCGCCTTCGCGGGGGCCGAGAGAATCATTCTTGGCACAGGTCCAGGAGATTCATTCCCCAAGATCAGGCCCCTCCTTCACATGACTTTGACCTTTGACCCGCATCGCTACTTCCACACACAAAGCGCGGGAAAGCAGGCGGGAAAATCCGACGCAGTCGGACTCTCTGGTTTCCTTCGCTTCGTAGAGACGGTTTATATGAGCGGAGAGGGTTGTGATGTGGTTTGTGGAGAAGGGGATCGACAGTTGGCGTAGCGGGGAAGGTGGTTAGGTTGGTTGGCGTAATTGTTGTTGTGTGGGAGCGATGTTGGTGGTGGCGGTGGAGGCCGCCGCGAAGCGGTGGTCGAGAGCGACGTGGTGTGGTGATTTGGTGGTGGAAGCGATCGTGGTTGGTGATGGTGGCGTGGTTGGTGTTGTTGGTTATTTGGGAGCGATGTTTGGTTGTTAGTATGGTGGTTGAGATGTGGTTGGTCGCAAATATAACGATAGGAAAGAAAAACACTATCTCAAAGGATCACAGCCCTGTTAACACGAATAAATCCCATTAAACAACGGTGGGGAAATCTAACTGAACACAGACTTATCCATCTAACTGAACTACGGACCTTTATGGTGTTCTGTGAATTTTCACAGCCGAACAGTATGATTATTACTTAAATTGAGCTTGAAATTAACACGAGTCACATTTCGACAATAGATGAGCTAGTAGAACCAAAAGAAAACAGATTTGGAATCTGGGCAAAACTGGTCTAGAAAAGTGTATTACATCTTTGATGAAAAAAAAAGTTCGATTTTGTCCCGACAATTCCCAACAATAGTTTTGGTGTGAAAAGGCTGGCTTTCAGATCTATTCTTTTATCAGTTTTCCAATGCATTGTTATATAACCATTTGAAGAAGACCTTTAGGTGTTTGAGTCATCGATCTAAAAATAATATATTTTGGCCATTGTTTGTTAATAAATTGCTTAGGGATGGCTGTAACCGCGCAGTCTCGCCAGAGCTTCAGGAAGCAGTGCGAATGAAAAGGATGCTTGTAGAAATCTGGTCATGAATGTCACCAGAGGTTGGACACGACTTGATGGAATGGATAACTGGATAAATTGCTTCGGAAGATTTAGTGGTTTTTTTACGCTTTTGAAGTTTTTTATTGTCCATAAACTCTGGGTCATTAGCAAGCAAGCATGCTAAGTGAAGTTAGTGAATGCAAATTGTTTTGTAAATTGGTCAATGCAAAATGAATCCTTTTTTTCAACTGCTGATGTTGTACCACCTACAGGATGATGAGCAAGATCCACTTCTTGCCAGCTTTTCACACCTTCGGGATATCCTCAGTTCATTAACAAGTAAGCTTGCTCTTCTTTGTTTTGCTACACTTTCTCTATTTGAGTGTAAAAAGCCTTTGTATCAGGCAATTTTTTTAATCTGTTTTGTTGAGCAAAAAAATTGTTGCCATTAAAGAAAAGAAAAGAGCTATATCGCACAACCCTTATTCCTCCTCGTTCTTTTGTTGTTCATCGTCATCGTCATCGTCAATCTGTCATCATTTGGGGAAGGCCAGTGATCCTGCAATACTTGAACTTTAGTGTCTTCACAATGCTTCAGAAGACAGACTTTTTGGAAGGTGGAAGCTCTCATTCCAACAGATGCGTGTCCAAATTTAGACTTCAATTTAATTGTGTCTTGGCTTCAACTACTTCTCGTGGAAAATTGTTCCAGTCATCCACCACGTACTGCTAAAAAAAGGTAACTTCCTAACGTCGTGTTTTGGCCCCAATGCTTTCATCACATACTGTGCCATTTATTATTTTCCCTTCATCTTTGTTTTAATTCCCTACTCCCTTTATCCTTCTGAATTGTTCATCCTTCCCTTCCTCTCAGAACTTTTGGATCCCATTTCGCCTGGCCCTTTCCTTGTCACATCCTCAGTTCCTCCTTCATATCTCCAATTGACTCCTGTTCAACCTCTCTCCTCGATCAGTGCAATGAATTATGATGTGATGCGAGTCATTTTGTTAAAACAATCATTTTAACTTCACTTGAGCAGCAAATTCAACAGAAAATGGTTGAGACTTCCTCTGGGCATGATCCAACCAATGAGAGGGGAGGGAGGGTTGGGAGGGAAAATCTGTTGTGGTGGGAGCAATATAATTTTCATACCTGAATGCCAATTTTCAGAAAATTTCATCCCAAACTTTCAATTTTTGCCGAATTATTTATATCGATACTATAAGAGAGATGCTTGTCTGTTTTGTGTTGCCATTTTTCTCAGAGATAGCCAAAGCGGAATCTTCATTCCAACTTTCAGAGGTTAATCATGACTGCTGGAGAGGGTTTAGGCAAATTTTGAAAAAAATTTTTTTTTTTTCAATAAAAAAAAATACTACATACACACATATATACGCCATACATATATATCATGATTATGTATATTTATGTATATATATTCTGCCCTGCTAGAGCTTGCCGGTCAACTGTAAGTAGTGTTATTGTGAAGTGTAAACGTCTATGAGCAAACAGTTCAGCCGCGAAATGGTAGGCCACACAAGCTCACAGAAGGGGACCGCCAAAGTGCTGAAGCGCGTAGCGTGGAAAAATTGTCTGTCATCGGTTGCACACTCACTACCAAGTTCCAAACTGACTCTGAAGCAACGTCAGCACAAGCACTGTTCGTCGAGAGCTTCATGAAATGGATTTCCATGGCCGAGCAGCTGCACACAAGCCTAGGATCACATGCACAATGCCAGAGCGTCGGCTGGAATGGTGTAAAACTCACTGCCATTGAACTCTGGAGCAGTGGAAACGCGTTCTCTGGGTGATGAATCACACTTCAACATCTGGCAGTCCCGAGGATGAACATCTGGGTTTGGCGATGCCAGGAGAACCCCTACCTGCCGAATGCAACTGTAAAGTTTGGTGAAGGGGAATAATGTCTGGGGCTGTTTTTTTCATGGTTTGGGCTCGGCCTTAGTTCCAGTGAACGGAAATCTTAACGCTACAGCATTCAATGACATTCCAGACAATTCTGTGCTTCCAACTTTGTGGCAACAGTTTGGGGAAGGACCTTTCCGGTTTCAGCATGAAACTCAATGCCTCCGTGCACAAAGCGCGGTCCATACAGAAATGGTTTGTCGAGATGGTGTGGAAGAACTTGACTGGCCTGCACAGGCCCTGACCTCAACCCCCATCAAACACCTTTGTGATGAATTGGAGCCGACTGTGAGCAGACCTAATTGCCCAACATCAGTGCCTGATTCTCACTAATGCTCTTGTGGCTGAATGGAAGCAAATTCAACATCAAGTGCAAAGCCTTCCCAGAAGAGTGGAGGTTGTTATAGCAGCAAAGGAGGTGGGGGACCAACTCCATATTAATGCCATGATTTTTGGAATGAGAATGTTGGACGAGCAGGTGTCCACATACTTTGTTCCGTGTGTGTGTGTGTGTGTGTGTGTGTGTGTGTGTGGTGGTGTGTGTGTATGTATATATGTATATATATTATATATCAGAAGTTATCTGGGTACATAAAGCTTGCAAGCGTGTTACATCGATTAGATGACCACCAGGCAGGAGACCATGTGTGTACGTCGGTGTACGTATCCGCCTTTCCCTCGCCAGCAGATTCGTCTGTACTGGTTATCACGTTGGAACACAGATTTTATTTGTTTAACAATCATGAGTGTTTAATTTATTTATTTGTTATACTAATGGTGTAGTATTAATTTGTGATTGGAATGATTCTCTTGGAATGAATATATTGGAGATTGAGTTATAAAGAGACGGAGCGAAGTTGTAAAAGGGGGAGGGCAAGGAAAGCGCGGAGTTTT
Source organism: Eptatretus atami (assembly GCA_035128595.1). Classification (NCBI taxonomy): domain Eukaryota; kingdom Metazoa; phylum Chordata; class Myxini; order Myxiniformes; family Myxinidae; genus Eptatretus; species Eptatretus atami. The sequence goes on along the minus strand of CM068957.1, from coordinate 74,964,119 downwards.
TCCCGATACGGAATGGATAGGCCTGAGGCATTCATTTATCCTCAGGGGCGATTTATAATTAGCTAGAAAAGACAGCTTTGAGTTTACACCGAGATGGAGTCACTATTTATCCTTCGGTAGAATTCTTCTTCAATTGTCTCACAAAGCGAGGGAACTTGCGTGTAATATGCGATCTGTAGACGGCATCAATTTTCAATGTTTAGACAACATATGTAAATATTCTGAGCTCGGGTTATCGGGGTTTTCCAGAACCGGATGCAACCAGAAGAGAGACTAGCGGGTTGTTCTGTCACAGGTTGAATTAGGGTTGACTCGGATTCCCGAACGCTCGGACGTTTTCTTCCACATTAAAGATCCGCCTGCTTGGCGTTTAGGCACAAACTATCACCCATTGTGGTGTCAGACGCATCCCTCAAAGAGATCTCTTGTGCTGGTGTTGTGCTGAAAGGGCAACCGTGACCGTGGAGTTTCGCTGGTAAGATTCTCCACCTGATATTACGCGTGTGGCTCGTGTGTGAAGCAGCATCTTTGCCTTTGTTGTACTTGCATTCTTCGCGTTGCTTAAACGCGGGTTGGTGAAGCCGTCTGAAAAGTCTGGAGTCAATTCTCCTTGGATCCTTCATCAACATTCTTGTTTTCGACTTCGGGTTCCAGAGGGCTTCGTAAGTACTCAGCAACTTACCATTCCTTGTGGAATTTGAACTCCTTTCGGACGTATTCCCATCATTTATTTTACACGTTCACTTAACTCCCCATTGGCGATGCAGTGACCCTGTTATCCAGTGCCCCGTTACTCATTGCCTCACTTGGAGGATGACCGGCTGCGTGAACCCGCTGTTGCTAATTCAACAGCAGAGGAAGCCACTCTAACTGTTAAGCTCCAGCAATGAATGTTCAGGTGAAACAAAAAAAAAAATTCTCCCCAAATAATCACTTTCATTTGCATAGTTTTTCTGTCACATATATGGACAAGGATACCCCAAATGCATATTTTGACATCAATTTTGAAAATTTTCCAGGGGAAGCACGCCCCTTGGCCCCATTCGGAAATCTCCTTTTTTTCCTTTTTACAACAAGTTCTGCAGTTTTACCATGCATATTAAACAAAGCTATTGAATCTCATGGACGTGATTTACCCAAGCACTTTTTGTTTGTTTGTTTACTTATACCAATCCGCCAATAAGGCAAAGGGATAATAACTGGATATTCAATGTTGATTTAATTAATTACACATTATGGAATCTCATGCATGTGGAAGTACTATCACTTACTTTATCCTTCATTGTAAGATGTAAAGGGAGAAAATTATCAACAGCAAAATATCCTCAAGTTCTCTCAACTGCTGCATTTTTATGCATTATGATTATGAGGTCACCATTATAGTGAGATGCATTTATGAGGTATAGTGTGTCATGAGCGGAGGTTAGAACCAGTTATTGGCTTAAACAGCCAATGAAGGCATCAAAATTCCTGCATCTCCTCCTTTAAAAAAATTTAGATATGTTTTTTAACATGGGTGACGTTGAGAGTTGAAAGAATGTGATGGCAATCTGTGCTGGAGGAGGAACAAATACTCAACAAGCCTCCTCTTCGCACGCCAAAGCGCAATTTCTCAGATGTGTACATGCCGTGCCAATAAAGTAATATGTTTATCATATAAGTTAAATATATGTTGCTCGGTCGCTATGCGTTCTTTCAGTTAAATTCTGAGGCCGCAGTTCCTCCCTTAACGCAGCCTCTGCCAATACGTACTCGATTTGAAGCTTATTTTCTCACTGATATTTTTCACTGGCCAACTGGACCAGTTCCTTGGAGCTTTTCTGGTCCATAAGAGTTATTACTGGCATCGGGCCATCGGACTACGCTAAGATCGACCCATGCAGCATTTCCACACGGCTCCTTCTTTGGAATCTTAAAAATGTATCAGGATGTGGCATCTTCAACTGCATATTGAAGACAAGTAGAATTGGGAAAGAGGCCACCGTTGTGATAAAACCTTTTGGTATAGTTCTGGTTTGTTTCCAGAATTATGTTTTAATCACACACAGGGGTTTTTTTTTTCTGACACAAACGGCTTGGTGTGAGGCAGTGCTGTCAATGAATAATTGTTGCATGGATTCCTGATTTTTTTTTCTGAGAATGTGTGTGTGTGGGGGGAGGAGGAGGTGATTGGTTGGGCTATTTTCATCAATTTACAAGAGAGTGGGGGAGGTCTATTCCCCAAAGCCTTATTTGTGTAATCATGCAAGTGCTTGCATGCCATGTGGAGTGGAGTGACTAAATTAGCTTTCTTGAGATTGGATTGCTCATACCATGTCTGTATTAGCAGGTTCCTATACATGTAAACTCACTTGAATGACTACAAACTTAGAAGTTAAAAAAAAAAAAGTTTAAAAGTCGGCCTGCAACGAGCCAGCACCAATTGTTTGCATTACACTCCAGTTGAAGTTTTTGACAATGATAATGTCAAGCCTTCCTCATGCATATATTGTAAAGATCATTGCAGCCATGTTGGCCATAATGCTGAACTACGAGCATGATATGTGTACCTATTAATTGTGACTTTAGGGATTTATTTCTTATTTTTTATATCCATGCATTCGCTGCAAGAGTGCAAAACCTCATAAACATGCAAACTTTCTTACCTGGTAAAATCCCACAAATTTGGCCACGCCATTCCGATCTGGCTGTGTTCATGTAATTTGCATAACTTTGTAACCAAGGATGGCATGAACACCATTAGTTCCATTTTGTGTTATTTATTTGATGAATACAAACGCAGGGTTTACCCTCCTGCTTGTCCAGCTCTCTTGTAAAAATCATATTTTGAATCCCATGGTTTATTATTCTTACTACGTAACTCTCCCCAAATAGTGTTTTGTGATTTTCCACGCGTGTCGGCGTGCGGAGACCGTTGCTCTCATTCGCGGTGGAGTGCCACCGAAGCCGCAATCCAGTCGTGACTTTGCCGGACCATGCCGAAATCCCAGTCACGGATGCTAACACATCATAAAAACTCAGCCAATTATTCGTCACAACGCTACAGGGTCGATCGCCAATTATCGATGTACCTATTTATTTTGCGGGGACAGAAACTATACCACGCGGAGTTTATACCTCGACGGGACCGCCGAAACGAGTCCGCTTAAAGCGGCTCGTTCGATAGCGAAGTCGAGCGTTATAAATCGCAATCCCGTCGAGCCAAATGATCACTTTTGGTCGACTTAAAAGCAGTTAATATCCGAGCGCACCATGGCAGTCAATACAGGAAGGGAGCAACAGAGCAGGTTCACGTCAATTCACATGAGGGATTTATTTTACAGCGTAGTAGCAATCAATGAAATGGGGATAGGGAAGACACGAGCAAAAGCCACAGCGAGTTCTATTCGGAATGAAGTAATACAGGCTTATACAACAATTCCTACTTAAAGACAGAGGCGCTGCAGGACTTTCATACAAAAAACCCAAGAAAGGATAAGACAGGCTCATAAGCCTTTAATATTCCTCGAGCCGGATGCCGATTAGGGCGTTCTGAGAAGGGTTCGGGCAGGTACCTGCTCGCGCCTTGTGGCGACTCATGGGTTTTATGGTTCGGTCGACCCTAGTAATTGTCTCTTGGCTGGGTTGCCAATGCCGCGGAGCGTTGTAAATGGCGGCTTGGGTTGTCTAGGACTGTGCAGCGGACGATTTTCCACACGGCGTCTCCGTCGCCGAACTCCACGAACTGCCCTTTATTCCACTCAACGGCTCTCCACGCTCATTACCGACTGCCCTCAGCTCAACTGCTGCTTCGCGCCACCAACTGCCAGCTTCACCACCAACTCACCAATCTCAACTCCATCAAACTCCTCAACTGTTTTATCGGCTCAACGCGACCTTTACGGATCGAGCGTTCGTCCCTTCCCGCGCGCGGGGGAAAATCCAGGAGTGGATCGGCTTTGCTTCTATTTTTCGTTGTTTAGATAACGTATCCCTTAGTTCACACGCCGTTTCTGGAGGACCCGCCCACGGTCTTTCTGGTTTTTTTCTCAGAATATCGGGTGGAAGTTGTGAGTTGTTCTTTTATTTGAAATAAAAGATAGTTAGAAGATAACGGCTAATCAAAGATTTCCGGACAGCCGGCACCAATATCTTCTCCTTTATACATCATGGGGAAATCTAACCTGGAACACACCACTTATCGAAATAACATGATCCTTGGGGAATCCTGAATGGTGGTTTGGCGATTTCACAACCGTAACAATAGTATTGAGGGGCAGTTTACTTCTCCTCAGCAAATTATTGACGTGATGCTTCCGTATAGCTATAGTATTGGAGAGCTTCTTTTGGAAAGTTTGGTCAATCGTTGCCACATATGCCATAAATTCGAATCAAGTTCGGTGGGTTACGAAATTTTTGTTTGTTTGTTTTTGCTCCAAATATACGAGGGCATGTTTGAAAGGTATTGCCGTCCTATTATTTTTCTCCAACACAGGTAATGATATTCGAATGAAACAAAGACTGTTACGAACATACATCTTTTATCGATCCATTGTGCATATTATTTCTTTCAACATAATCGCGCTCTGCGGTCCATACATCTACCCTTAATTTGTTGGTTCAAGTGTGTTTTGAGTAATTGCTGTCATGATAGAATAGACGTCTGCTGATTTAACTGAATTTACAGTCGCCATGGCATTTCGTCAGCAGATTCAGAGGTGTTCTTAAGTTTGGGGAAAGTAGTTTGACAAATCTGCCGAGCCAAGTCGGGGCTGGTGATCTCTTTTGTGCGCAGTACTTTCCATTGACCATCTCTTATTCTCAGGATTGCAATGGTGCACGTAAGCACTCTCAAACTCTCAGTCAGTCATTCTCAACGTCATCCTCCAAGACTATCATGTTCACGAACCTGATAACGTCGTGGCTCGTCCCTCTGCATCTCGTATTGACGTAGCACTGAAGACATACAGTGTCTAGAATCGCAAAACTTCGCACCGCAGTGGTGTGGGAAGAACTTTTAATGTGGGGACTGGTGGCTTGTTCATTTGAATATCTTACTGTTTGGGAAAGAAATTAAGAAGGCTTACTTTTCAATCATGGCTCAATGTTTTTTTTTTTCAACGATGAGCATTTCCATAAAATATTGTGTAGATTATGCACTTATGTCATTAATCTGTTAAATTCATACATCCTCACTGCGTTTGAAGTGACATCAACTTCAGAATGGTTGTTTTGTGTTTCTTTTGAAACTGGTTTCGAGATATGCAAGGTTATACAGCCTAATTATTTTAGTCTTGCATTTGAGCTAGGGTGGAACAACACCTGCGTGAACTTTCTTTGAAATTAAGGATTATTTTTCGTCAATATTAAAATAATGGCAACTCGTCAATTCGTTCATGGAAATGTTTATCGCTGTACCTCACTCATGGAAAGATTTATATAATGGAACAGTTGTAAAGGTAGATTGCTGCATTTTATTTGTGCTCAAATTGGAGAAGTTCCTTAGGCCAGTCCACTTGACGTTTTAGCCAGCTGCTGGCAACGTATTAAAATGTATGTAAAATAGCTGCTTACGTTGAACATTTGGATGATTTTAAAAAGTTCGTGACAGTATTTCAATACGACTGGTCTTGGTACTAAACGGATTCAGTAACGGACACGACGTTTCGTTGTGTTATAACTAACTTATACAACGATGGCTGAACCTGTTGTCGGCTTACACAACCTAACGCAAAACGATAGTCAAACTAAATGCATATAGCAGCTGCTGCAGTTTATCGCCGGACAGATGACGTGACGTACAGATTTTAAAACGGGGCTGACCGCATCAACGATTCAATATCTTAACCAGGCCGCAGAAATTGAGAAGTGTTGTTCAACATCGCAGTCACCCTTTGGCGATCTTGCCAAGCGTAATGCCGTCTAATAAATATGTGTTTTAAAACGCTGGGCGCCGTCGAATCCGGTATGGGTTAAGTTTGTTGTTGCATGAATCAGAACGCTTAAATGTACGCTATGCATACGGGTTTCCGTAGTAAGTGGGGGTACGTCAAGTAATTTTAAACATGTTCAAAATTTTACGCGTCACACTGTTGGTGTATGAACACGAGCCTTTACGTTCCGCATGCGATGGGAATAAGTTGTACACACGATATGCGGACGGTTACACACGTCGACAAGGCCTACTTGTAACTACTCATAAGTCGAAACACGTCGGCGGTATATGCTCTTTTTTTACGCGATTACTTTATTTCTAACTTAATGTTTGACGTGCTTTTGAACAAATCTTTACGTAGTCCAACGCACATTGACCGTATGTAGACATCAGGTTCCATTGACGTCTTCCTGTCACAAAACTAAATGAACGTGTTTCTAACCTTACACTGCCATATAATGAGGTTCCAGCATTTTGGGAATTGGTATATAAAAATGGTCTTCACAAGGGGGAAACCATCAGTGTTTTTGCGACCCTTTTGTTGGAGTCGATGTCCCAATGTCGCAGTAACATATCAGTATACAGTATCAGTATTAGTTAGTAGTTTGTTCATGTTGGCAGTCAGTAGGGTGAAGTGTGATGGGGATGGGTGTGGGTGATTGATGGATCTCTTGCGTCTTGCGTGTCCACGGGTAGGAGACATCTTTGCACCATTTTGTTTCGAAGTTTCTTCGCGTCTAATTTTTTTTGGGGTTTTTCAACAATGAGCTAGGCTTGTTTTTACGTTTTTGGGTGTATTCATACGAGTTGGACAAAGCTCAAGGAACTAATAATGTAAATAGAGCGCTCGATACTTATAGATACGGTAAAAACCCAACGAAATAATGTCGTGTAGTTCCTGGCGTTCACAACCTATGCCCAACGATAGCCTAATTATCCATACGTGCGGGCAGTTTACTCTTGCCGGTGAAGTGGGGTTCTGCTATTCATGAGGCTGCCACTACAAACATTTAAATGGCTTGCAACTCCACTATTGAAAGTAGACGCTTGCGCTCAACAATTTGATTTTTTTACAGCTCAACGACTTTTAAAACGGTGCACTCAACTATTTTAATTGTTTAAATGAACGATTTAAATTGCTGTCACCGCCTTTGTTTTTTGATGCTGGCGCTTCGGAAATTTTGAAGCGTTGTCTTTCAACGTGCTAATCGCTTTAATCAAACTTCCAGCTATGAAATAGACTGCTTGCACCAAACACAATCGCATTGTTTTACACTTAACGTGTTCTTATCGGTGGCAAATCAACTGGATGTCTAATGGTGCAGGTCAATCTTATCGGTGCAATCAAATCCCGATCCATTGGTGTCACCCAGTACAGCTTCTCCTCCGTTCACGTTCTCTTCTCTCGTGTTCTATTGGCATTTACGCACTGGTGCCGTGCAAATCGGAATGAGGGTTATGCTGATGTATGGAAAGGACAGGTAGATTATTGTAGTGTCATCTGTTGGCAGATACTCATCTCCGTAATGTCATGGACATGGTACTCGCTATGTAGTCTGCAACACGATCTGGGTTCCTCCTGGAAACCCCTTTATATTTACCAATTCCTAATCGCTGCCATTCTCATTATCTGTATCTGTAGGTTTGGGACTTCGTTTCGTTAACAGTTTTCGTTATGTAGTCGTTCTCGGTAAACGTCAATACGTCTATCATACGCCAGTATCGGCGGAGGTGCGTTACACACACAGTGCAAAGCACGTCACTCATAGGTTAGATTAAGCCTCATTTTTGCCCTAACAATACTATCGGCAGGTGATTCAACGTATAAGTAAATTCGAAGCAAGGAGTGTCGAAGTGTTGTTCACGTCGATCGCGTAACGTGTTAGCAACTTGCACATGATCGGTATTATTAATCAAGTTTCATGGCACGCAATGCATCTATACCGACAATATTTCAGCCGTATGAGTAACTTAAAAGTAAGTGTGCGCAGAAGACGTGTGGTCAACGACCTACGCGTAACTGCCTACAACACGTTACTTTCATAGGCTAGGAATATAAGTTTCGGGTACGCTAAACATTACCTCGGCGTGTCTCAACTATGATTAACTTACGGGAAGTAACATGTGTTGACGGTCTGTCAACGATCTTATAAAGTTTGCCTACACTTGATGCCAGCGTAAGATGACACGTGTGAATTCATACGCCGGCATACGTAGCGATGAATTTTCAGCAAACGCAATAATAATTGAACAGTGACAAACCGAAAAGCACATTACGTTAAGCCAGCGTGTAACGCGTATGGCTAGTGTTAATCCGCGTGCTTCTCAATGTTATCAAAACTTACCCCATTAACGATTCAACGTGTGCCAGCGTTATTAGAAATTTTTCAAAAATCGGCCATAGCGTGGCTAAAACGTCAAAGTGGGACTGGGCCTATCTATCAATTGAAGACACAACGGCATTAATGAGATTAAGTACTGTTGTTTTGCATGCTGGTTAGCAGTGTCCTGTGTTCTTTTAGTTTTTTTTAATGCTTCTTTACATTGTTTAGAATGAGTTTTTAATTTCCAGTTCACTAATTGAAGGCAAGGATCCTAAGTTTATATTTAATATTCTATTGGCTGACATGACTATGGTTAGCCTGTTGGCATTCTTATTTTAGTGCATGTGGATGTGGAACCCAGTTGAAATTATCGTGTATAATGCTGATTTTGTTTTTTTTTGGGCAACTGAGTTATTCTTATTTATGCTTTAAAGTACTTGAGTAGCTCAGATGTTCTTGTCTTGCTTGGTGTCGTATTGCCATTTCTCTGTGAGCCCGTATGCCATTGTGAAGATAGAGAGATAAAAAAATTCACTTTCCTAATTTAATAAATGTCTAGGAAGTATTACTTTGGGTGTTCATGTTTGGTGTTTTCAAATATTTGATGATTGTGCTTTAACTCTCAGGAGTGCATGTCTATACTGTAAAAGTGAAATTGCATACTTAACTATATATTTGGTTTTTGTTTACTAGCAATAACAACCCTTCGCTTCGCTGATGGGAATATTAAGGGCGTGAGGGGCGGTAATAGAGGGGAGAGGGGGGAGGGTAGACGTGAGGAGGGGGAGGGTAGAGCCGAGGAGCAGGGAGGGTAGTTAGCGAGGGGGAGGGTAGTAGCGTAATGGAGGGGTCGAGGGAGCGAGGAAGCGGGTGGGGAGACCGCTGGCAATGGGAGGGGGTCAGATGTTAAGATCTAGGAGGGGTTGAGGAGCGAGGAGGAGAGTGAGGTGAAAAGCAGTGGCGAGGAGAGGGGAATTTCATACCACCATTACCGGTATGAATCCGACATAACCCCATATGGCTACATCGGAGATTAACCATCACGCGTCGGCCGCATAGCCTATCCATCCCAAGATAGGCTTGAGAGAGATGAGAGAGAGAGAAGAAGAGGTGGGTTAGATTGAGAGAGGTTGAGGTGTGTGGGGGCGGGGGGGCGCCGCCGGCATGCGGATGTACATAGCAGGGGGGGGAGAGGAGAGAGATTGGAAGGGGTTGAGGGGAGAGGAAGGAGAGGGAGGATTCCTGGCAAATGTTGATGTTCCAGTTTACGAGGCACACATATTGATAAATCACCCCTGCCTGTGAACACCGGGATGGAGTTTAATAGCTGGGCTTGGGGAAATGTCGAACGCCAGGCTAAAGCTTGAGCAAGCAATGCGTAACTCTCTTAGCCACTCTATTTCATTTTTTTTATGTGGTATTTACTAAATACTCGGAAGTTGACCACGAAACAATGGTGGTGGCTCTCACGGGTGAGTGGCCCCGAACATTGGGTTGAGGCGATTGGGAAATGCAGTATTCTTGGACAGTGTGATATTTCTAGAGTGCCTCGCCAAGTGGCTTATTTCAGCAACTATGTATTCATCAAAATGGTTGAATGAAGGAATCTGCTCGCGTTGAGCAAGTTCGATTGCAATCACTGAAACCGTCGTATTATAACGGCACACACCTTCCCGGAGATATCCTTGAAATATCCAAAGTTTGAATTGAAATCAATGAATCACTTTTTTTTAACAGTTAAGAACTGCTAAGTTTCAATTCTGGAGCTTAATATTTTGTAAATTTTGGCCTAGTTTAAGAGATTCTCGAGATTATCCCATGTGTGGTAAATTATATCCACGGCTGGCTGGTGTCTCCGGGTGTTTATAAGCATTGCAATGTATCCAATGATTATAAGTATGATGATCAATTGACATTTGATAATATGATGTGAGGAGAAAGGGAATGAATTTTTTTGTTTTTATCCATTCTCCCAATGTAAATGTTGCAGTATCGAATATAGCGCCCCCTGGTGTAGTCAGTATTTACTAATCATCATCATCTTGAATAAAGAAGATTGACTTTAACAATGTGCATTACGTTGATGAACCGAGTGAGATACTTCTTGAAGTTTTCACAATAGAGTTTATTAATTTCAACTTCATTTTAAGGGGAAGGTTCACACCAAATATATAACCAACACGGGCATTCGAGCGAAGTGCCAAGTGTTTTTGCTTGTGACATATCTAATCCAGCAAGGAATGGTTGGTGAATAATGATGATATAGCTGACTTCAGTGAGATGGAACATGACCTCCGAGTAAATTATAGAGTGAATCGGACAGTGTTTATGAAGGACAACACGTTGTCTTTTGATTAAATCCGTCACAAAGCGAATGCGTAAAAATGGCTGCGTCTATTAATTTTAAATTAATTTCCAGTTGTACCTTATAAAAGCGGAATGCAATGTTTGCATGCCAAAAGTTGACAGCATCTCCGATTGACATGCAATGAGTATGATAATTAAAATTGTTTTTAAAAATTCCCTCTTGTTATTTGCATCGGTAAATTGTTTCCAAATAATGAAGGCTGTTTGTGATCAAAACTATTGTTGTAGATTGTAATTTTTAGAGAAAATCGGTTTTGGCATTAAATCCCATCCATAAGTATTATCAGCATATATTTCTATTTCATTTTAAAATGCGCAGTTATATGTGTTAGGGGCGCTAGTAGTTGTACTCGGCGTCTTGTAGTTTGTATAATGTGTGGCTGGGTGATGCTCATTCCAAACAATGGATTTAAGTACATTGAGCTGGCATGTTGAGAAGAAATCGGCGTGAGCGAGACTTTGCATATGCCAGAAGTGAAGTCATCGAAGAAACCCGTGGGAGTAAATGACATGAGAGGGCTATTTCTGTTTGACTGAGACGTGGCACACGAAGCTCCATGTCTTACTTTCTGTTTCAACCTGCCTGTAGAGCTGAGTTTCGGTCAGCAACTGGGCAAGCACATGGAGAAGTTACGCCCTGGTGTTCTGGAAGGGGTATTGTAATTACATGTTTGAGCATTCGTGGAAAGCTTCAATGTGTTTGGATTCCAGGCTGAGACGTGATGCAGCTGCTTTGCAGGTGGCACTACAAGCAAAGGGCTTTTTGTGAATGCTAGTTGGATGCTGGCAGACAGCCTATCTCGGGTCGGACAGCTGTCATTGTGAATCATTCTATTCGTTTATAATTGAATGCACGCAACAATCGAAAATGGTTGCAAACATTTGTATTTATATTTATTTTATTCAAATATTGCATGTAAACCTAAGAGGAATTGGCAAGGTTATCTTGTTGCTGCAGATGCAAATTTTAGCTAAAGAATTTAACTTGGCGTTGCGCAGTGTTCGTTTAATCGGTGATGTTTATGATCATGTGTGCGTTAAACACTGTGCTTCAATTTCAGATCCATGCTTCAAATGAATCTCCTGCCAATTGTAAGCAGATATCTAATACACAAGATTTTCTTCTACTTAAAGAAGTGCTGCTTTTGTTGGTCATACAGTAATCGTTTTCATGAAAGCAGTGTAAGGTAACCAAAGGACACCCGTATTAAGAATTATGTTAGTTGAGCGATTATTAATTTTATTTTAATTGTTTAAGTTTTTCTTGTGATCACACGAAATATTGGAAAACTGAAAGCATAAGAATTATAGCTTTTCTGCCTGTTTTTAATGCAGCGTGGGATATAGGCTGCAGTGAGCATTGCAATGAAGATGGGTCAGGAAGTTTTCCCTCGAACCAATTCCATGCAAAAAACAAAATATCTGGTGAATTTCCAAGATTTCCTGTCTGGTGAACAATAGAAAATGATGCATCCTGAATAGACCAAACCGAGACCATATCTCCAAGGCCTTCAAAACACTTGCTTCAATTGTGACACAACGGTTCAAAAATGCATAACATGTCCAAAAGTCAGCAGAAGAATGCCCGCTGTGTCTGCAGAGTTTTTTAAAGAGACAAGGATTCTGTTGTTAGGTTGCATGAGTTTGCTCTTGATTTTTAATTTATGCGCTCATTTTATCTGAGGGGTGAGCAAATTGCGAAACTCAGATACAACATCGTGCCTTGTGGACAATAACAGTAATGAGCAAACCACGTAATGATGTAATCAAAACAGCAAAAAAATAGAATGCCACTCGGTAGAGGTATAACTTCCTCAGCCCGGCTGAACAGTTTGTTTTCCCGTTCCCACTGATCAGGTCGGATCTGGATCCAGGACCTAACCTAAAATCGCATCGGCTTATTCTTGGTCACTTACCCAGTCGTGCACCTCGTTTTGTCAGAACAATCGTCCCAGACTTTTTGAGATATCAATTTATTAGCTATATATTGAGTTTTTTCCCATCTCTCAATGGTGAAGAATCACTTTTTTAAAAAAATATTCAGATCTGCACCAAAAATCTACAATCACTATTCGTCCTTGCTCACCACCCAATCCTGTGCAACAAATTTCTTCGCAAATTCATCCCATTAACTTTTTCAGATATTTCCTGCTCCAGTTAAAAATAGACAAACAATGCTGAAATCTTTAACAGGAACCTCCAATTGGCAATCAGTGTTTGACGAGATTGTTATTATTATAGATTCGTATACGCCTTTTCACACTCAGGGTTCCCCCACCTGCCCAGCCCGCTCCAGTTCTCAGCTCCCCTCCCACACCCCTCACACCTCCCTCCCGCCGCACTCCGCACCCACGCGATCCACTCCACCCTCCAGCTTCCCCTCCGCCTCTCCCTCTCCCCTCCCTCCCCTCCGCCCCCCCACCGCAGACATAGCCGCAATGCCCAACCTCCGCCGACCTAGGTTCCTGCCCCACACATCCCCCTTCCGATAGCATGACGAGAAATATTACTGACTGAAGGCAGTATGCTGCTTGGAATTGGGTGTCTTTTTAATGCATGTTTTGAGCGAATGATTTTAAGTGTATGCTCCTCTGTGACTATTCTTTTGAACATATTAATTGTTCAGCTTAAGGTTTTGGAAACATTGTTGTTGATGCCAACATCACAAGAAATGCCTTACAATCACTCTACAAGCTGCTTGGGATAATTAGTTCCAAGAACAGGGTCATGCTATTCCAGGCATTGCTTGGCTGAACTAATTTCTTGCTAGGAAAGCTCATTTAACAAAATCAAATGCAATTGTATTTAAATGTCGATTTGGCAACAGACTTTTGGTGTAAGGTTTGAACAGTTGGGTGTGAAACAAATGCAAATAATCCACATGAAGCCAGTCTAAAGAACAAACTTTTTATGGTACATTTCTCCAGGTGTCAGAGAACACACCAAGGAAGAGAAACAGCGTCTGGAATTATATAGGAGGGATGTGGCACCATTGTTCCACAAGAAAGTCAATCAACTCACATCTCTTTGATTGAGGTGGAAATCGCCGTCTCAGGTGTCATTCCAGAATATCCCATAAATGCTTGATTGGGTTCAGATGTGGTGACTGAGAAGGCTATGACATATGGATTACATCAGTATCATGCTCATCAAATCAAACTGCTCATCAAACTGGCAGCAAAAGGAACTGCATCATTGGTTAGATCGCTATGCAAACTCCTCACCTTCTGTTGAATGACCATTTCAGACAAGGGCATGTTCTATTGGTTCAGATGATCTATCCACGTGGTCAGCATCTTTGCTATTTTCTCAATTGCATCAGAACGGGATCTTGCAGTTCTGGTGACACTCATTGTTGTCCGAGTGGTCTTACGGATTTTATCAAGATTGTCACAAATGGATGGTTCTCACTGTAGAATCACGAAGTCCCATCTCTCTTTGAATATCGAGCACCTCTGTCAAGCCAATTTAAAACTTTAAATTTCACTTCAAATGAATGAGACTTTCTTGACTTCCTCACGTGATCATTATCTCCAATGCCACTTGCGACGACGCTTTGCAGCCATAGTTTCGGCCGCTGTGAGTGAACGACTCGCTCAGAATGACAAAGTATGAACGACTCACACAGGATGACGGAACAAGAATGACTCGCACAGGATGCCGGAGCACGAACGACTCACTCAGAATGACATAGCACAGCAAAAGTGTCCGCTATGAATGTTTGACTCGCTAAGAACGAAGTAAAGCGGTTGTTGTTGTATTCAATCTGCACTGTAGCGAAAACACGTTATCAGAACACGTGTTACACGAGGGTCACCCGTACTATTCAGAAATGCTTTGCAGACTGCAGGGAATTAAGAGATGCCAAGCACAGTTTGTGACTAGCTTTGGAAGACAGTTTGAAAATGTGGTCTGTCCAAAGAAGTCAAGAGTGAGAATGAAGCAGAGACATCTTCTTCTTTCTTCTTATGATAAATTGCAGAAATTGATAGGTGGATTGTATGACAGTCTTTTGTAAGTGAAAAGGTTAACTCAAAGGTCATGGTCCCAGTGTCTGCACAACTTCCATTTGTGATGGAAGCAGCTGCTGCTATTTCAGAATCTGGATAATAAATAAACTGATATAACAACTGCCAAAATGAAAAAGGATCTCTGGTGTTAAAGCCCAAAAAGGAAAACTGAAACAAGCACACCGACTTCAAGCACACAGGTCACCACTGAGAGACTGGTGAGAGCATGCCAACAAAACTTGTGCCACTTGCATGTGTAGAGGATGTATGGATGTCAGGCATGGAGAAGGCCTTGAATATTCACAAGCAGAAAAGGCTATGCAAAAGAGCAGGATGTCAAAAGCTTAACATACAGGTAATGGACAAAGAAATGGAAACCCCTGAGTAAATGAGACACACCAAGTATATTGAAAGCAAAGGCTTCCACATATGTGTGGCCCATGTGTTAATGAGATAAATAACATCCAAACAGGCTTAGGGTCATGTATAAAAATTACCCCCGATTGGGGGTGACGGTCATCTCTGTTTTGACCGTATCACATCGACGATTTTTCCAACTTTGAAGACACATGACTCGATAACCAGGACGAATTTTAAAAAACCAGTTCGACCAAATTTAGATATTGTTCCATATTATCAGAATCCGAAGAAATTTCGAAGATCGGATCACAAACGGCGGAGGAGATAGATTTTGAAAATGGACGATTTTGCAACTTTGGGGTGACCTTGACCTTGACCTTCAATCGTGTCAAAAGTCATACAGTCGTGCATCACTCGTCGACCCCTACTACATTACCAAGTTCATCAAGATCATGGTTGAATTTTTTTTAGACCGATCAGCATCGACTTTTTCCAAATTTGAAGACACCATGACTCGATAACCAGACGCCATTTCAAAAAACCGGCCGAACAAATTTAGATATTGTTCCATATTATCAGAATCCGAAGGAATTTCGAAAGATCGGATCATAAACGGCGGAGGAGATAGATTTGAAAATGGACGATTTCGCAACTTTGGAGTGACCTTGACTGCCTTGACCTTGACCTTCAATCAGGTCAAAGGTCATTACCGTCGTGCAATCCCCTCATCGACATCTACCACATACAAATATCAGGAAAAATGGGAAGAAAAAAAATGGACGTACGTACTCACGGCATCGAAAACTGCGTTTTTTAGAGTCATCTCAGTTGATGATGACATAAAAATGCTGCACAAGCCTGGTTGACAATAATTATGGTGATCATGGCTGCAAGAGGAGACCTCAATGACTTTCAAAGAGGGGTGATTGTTGGGGTGCATTTAGCAGGAGCTTCAGTGAGAGAGTTCAACTTGCTGCTATTTCACGAGCAACAATGTCCAAGGTGATGTCGGCATGGGAACTCCGAGGGAAAGACATCATCAAGAAAGAGCAACAGTGGGCGGAAGCGCAAACTCCAGGATCGTGATATCCGTGAATTAATTTGAAGTGCAAGGCAAAGTAGGGGAGCAACGGCAGATAAATTGACTGTAAATTTCAACCTAGGCCGTGAGCAGCCAGTTTCATCAAAAATGTTCCGCCGAGAACTCCACAGAGCGGGATACCATAGTCGGGTCTCAGTACACAAACTGCTCATCACAACTGGCAATGCATGTTTGTGAGCAAAGAGTACAGGCAATGGACTATCGAGCAGTGGATAAATGTGTTATGGTCAGATTAATCATCTTTCACCACGTTCTCAACAAACGGACGCGTGCACGTGTGTCGCCAACCTGAAGAACTCTAAAACCTTGAGTGCTTGGTTCCAAAAGTGAAGGGTTCTGGTGGCTCTGTAATGTTGTAGGTGAATTTTCCTGGCATGGTTTGGGTGCAGACATTCCCCAAGAAGGGAAGGTCAATGCCAATTGCGACTTCATGGGACCAAGTGATCATCCTCACCCCATGTTGAAGCATTTCTTTCCTGACGGGAGGAGGGTGTTTTTCCAGGATGGCAATACCCCCATCCACAGACATCGTGGTCCACCCAATGGTTTGAATGAGACATGATACTGATGTAAATCCATATGGTCATAGCCTCCTCAGTCACCACATCTGAACCCAATCAAGCATTTATGGGATATTCTGGAATGACACGAGACGGCGATTTCAACCGCAATCAAAGAGAACTGTGAGTTGAGTTGTCTTTCTTGTGGAACAATGGTGCCACATCCCTCCTAAATATATCCCAGACGACTGGTGAATCTATGCACAGCATATACAGGCCGTACTGGCCACGTGTGGTTGGTCCAATGCCCTATTAAATGACTTTACATTGGCGTTTCCATTTTTTTTTGATTCACTACTACTGTAATCTGTACAATCCAAGGATAAATCAACTTATGGTTAAATTAGCCCAAAATGGTTGTGGTTTAATTACAACAATATGTAGAACCATACTTAAGGCTGGTGGGCACACAATTTCAGAAGGTATCCTGGCAGCAAACCTCAACCACAAGAATGGTACAGACAAAATCAAACTCGGGGATGGACACAGAGACGACGTAAACCACATTCAAGGTACAAAATCAATGGTTAAATTGGACACTTTAGTCAAACGTAACGCAAGGCCAGTTGCACCACTAATTGCATCTGGAGGCATTTAGCATACCTCAAACCACAGTGACGATGGGCAAAACAATACTCAAGAAATGGGAATGTAAGAACTTTTGACATGTCTACATTCAAAGTACATAAATCAGTTGAGGTTAGGTTTGAATGTTAAAATTTTAAATGGTTACATTAGACAAACTTGTCAAACTCTGCCTCAGCCGATTGGGAAGGGAGGAATATTAAAGTAGGCCACAAGGGGCCAATATTAAAGATGGTCTGGAGGCAGCCTCACTGACAGACCACACACAGAGCACAACCCCCACAATCCTTTGAAAAAGGCAATTCTACAAATTCAAGAACTAACAGTTGAATTGTGTGTCCAAGGGTTAGCCCCCCGACCCTGGACGGATAGCCGAACAGTTTCTCACCTGGAGGCGAACAGCCAAGAATTCTCAGGGATTATGGTGCGCAGACGGGGACGGTGGGCGGGAAGACGGAGGCACACGGGTTTAACCGAATCACACATAGGAGACACAAGCCACTCAAAATAAACACGGGGGGTTTAATGAAAATAATAAAATATTTACATAATGGTAAGATTCCAAAGTGGCAATAACGAAAACGGAACGTGAGTAAACGAAAATCTAACTTTGAGGCCCTCCACACAGACTTTAGTACGACAAATGGGAACACAGAATAAATAAAAGAAAAAATTCCTCCCTTCTCACTAGCGGCACTGAGCTGTGTGCCCAGGATGAAGTTTCTGAAGATTGGGGTTCAACGCAAGCACGTCACTGCACAGGAAAAATGCGCCCAATATGGCGTCAGTCACCCTCTGGGCGGGAAACGACAGCGAGGCATTTCGGACGGTGATACTCAACAACCAAGGGCTCAAGAAAATGGCGTGCAAGCTTCTTAACATCGATTGCACTTTCTGATATCGTGCTCTTCTGCAGAATGGTGCCGTCTTCTCCCCGATGGCACAACACGAGCTTCAGGCACGTCCTCACCCGAGAAAGCCAAACTATCAAATGGCCAGCATCTTGCTCCATCACACGAGCCAATTTGCCTCAGCACGAAAAAGATAACATGCCAGCCTTCTTCAACCTGTCAGGGGGAAGCCAGCCGATGCCCCTTGTCTTCCAACCACCGATCCCTGCTCAACTCGCTTCTGTACCCGCCTTCTTCAAGTCCTGCTCCGATACTAAATCTCCTCTTCTCTCATGCCAATTCATCATCCTCCATGGGCGTGGTTTTGCAATTATCATTCCTAGAGGCGGGCTTTCTTGCCTGCTTGGGACGTACAGCTGCTCGTTGTTTGTTTAAAAGGAATATGATCCTTATATTCGTCGGTCTTCGAAAATACAAAAACCATAGGAAAAGGTTACAAAGGGGCAATCTCACGCTGGGAGAAATTAATCCTTAAACATACCTAAGAACAACACACCAACCATCCCGTGTGGTGACACGTACACTTAAAAAGCTCACGAGTTTTTCCCCACTTAATTACCATCGAGATGTCTCTTACATGTCCACGGACCAAGCTACTCTCCACAAATCCGATGATATTCCTCCATCTAACCAAACAAACAGAATATCTTAGTTGGAAAGTGTCCAACCCCTGAGTTAATAATTAGTGTAAGCATCTTTGATAATTTAACGTAATATCACAGCTGTTCGTTGGATAGTCTCCACAACTTCGCCACACCTGATATGGGCAATATTTGCCCATTCTTCTCACAACACCGTTCACAACTCAGGTCAAGTGTGTTAGCAGCATTGAGGACAGTAATCTTCAATTCGTGCCACAGATTTCGATTGGATTTAGGTCGGGGCTCTTACTGTTCTGTTTTTGCATATGGCAGCTTGGCTGATGGCCAGCTATCATTTCTTGGAGTGTGGCTGTGCCGCTGAATAGCTGTGGCCATGTAACAAGTACACTGGTACTCTTTCACCGACCCTTAGGTACACAGGCTGACGTCGACCCCACCTGGTGTTATTCAGCACCAATGGGGGCTTGAACTCAGGACCCTAGTATCCCAAGCCAGCTACCCTAACTACTAAGGCAAACACCAGGCCTTGTGTCAGGGCTCTGACTAGGGCCACTCAAAGGCATCGAATCTTTTCGGGTTCCTTTGCCAACTCTAGTGTAGTAGCTTTGCTGTGTGCTTTGGTTCGTTGTTATGCCAAAAGTTGAACCAACGTCCAATTTCAGCTTCCTTGCAGGGGCAGCAAGTTTTCCTCTGGATTTTCTGTATTTTGCAACATCTAATTTTCCCTCTATCCTGACAAGTCCCCACTCCCTGCTGATGACAAACATCCCCATACCATGATGCTGCACCGACATGCTTCACAGTGGGATAAGTTCTTTTTGGTGATGTGCTGTGTTCGGTTGCGCCAAACATACGTTTTGCATTTCGGCCAAAAGTTCAACTTGGTTTTGTCACCGCAAAACTTTTTGCCACAAGTCTTCAGAATATCCGGAGTGGTTTATTGCAAATACCTCAAAAGGGAACTCAAGTTCGCTTTTTGAGTAAATGGCTTCATTCTTGTCAGCCCCTCTCAGGTGGCATAGAAGGAAGCCTGACACTGTCAGGTCGTCATATTGCTGTCAGTCCAGGTCAGATTAGATCTGTGACTTGCTACAGAAATAAACCAGTAAACCTGTACTAACCTGTTCATGGTCGGGTTGTCGGCGACTAAACCGTCTCCCCCACCAGAGTTTCTAGTGAGGAGGGTGTAAGGATATGGACACCCACAGATTAAAAACAAAAATAAAACCTTGATTCCCTTACGGAGAAGCTTCCTTATGAGCAACGACACACCCATATCTACATATCTTATATGCGCCAACTGTGTCTGCGGACGTCGCCTGCAGTTGGGTTACTCTATTAGGAGGTTGGTGGCAGATTTGCACTCTGGCCACCCGTAAAACTCCTTACATTTGGCAAAAACACATCACCAAAATAAACAAAACAAAACAAAAAAATCTGAAAATCCACTCTGTGGAGTAACCTCCTGTGCAGGCTGCCCTCCGCAGGGCAGCTCACCGGATGACGGGATTGGGGCAAAGCCTTCGGGAACCCCAATCTTTGAATGAAAGAGGAAACCTTCCCACGGTCAGATTGCGGTAGTGTGTGCCCGGAGTGGTGCTGAGGTGTTGGCCCAACAGAAGTGGTCTCCTTGGGTTAACCTAAGGCGGTCCCCTTCGGTGGGTGCTGGAATGTCCTATCCAAAGAGAGGATCATCACTTGTCCTCTATTATCATCTGAGCTCCCGTGTTTGGACCATCGTATTGCAGCACTCCCTCTGAGATTCGGAGAACCGGATAGTGGTGTGATCATGGCGGTGTTAAACCTAACTAATGGTCTGGTTGCTCTGATGGGTTACCATGCCCAAGGAGTTTCTGTAGGTGTGTCCATAAGCTGACTCCAATGATAATTGAGGACAGCCACAACCGAGCCCTCAGCACGGAGCATAACCAGCAAACTAAGGATGCTTCCGCTCCTTGGGTGCATTCCCTGGGTTCCTGTAATATGCTCCGACTGAGGTGAGTGATCTCACCACTAAAGGACGCATTTATGCCACACTCGAGTCTTGTGGGTGATCAGTGCCCCAGGTGAGATACCCTTCCATCTGCGGATTTCATGCATCAACCGGGAACTGAATAAGGGAATGGTTATGAGACGTATGTTGCTCCCACGGGTGGAAACTGTGAACCAGAATAGCATTAAGTTCCTTACTTTGCAAAAGTCATGGGACTTAGGGTGCTGGTTCATGGTTTTCAGCACCCACAGGTCAGCGCTGGACTTTGGTATCAACGCGGTGGTGTGCAAAGGCGATTGACCATGTGCTTGTTGAGGCACTGGAGGAATGATCCAGAACTGAGGGTCTAACCAGAGTGCTCAGGTCCCCAAATATGACAACAGGCTGTTTGTGCAACTCTGGCATTGCAGCTGTAAATCCAGGAGAAAGGTCCATCCCAGCCGAGGCTGATGGTGGCAAGCTCAAGGATAGAGGGTAGCTGAGAAGTTTGCGAACAGCTGAGTGGAGATTGGGTGTCTGGGTCTTTGGGGGATCCCGAAGAGTTTTGGAGTGCCTTCAAGACGCAACCGTCCTTGATGTTGATGGTAGATTCTTTGGAAAACTCAAGATAGGGCGAAGAAGAATTTTGTTTCTCAAGGAACACTGGATACCATTGACGAGAGTCCAGACCAGGCGAAAGGCAAGAGCTGAGCGTTCAGGGAGCTGAGGCGTAAAACGTACGTGCACGAGGGTGGACAAGGATGCCTTTGTTGCAAAGATCTGTGAGAGGGTAGAGCATCACCTGTGGTCAAGTGATTCTCGTCCTGCTTCCAGGGGAATTCGTGCATTGCGCTCCTCCAACAGCCTGTCCCCGGTGTACTGCAGTTAAAGCAGAGGTTTGGTGGGCTCTTGACAGAGGAGTCCAAAATGAAGGCCCACTGGGCCTAATTACTTGAGCGGCTGCACCAAGCTGATCCACCAGCGTCAAGTGGATTCAAGGGTGTCCTCTCCCTATTAATGACCTTCCGATCAACTGTGTCCACCTCATTTGTGGAAACACAGGCGGCGGTGAAACACAGACTGGAAGAGAGGCCTTGTTGTCCCGTCTCTGGAAAGGAAGGGTGACGCCAAGACTGCAACACTACGCGAGGTGAACGCTACTCCAGTACAGGGTAGGTCTTGCTCGATAGTTCTTGAAGGGTTCGCCACCATCTACTTGAGGCACCAGCGTCCGAGCAGTCAGGCTTTACACCATGTTTCTCAAACCTTTTTGTCCAAACGCCCCAGTGATTTTCAAAAAAAAAATCATACGCCCTAAACCAATGATTGAGCACACAGTATATATTACATATGTATTAAAAGCTTTTATTAAAACTGTTGCAAATTTATTCAATTGCTACTCACTTCAATGGGAGCCCCTGCCCCTTGACGCTGTGCAGATTTTTGTTTGGTTCCGAGGAACCAATTTTGTCAGTTTCACCTTAAATCAACCACGGTTTCGTGATTTCCAGTCGATTCTCTAGCTTGCAGCAAATCGGTAACAACACTAAATCCACATTCGACTAAATAAAGAATGATGAAAAATTTAATCATAATTCCCTGCCAAAGTAGTCGAGTTTTGGGTATTCTTTTCGCTCTCCTCAGACAGCCACAAAATCAATCCATGGTTCCCTTTGATCTTGAAAAGAGTTTCAACAGACTCATCTTGTTGCAACTGCATAACTCCTCTTGGTATTGCTCTGGACTTCCAGATAAATCCAAACCAGAAATGGCTGAGTCAACCAAGAAGGGAACTATCGCAAAGCTATGAAAGCGATCATATATTGATTCATTAATTCTGAATCCTCATGCCCCCAAAATTTGCAACACGCCCCACCTTGAGAAATACAGCTTTACACCACCAAAAGACGTCAAACCGATTGATCGTATCCTTTGCTTTTTCGGGTCCTCACCAACACAAAAGAGAGTTTTGGCAGGGGCTGCTTGCAGCCTAATGTCGATCTCATGTAAAAGCCGTTCGATTCAGTGATTTGGGAGCCCTCTGGAGATTCTGGTCTTCATGGGAATGCACAAACCTGATCAAATCTGATGTCTGAACTATTCTGGTACTGAGAGTGCTGTGAGATGTGGTGATACATTCTGACTTATTCCCAAGTTATTATGGAGTTGTCAGGGGTGTGACTGGCCCCCACACTTTCAGTGCTTATGTGGACTGGATCTGGGGAGGATGTCGAGAGATCAAGCTGGGTGGGCAATCGTTTGGGAATGTCAAGATCAAAAAACTTTGATTCCGCAGATGAAGCAGTCATCTTGCGGAGACTCAGATATCCTTTTTTTGGGAGCCCCTCGACGGTGCTGAATGAGGAGTCGGAGCCGCTGGGATTCGGGTTCCTGGCGTCAAAACAAGACCAAGGCTTTCATTGACATCTTGGGATTGCTGCCATCTTGTCTTGTAGCTCTTTGTGGGTGAGGATGTTGAGGTTCAAGGAGAGATTCACTTATCCTTGGCAGTGATTATTGTTGTGATTCGGTAGCGCTTAAACAGACTGCATCCTCAGGGGTTACATCGCCGGCTAGTTCGGCACAGGTCTCGGGTCCCTGCCTAAGATCAAGAATACCGTCCTGTGCCTTGCCAAGTTGGAGCGATATACCCCGCTAAGACTGGGTTTGATCAGAGACCGAGCGAAGTGTCTGCCGCAATCCGTAGCAGTTTTGGGTTATATTTATAACAATCGAGCGATTGTTTCTCAGCACGGACAACGGATAAAATTCAGGGTGGCAAATTTCCTAATGAATCAGCCAGATTTCCATCCCGCGGGAAACATCGGGGAACGGACGACACAAGCGAAGCATTCGCGAAATAACGTTATAATTCATCTATACCATCCTATCTTGGGAGCTAAACGGATCACGGGTTTCGCAGGGGGGGCCCTAGCAAGTAAGGCGCGGTAGGCCTGGACAACATCAACCAAGACACGGAGTACCTTGGTGGTGCCTCATGAACGAGAGGAAAGGTCCCGAAGGCACGAATATGGCTTGTGACAAGCCGATGTCGCCGGAATCGAGCACCCAGACCGAGCATGCAGCGTGGCAAAAAAACGGCGGGCGACGTAACTCATATCGGCACAGCTCAACGCAGCAGCCCTCGGTGCGTCCAGCCCCTGTAAGGTCGACGGCAACCAGAAAGTAGTTCTATGTGTGTTCCAGCTGGTTTTCACAGGTCCAGTGCAAAATCCAGGCCTGGCCTGTACACCAGATAGGCCCAAATCTGGTGTTGGAACTCTGCAGGTGAATCGATGGAATGAAAGACATGGTCGATGTGCAGGGAGTAAGGACATCCAGAGGCTTTGTGGTTGGATTCAGGATGAACCTGGGGATGACCTGTAAGCTGGATCCATGGCCCCAGGAGGAAGAGCTGGTCCCAAGTGACTCTGCATAAGCAATCACAGACAGGAAAACAGTTGTCTTGCCTTTCGGGGCGGGCTTGTTGGAACCACTCCCGGGACGCGGATTGGTCAATTCCGGGTTTGCAGCAAGCTCTCCGCCAATGGTTTGCTGGCAACTCTGTGACTGGCTCTGTCAGGGGCGCTGGGTGGGGGCGGTTAAAGAGGGGGGAAGGAAAAAGAAGTCGCCTCTTCGGTACACCAACCACTGTATGAACACTGGAACGCCTGCTAACACCTTCCGACACAATTTAACGTCGATACAAACAACCTGGCTAAACATGCATTTTAAGGGGGGATCTGGGCTAATCCTATATTTAATAACCACAAAGGGCCCATTTCGCAACAATATTCATGTCTCTGCTGGCTGTGAGACAGAGGTCACAGACTTCTGGTCGTCCTGGGGAGTCATGCATTCACTGGATCAAATGAGTGTGGCGTTGCCGGTACCTCAACGGAGGACAAAGTCCGAGTCTTCAGGTCCTTGTGCTTCCAGTCTTGCTCTAACGGATGTGAGACTTGGAACTCTGACAGGGTCGCTTTGGTACCACATCTCTCGGAGATCCTTGGCTATCACTGGTCGGACTTTGTGTCCAACGAGCGGCGGTTCCTGAAGGACTCATATGAGATTTGTTACCTCATGGTCCTGAGCGTCAGCTGCAGCTGTATGGACATGTGGCTTGTTTTTCTGATGCGATCTGCTCACCAAATTCTCTCAGTGAGGAGCCTTGTGAGTGGAAGGCCGATGGGTCGACGACATCTCGTGGTTGCAGCAGGTTTTAATCAGCATCTCAAGGAGATGGCGATGGGTCAGCATCTGTCTGGATGGCCAGATGGAGCCCCTGGAGTAAAATCAGCGGAAAGTGGACGCAACAACGTGCTGCTCCGGCGCATGCTCTCATACATGACCTGACACTGACTAACCTTACAAACTAACCATACAGGCCAGGCTTTGGAGTGCTTGGGAATATGTTGTCACATGCACACAGGAACCAGTCTTACCATAAAAAGGAATGTAGCTCTTTTCAGTTGCCCATTGTCCCTTGGTAGCCTCTCTGATCAGTCTCCTCCTTCCTTGGTCCATCCAGTTTTTGGAGGATGCCTCATCAAGGCAGATATTGGTGGTACCAATTGCCTTCCACTTCTTATGATAGTGTCATACTGTACTCCAAGGGGATAATTCAACGCTTTTGAAATAATTTTATACCATCCCCTGATCTGATGCCTTTACACAACTTATCCGAGAGGTCTTTTGAAAGGTCGTTGGAAGCCCATGGTTGAAGTCTTTGCCTGTGAATGCATGACCCAGCAGAGGAAACCTTTAGGAAAGCTGATTTTATTCGAATAATCAGAATCAGCTACAATTTAACACAGGTGGAAAGCCAATTAACTTTGTGTGTGATTTTGAAGGTGATTGGTTACACCCTGGCTATTTACAATTGCTTTTGGAATGGACACTATGCCAACCAAAGAATATTCCAGTTTTTGTATTTTTAATTATTTTCTGAAAATTTGTTTTTCTTTGGGAAGTTTTTTGGGTAACAATGTGTAAATAAGGTGAAGTCAGTTTTAATGATTTAATTCCAGGCAATTAGGAAACTAAAAGTGAAAATTGAAAGGGGGTATGGACTTTCAATGAGGGCTAATGGTGTGTGTAGATATACATCCATCCATATATATAATATATATATATATAAATACACACACGCAACGCAACACACAACACACACACACAAGCACACACACAACACACACACACACACACACACACCACACACACCACCACACACACACACGTACATTACCCGTCAAAGTTTTAGAACACCCCCATTTTTCTAGTTTTACTGAAATTTAACAGTTTCAAGCCCGTGATAACCTGAAATGGTACAAAACCTAACGTAAACTGCCAGAGGTTAAAAATAAAAAAATTTAGGTACCAAAACTGAAAAATAATCCAATTTCAGAGTGTTAAAAAAGGCCCTTTTCAGGGAAACAATGGGTTGGCAACTGCAGCTGTTCTGCAGGCAATGGAAGAAAATTAAGCCTTGAAAGTTTGAGCAAACAATTGCTACAGTAGTTCCAACACGTGTTGATTAGTTACAAAACCCTCGGTCCTCTATAAAAGCAGTGTTGGAACAAGACTGTGTTGCTACCACCCTCGAAAGCATGTATTTGGACAATATTGCACTGCAGGAAGTATATATGCTATCAAAAATGGCGAGAAACGACAATTAACAAAAGGAAGACAGACCAGACCATTATAACCCATAAAAGTGTAAGTTTTCTTTAGAGAAATTGCAAAGCAGCCAAGGTGTCAGTGAGTGCAGTTTCCTACACCATCCAAAAGGCACTTGGAAACTGGAAGACATCTGACAGGAAAGTGTCTGGAAGACCGCAAAGCCATAAAACCAATCAGAAGACAAGTTTCTGAGAGTCAACACTTGCGTGATAGGCGGCTACAGACAGCAGCTTCAAGCACAGATTAACACTGGTCGAAGTAAGAAGTCTCAGTTTCAACGTGAAGAGAAAAATTCGAGCTTAAGGTTTGACAAGTCGAGTTGGCAGAAAGAAAGGCCATTGCCAAGATGGCAAATAAGAAAAAGAGCTTGCCTGGCCATGAAGCACCGCCAGTGGACTACTGAAAACTGGAAGAAAGTCTTATGGGACCGATGAAAATCAAAATTTGAAATCTTCGTTTCATCAACGCAGAGGTTTTGGACGCGTCGAGTCGCGAAAGGATGGTTCTCAGTGTGTGACGCCCTCAAAACATAGGAGGATGAAACATGAAAAACAATGAAACATGAAAAACATGAAAACAAACATGAAACATGGTTCCTCAACATGGAGGAGGAACGTGATGATCTGAGGCTCTTTGCTGGATGCCAAGTCAGAGACTTGCACAGAGTGACTGCACATCTGAGCCAAAAAGGGCTACCAACAGCATTTTAACAGCACCAATGCAATACCCTCTGTTAACAGCCTAGTTTTGGTCAGAGAGTTCACCTACACAAGAATAACGACCCAAACATACTCCAGTCTTATGACAACTAGCTTAGAAGAAAAAGAACAAGACGTAGGCTTCAGATCATGGAATGGCCAGCAACAGTCCTTCCAGACTTAAACCCCCATCGAGCTGGTTGGGATGAATGACAAAAGGGTGAAAGCAAAGCAAGACTTACAAGTGCAACACATTTGTGGGAACTTCTGCAACAGTGTTGGGAAGAACTTTTCCGAGCAAAATTTGATTTTCATTGTAGAAAGGAGCCAACGAGTAAATGTTAGGCTGTTATATCTGCAAAAGGTGGCTACTTGAGAAGTCAAAATTTTCGATTAAATTTTGTTCAACAAAACGATCCAATGATTTTTTTTTTAATCTGAAATTGTTCATGCTTTAATTCGAAAGTACATGGAAACATAAACTGCTTAAATTTCAAGTAAAAACTGGAAAAATGGGGGTGTTCTAAGACTTTTTGACCGTAGTGTACATATACAGTATATATATATATATACATATATATATATAATATATATATATAATATATAATATATATATATATAGTTACAGATTCGCGCCCGCCGGCGTGCGAACGACCGCGGTCGACCAAATAGCGGCCGCTCGCCCACCGAAACGGACAATCTCGTACGCTTTCCGGACAAGCCGAAACCAGCCACGGGTGTGTTTAAGCCCACCACAACCTTGTCGATTTACCGCGCGTTACAGGGTCCGATCGCCGAATCTTTGGATTTACTAATGAATCGCGCGGGTAGATTACCGAGAATGTACCTCAACGAAGGCCCGCTTGGAAACGAGCTGCTTAAGCAGCTCCGCTCCGTTTTGGGTAACAAGACGGGGTTGTTATCGCGAGGCCCGTTGGAACCCGATGTCTATTATCGGTTATTTAACAACCAAACTAATATTCCGAGGCAAATATGGCAGTTCAATTAGGGAAAGGAGCAAACGAAGGATGAACATTTGAACAAGCACATTTATTACAGCACACGTAAACAAGTGGATGCAGTCATGCAGGTATCAATTTGCAAGGCAAGACACGCCATGCAGTTTGCAATCGACAAGGCAAAAACAAAAGCACGCATGCAATTATACCAACCAAACAAAAGCAATGCAAAAAGCTACTACAGTCTATCTATTAATGTACAACACTTAACAGTTCTACTTACGGACAAGGCGCCACAACGTTCATAGCAAAGAAACAAAGGAAAACCCCATCAAAGACAGGGGGTAGAACTAGACCTCTTGGGGTCTTTATGAAGCCGGAGCCGGGTTAGACCGCAAGGCTCCGAGACGCCGGCTGGTTACCTTCAACCCTCATGGTGACTTGCGTGGGGCCGAACCTCGAACGTCCCCTCCCGTGACCCATGGTTAGGCACGGTCCGGCAGGCCGCGTGCCCTGCTCCGCTGCGACTCCGATCTCTCCAGCTCCTCAACCGACTGCAGAGACTCCAAGGCTGAATCAGCTCACAGCGCGGCCTTCACTCAACTGCCACAACTCTGACACAGACTCTTTCCTTTCCTCCACACACACACAACTCTTCCCTTGCGGTTCAGCGCGCCCTTTTATCTCCACGGCGCCTCGGCCCCTCCTTCCCCCCCCCCAAACGAGGACCCTGCGAGGGATGGAAAATACCACCAGCTATGAAAGGGAAAGAATGAGAAAAGGCCCCGATTCGCGAGGAAACCGCCCTTCTCTGGAATTTCCCGCGCGTGCTGAAAGGTGGGGGGGGGAAGGGAGGGGCGAGGCCGCCGTGGAGATAAAGGGCGCGCTGAAACGAAGGGAGGTTTGTTTGTGTGTTGGAGGAAAGGGAAGAGTTGTGTCAAGTTGTGGCAGTTTGAGTGAAGCCGCGCTGGGTGAGATGGATCGCCTGAAGTCTCTGCAGTCGGTGAGGACTGGAGAGATCGAGCGCAGCGGAGCAGGGCACGCGGCCCTGCCGGACCGTGCTACATGGTTCACCACCCCACCCAACCCCACCACCACCGTACTGGAGAGGGACGTCGAGGGTCGCCCCAGCAAGTCACCATGAGGGTGAAGGTAACCAAGCCCGGCCTCTCGAGCCTTTGCGGTTACCCGGCTCCGGGCTATAAAGACACCCAAAGAGGTCTAGTCTACCCCCTTGTCCTTTGATGGGTTTATTTCCTTTGTTTCTTGCATGAACGTTGTGGCCCTTGTCCGTAAAGTAGAACTGTTAAAGTGTGTACATAATTAGATAGACTGTAGTAGCTCTTTGACATGCTTTTGTTGGTTGTATAATTGCATGCGTGCTTTTGTTTGCCTTTGTCCGATTGCAAACTGCATGCGTGTCTTGCCTGCATAATGCATACCTGCATGACTGCATCACTGTACGTGTGCTTTGTAATAAATGTGCTTGTTCAAATGTTCATCCCTCGTTTGCGTAACTTTCCTATTGAATGCCATATTTGCACTCGGAATATAGTTGGGTTGTTATAACAACCGATAATAGAATCGGGTCCACGGGGCTGGCGATAAACCCGCTCTGTTACCGCCAAAACGGAGCGAGCTGCTTAAGCAGCTCGTTTCCAGCGGGCCTCGTTGAGTACAATTCTCGGTAATCCACCGCGCGATTAAATTTAGTAAATCCAAGAATTCGGCGATCGGAACCCTGTAACGCGCGGTAAAATACGGACAAGGTGTGGTGTGCTTAAAACACACCCGTGGCGTTTTCGGGGTTGATCCGGAAAGCCTGTGACGAGATTGGTCCGTTCGGTGGGCGAAGCGGCCGCTATTGTTCGACGCGCTGTTCGCACGCCGGCGGCGAGAATCTGTAACATATATATATATATATATATATATATTATATATATATTATATATATAGTATTATATAATATACGTAATTAACACTACCGTCAAAGTCTTAGAACACCACCCATTTTTCCAGTTTTTAACTGAATTTAAGCAGTTTAATGTTTCGATGTACTCTGAAATTAAAGCCTAGAAAACAATTTCCAGATTAAAAAAAAATCATGGAATCGTTTTGTTGAACAAAATTTAATCGAAATTTTTGACTCCTCAAGTAGCCACCTTTTGCAGATATAACAGCCCACATACCTCGTGGCATCCTTTCTACAATGAAAAATCAATATGCTCGAAAGTTCTCAACACTGTTCAGAAGTCCACAAATGTGTTGCACCTATGTAGTTGCTTTGGCTTTCCACCCTTTTGTCAGTTCATCCCAAACCAGCTCGATGGGTTAAGTCTGGAGACTGTGCTGCCATTCCATGATCTGAAGCTACCGTCTGTTCTTTTTCTTCCTAAGCTAAGTGTCAATAGACTGGAGGTATGTTATTGGTCGTTTATCTTTGTGTAGTTGAACCTCCTGACCAACTAGGCGTAAGACCAGAGGTATGCAATGGTGCGTAAATGCTGGGTAAGCCTTTTGGCTCAGGGGCCAGTCACTCTGTGCAAGTCTCTGACGGGATCCAGCAAAAGAAGCTCAGATCAATCACGTTTCCTCCTCCATGTTTGAGGAACCATGTTTCATGTTTGTTTCATGTTTTCATGTTATGTTTTTCCATGTTTCATCCTCCATGTTTGAGGGCGGTCACACACTGAGGAACCAATCCTTCGCCGACTCGAACGCGTCCAAAAACACTCTGCGTGATGAACCGAAGAATTTTCAAATTTGATTCATCGGTCCATAAGACTTTCTTCCAGTTTCAGTAGTCCACTGGCGGTGCTTCATGGCCAAGGCAGCCTCTTTTCTATTTGCCATCTTGGCATGGCTTTCTTTCTGCAACTCGACTTGTCAAACCTAACGCTCGAAAGTTTCTCTTCACAGTTGAACTGAGACTTCTTACTCGACCAGTGTTAATCTGTGCTGAAGCTGTGTCCTGGAGCCCGCTATCACGCAAGCTGTTGACTCTCAGAAACTTGTCTTCTGATTGTGTATGGCTTGGTCTTCCAGACCACTTCCTGTCAGAGTTTCTCCAGTTTCCAAGTGGCCTTTTGATGGGTAAGGAAACTGCACTCACTGACACCTTGGCTGCTTGCATTTTCCTAAAGGAAAAGACTTACACTTTTAATGGGTTATAATGGTCCGTCTTGTCTTCCTTTGTTAATTGTCTTTTTCCTCGCCATTTTGATAGCAATATACTACTTCCATGCAGTGCAATATTGTCCAAATAAATGCTTCAGAGGGTGTAGCAACAACAGTCCTGTTCCAACCTGGCTTTTAATAGAGACCGAGGGTTGTAACTAAACACACAGTTTTGGACACCTGTAGCAATTGTTGCATCAACTTCAAAGGCTTAATTTACTTCCATTGCTGCAGAACAGCTGCAGTTGCAACCATGTTGTTCCTGAAAGCCTTTTTTAAACAACTCTGAAATTTGATTATTTTTCAGTTTTTGGTAACTAAATTTTTTATTTTAAACCTCTGGCAGTTTACGCGGCTTAGGTTTTGTACCATTTCAGGTTATCACTGGGCTTTGAACTGCTTAAATTTCAGTAAAAACTGGAAAATGGGGGTGTTCTAAACTTTTGACCGGTAATGTACGTGTGTGTGTGTGTGTGTGTGTGTGTGTGTTGTGTGTGTGTGTGTGTGTGTGTGTGTTGTGTGTGTGTGTGTGTGTGTGTGCGTGCGTGTTGTATATATATATATATATATAATATATAATTGATGGATGTATATCTACACACCAGTGCCATTGAAAGTACCATACCCGCCTTTCAAAAATTTTCACTCTTAGTTTCCTATTGCCTGGAATTAAATTCATTAAAACTGACTTCCACCTTATTTACCATTGTCCCAAACTTCAGAGAAAAACAATTCAGTAAAATTAATTAAAAAACAAACTGGAATATCTTGTTTGGATAAGTGTCCATCAAAAGCAATTGTAAATTAGCTCGTGTAACCAATTCACCTTCAAAATCACCACCAAAGTTAATTGGCTTCCACCTGTGTTAAATTGTAGTGATTTCTGATTATTTCAGAATAAAATCACTGTTCCTAAGGTTTCTCTGCTGGGTCATGCATTTCACAGCAAGACTCAACCATGGGCCCTCCAACGACCTTTCAAAAGACCTCTCGGAATAAAGTTGTGTAATAGGCACAGATCAGGGGATGGTATAAAAATATTTCAAAAGCGTTGAATTCCCTTGGAGTACAGTCAGCAAATCTTAAGAAGTGAAGGCACATGGTACCCACCAATATCCTGCCTGATGAGGCCATCCCTCCAAACTGGATGACCAAAGGAAGGAGGAGACTGATCAGAGAGGCCTACCAAGATGACAATGGCACTTGAAAGAGCTACATTCCTTTTATGGTAAAGACTGGTTAACTTGTGCATGTGACAAACATATCCCAAGCACCACAAGCCTGGCCTGTATGCCGTTGTTTGGTAAGGTCTTAGCTCAGGCTCAGAAAAAAGTTCATGTATGAGAGCGATGCCGCCGGAGTCAGCACGTTGTTGCGTCCACTTTCCCTGATAACTCCAGCGGGCCTCCATCTTGCCCATCCCCCAGACAGATGCCTGCCCATCGCCATCTCCTGAGAGCTGTACCTGCTGCAACCACGAGGCCATGTCCGACCCATCGGCCCTCCACGCTACAAGGCCCCCCTCACTGAGCAGAATCTTGGTGGCAGATCCAGCTCAGAAACAGCCATGTCATACAGCTGCCAGCTGACGCTCATGGCACATGACAGGTAACAAATCTCATATGCATCTCTCAGAACCTGCTGTCGTTGGCACAAAGTCCGACATTGATAGCCAAGATCTCCAGAAGAGATGTGGTACGCAAAAGGACCCTGGTCAGAGTCCAAGTTCTCACATCCGTAAGCAAGACTGGAAAGCACCAAGACTGAAGACTCGGACTTTGTCCTCCGTAGAGGTACCGGCAACGCCACACTCCATGATCCAGTGAATGCATGACTCCCCAGGCAACACCAGAAGTCTGTTGACCTACTGTCTCACAGCCAGCAGAGACATGAATATTGTGCGGAAATGGGCCCTTTGTGGGTTAATTAAATATAGGATTAGCCCAGATTTCCCCCCTTAAATGCATGTTTACGCCAGGTTGTATTTGTAATTGCGGACGTTAAATGTGGTGTCGGAAGGTGTAGCAGGAGCGTCCAGTTCATACCAGTGATGGTGTACCGAGAGGCGCCCTTCTTTTTCCTCCCCCCTCTTAACCAGCCCCCACCAGCGCCCCTGAAACAGAGCCAGTCAACAAGACTGTGCCAGCAAACCCATTGGCGGAGAGCTGCTGCAAACCCGGAATATTGGACCATCACGCGTCCCCAGGGAGTGGTCCAACAAGCCCGCCCCGAAAGGCAAGACCAACTGTTTTTCCTGTCTGTGATCTGCTTTATGAGGAGTCACTTGACCACTCTTCCTCCTGGGCCTGGATCCAGCTTTACGTCATCCCAGGTTCATCCTGAATCCAACCACAAAGCCTCTGACTGTCCTACTCCCTGCACAGGCTCGGACCATTCTTTTCATCCCATCGATCCACCTGCAGAGTCCACACCCAGATTTTGGCCTAATCTGGTGTACAGGCCAGGCCTGATTGCATACTGGACCTTGTGAAGAACCAGCTGGAACACAACCATAGAACTCCACTCTCTTGTGCCGTCGGACCTTACAGGGGCTGGACGCCACCGAGGCCTGCGTGCGTGAGCTGTGCCGATATGAGTAAAGTCGCCGCCCGTTTTTGCCACGCTGAAGCATTGCTCAGGTCTGGGTGCTCGATTCCGGCGACATCGGCTTCACAAGCCATATTCGTGCCTTCGACACTTTCCTCTCGTCCATGAGGCACCACCAAGGTATCTCCGTGTCTTGTATGCATGTTGTCCAGCGCTAAGGCTTATTTTGCTAGGGCCCCCCTGCGAAACCCCTATCCGTAGCTCCAAGATAAGGATGGGTTATAGATTGAATTATAACGTTATCGCGAATGCTTCGCTTGTGTCGTGTTCCCCGATGTTTCCCCATGAAATCTGGCTGATTCATAGGAAATTTGCCACCCTGAATTTATCCGTGTCGTGCTGAAGAACAATCGCTCGATTTGTATAATATAACCAAACTGGCTACGGATTGGCGGCAGACTTGCTCCGGGTCTTCTGATCAAACCCAGTCTGTAGCCGGGGTATTCCCCAAACCTGGCAAGGCACAGGTCGCTTACTTTGGTATTCTGATCTTAGGCGCGTGACCCGAGACCTGTGCCGAACTAGCCGGCGATGTAACCCCTGAGATGGCAGTGCGTTAAAGCGCTACCGGATCAACACACAATTCACTGCCAAGATAAGTGAATCTCTCCTTGACCTCAACATCCTCACCACAAAGAGCTACAGACAAGATGGCCAGCATCCAGATGTCAATGAAAGCCTTGGTCTTCGTTTTACCCAGCCCGTAATCCCAGCGGCTCCGCTCCTCATTCAGCACCTCGGGGCTCCCAAAAGGATATCATAGAGTCTCCGCAAAGATTGACTGCATCATCTGCGAAATCAAGTTTTGAGATCTTGACATTCCCAACGATGCACCGCAGCCTTGATCTCTCGCGACATCCTCCCCAGAATCCAGTCCACAATAAGCACTGAAAAGTGTGGGGCCGAGTACACACCCCTGACGAACTCAGTAATAACTGGAAAATAAGTCAGAGATGGTATCACCACATCTCACAGCACTCTCAAGTACCAGAGTATAGTTCAGACATCAGATTGATCAGTTTGGTGGCATCCCATGAAGACCAAGAATCCTCCAGAGGGCATCCAAATCCTGAATCGAACGCTTTACAGAGATCGACATAGGCTGCAAGCAGCCCTCCAAAACTCTCTTTTGTGTTTGGTGAGGACCCGAAAAGCAGGATACGATCAATCGTTGACGTCTTTTGGTGTAAAGCTGTATTTCTCAAGGGTGGGGCGTGCAATTTGGTGGGCATGAGGAATTCAGAATTAAATGAATCAATATATGATCGCTTTCATAGCTTTGCGATGAGTTCCCTTCTTGGTTGACTCAGCCATTTCTTGGTGGATTTATCTGAAGTACCAGAGCAATACCGAGGAGTT
The DNA here is from genome assembly GCA_035128595.1 of Eptatretus atami. Lineage (NCBI taxonomy): Eukaryota > Metazoa > Chordata > Myxini > Myxiniformes > Myxinidae > Eptatretus > Eptatretus atami. The sequence goes on along the minus strand of CM068957.1, from coordinate 74,928,930 downwards.
ATGCGAGTTGCAACAAGATGAGTCTGTGAAAACTCTTTTCAAGATCAAAGGAACCATGATGTGGCTGTCTGAGGAGACGCGAAAAGAAATACCCAAACTCGACTACTTTGGCAAGGGAAGTATTGAATAAATTTTCCATCATCTTATTTAGTCGAATGTGGATTAGTGTTGTTACCGATTTTGCTGCAAGCTAAGAAAATCGACTGGAAAATCACGAAACGTGGGTGATTTAAGGCTGAAACTGACAAAATTGGTTCCTCGACACCAAACAAATCTGCAGCCAGCGTCAGGGCAGGGCTCCCATTGAAGTGAGTAGCAATTGCGAATAAAATTTGCAAATACAGTTTAATAAAGCCTTTTTAAATACATATGTAATATATACTGTAGTGCTTCCAATCATGGTAGGGACGTATGATTTTTTTTGAAAATCACTGGGGCGTGGGGGGAACAAAAAAGGTTGAGAAACACTGGTTGTAAAGCCTGACTGCTCTGGACGCTGGTGCTCAAGTAGCTGGTGGCGAACCTTCAAGAACTATCCGAGCAAAGACCTTACCCGGGTACTGAGAGTTAGCCGTCACCCCTCGGTAGTTGTTGGCAGTCTTGCGATCACCCTTCCCTTTCCAGAGCAGGGACAACAAGGCCTCTCTTTCAGTCTGTGTTTCACCGCCAGCCTGTGTTTCCACAAATGAAGGTGGACCACAGTTGATTGGAAGGTCAGTAATTAGGGAGAGGAACACCCTGACATCCAACTTGGAAACAGCTGGTGGATCAGCTTGGTGCAGCCCGTCAAAGTAATAGGCCCAGTGGGCCCTTCATATTTGGACTCCTTGTCAAGAGACCCACAACCTCTGCTTTAACTGCAGTACACCGAGGGACAGCTGGAGGAGCGCAATGCACGAATTCCCCTGGAAGCAGGACGAGAATCACTTGACCACAGGTGATGCTCTACCCTCTCAACAGATTCTTTGCACAAAGGCATCCTTGTCCACCCTTCGTGCACGTACAGTTTTACGCACTCAGCTCCCTGAACAGCTCAGCTCTGCCATTTCAGCCTGGCTCTGCGACTCTCGTCAATCGGTATCCAGTGTTCCTTGAGAAAACAAAATTCTTCTTCGCCCTATCTTGAGTTCCAAGACATCTACCATCAACATCAAGGACGGTGGTCTTGAAGGCACTCCACAACTCTTCAGGATCCCCCAAAGCACCCAGACCACCAAATCTCCACTCATCGCCTGTTCGCAAACTCTCTAGACCCTCTCATCCTTGGAGCTTGCCACCATTCAGCCTGCGGCTGGAGATGGTTACCTTTCTCCTGGATTTAAGCTGCAACTGCCAGAGTTTGCAACAACAAGCCTGTTGTCAGTATTGAGGACCTGAGCACTCTGGTAGACCCTGCAGTTTCTGGATCATCCCCATGTGACCACAACAAGCAACATGGTCAATCGCCTTTGCCACACCACCAGCGTTAGAATACCAAGTCCAGCCGATGAGCCTGTGGGTGCTGAAACATGAACCAGCCACCCTAAGTCCATGGACTTCTTGCAAAGTCAAGGAACTTATGCTATTCTGGTTTCACAGTTCCTGACCCGTGGGGAGCAACATACGTCTCATAACCATCCCTATCAGTTCCGGTTGATGCATGAAATCCGCCAAGACTGGAAGGGTATCTCACTGGGGCACTGATCCACCCACAGACTGCAGTGTGGCATTAGAATGCGTCCTTTATGGTTGAGATCACTCACCTCAGTCGGAGCATATACAGAGACCAGGGAAATGACACCCAAGGAGGCCGAAGCATCCTTAGTTGCTGTATATGCTCCCGTACTGAGGCTCCGTTGACTGGTGTTACTCTCAATTATCATTGGCGAGTCAGCTTATTGGACACACCTACAGAAACTCCTTGGCATGGTAACCCATCAGAGCAACCAGACCAATAGTAGGTTTAACCACCCGCCCATGATTCCACCACTAACCCGGTCTCGAATCTCAGAGAGTGCTGCAATACCGATGTCCAAACACGTGAGCTCAGATTGATAATAGAGACAAGTGATTGATTCCTCTCTTTGGGATAGGACATTCCAGGCCCCACCCGAGGGACCGCCTTAGGTTAACCCAAGGGAGACCATTTCTGGTGGGCAACACCTCAGCACCACTCCGACACACACTACCGCAATCTTTGACCGGGAAGGTTCCTCCTTTCATCAAAGATTGGGGTTCCCGAAGGCTTGCCCCAATCCCGTCATCGTGAGCTGCCCTGCGGAGGGCAGCTGCACAGGCGAGGTACTCCCACAGAGTGGATTTTCAGATTTTTTTTGTTTTGTTTTTGTTATTTTTGTATGTTTTGCCAAAATGAAGGGTTTTACGGTGGCCAGAGTGCAAAATCCTGCCACCAACCTCCTAATAAGAAGTACCAACTGCAGGACGACGTCCGCAGACAACAGTTGGGCATAAGATATGTAGATATGGTGGTCGTTGGCTCATAAGGAGCTTCTCCGGAAGGAGAATCACAGGTTTTATTTTTGTTTTTAATTCTGCTGGGTGTCCATATCCATACACCTCCTCACTAGGAAACCTGGTGGGGGGAAGACGGTTTTAGTCGCCGAACAACCCGACCATGAAACAGGTAGTACGGTTTACATGGTATCTGTAGCAAGTCACAGATCTAATCTGACCTGACCTGACAGCATATGACCTGACCTGACAGTGTCAGGTTCCTTCTTGCCACCTGAGAGGTGACAAGAATGAAGCCATTACTCAAAAAGCGAACCTTGAGTCCCCTTTGAGGTATGCAAATAAACCACTCCGGAGATTCTGAAGACATGTGGCAAAAGTTTTGCGGTTTGACAAAACCAAGTTGGAACTTTTTGGGCCGAAATGCAAAACGTTATGTTTGGCGCAAACCGAAACACAGCACATCACCAAAAAAACTCTATCCCACTGTGAAAGCATGGTGGTGGCAGCATCATGGTATGGGGATGTTTTGTATCAGCAGGGACTGGGGCACTTGTCAGGATAGAAGGGAAAAAATAGATGTTGCAAAATACAGAAAAATCCTAGAGGAAAACCTGCTGCCCCTCTGCAAGAAAGCTGAAATTGGGACGTTGGTTCAACTTTGGCATAACAACGACCCAAAGCACACAGCCAAAAGCTATACACTAGAGTGGCAAAGGAACGAAGATCGATTCCTTGAGTGGCCCAGTCAGAGCCCTGACCAAGCCTGGTGTTTGTTAGTATTAGGGTAGCTGGCTTGGGATACTAGGGTCCTGAGTCAAGCCCCCATTGCTGCTGAATTAACACCAGGTGGGGTCGATCTCAGCCTGTCGTACCTAAGGTCGGTGAAAGGAGTACCAGTGTACTGGGTACATGGCCACAGCATCAGCGGCACAGCCACACTCCAAGAAATGATAGCTGCCCTATCAGGCCAAGCTGCCATATGCAAAAAACAGAACAGAAAGAGCCCCGCCTAAACCAATCGAAAATCTGTGGCACGACATGAGATTACTGTCCATCAATGCTGCTAAACACAACTTGACTGAGTGGAACGTGTTGTGCAGAAGAATGGGCAAATATTGCCCAATCAAGGTGTGCGAAGTTGGTGGAGGACCTATCCCAACAGACACAGCTGTGATATTACGTCCAATATCAAAGATGCTTACACTAAATATTAACTCAGGGGGGTGGACACTTATCCAACTAAGATATTTATGTTTGTGGGTTAGATGGAGGAATTTCATCGGATTGTGGAGTAGCTGGTCCGTGGACATGTAAGAGACATTCTCGATGTAAATTAAGTGGGGAAACTGTTGAGCTTAAGTGTTACGTGTCACCACACGGGAGGTGGTGCTGTGTTCTTTAGGTATGGTTTAAGGATAATTTCTCCCAGCATGAGATTGCCCCTTGTAACCTTTTCCTATGTTTTTGTATTTCAAGACCGACGATATAAAGGGATCATATCCTTAAAACAACAAACACGAGCAGCTCGTCCAAGCAGGCAAGAAAGCCCGCCTCTAGGAATGATAAATAGCAAACCACGCCATGGAGTGAATGATTAATTGGCATGAGAGAGAGAGGAGATTTAGGATCGGAGCAGGACATGAAGAAGGCATGGTACAGAAAGCCAGTTGAGGCAGGAATCCGGGTGGTTGGAAGACAAGGGCATTACGGCGTGCTTCCCCTTGACATGGTAAGAAGGCTGCATGATTATCTTTTTTTCGTGCTGAGGCAAATTGGCTCGTGTGATGGAGCAAGATGCTGGCCATTGACTGTTGGCTGTCTCGGGTGAGACCGTGCCTCGAAGCCTTCGTGTTGTGCCATCGGGGGAGAAGACGGCACCATTCTGCAGAAAGCACGATATCAGAAAGTGCAATCGATGTAAGAAGCTGCACGGCATTTTCTGAGCCCTGGTGTGAGTATCACCGTCCGAAATGCCTCCTGTACGTTTCCCGCCAGAGGGTGACTGGACGCCATTTTGGGCGCATTTTCCTGTGCAGTGACGTGGCTTGGTGAACCCCAATCTTCAGAAAATCATCCCGGGCACACAGCTCAGTGCCGGAGAAGGAGGATTTTTCTTTTTATTTATTTCTGTTCCTTGTCTGTACTAAAGTCTGTGTGGAGGCGCCTCAAAGTTAGATTCGTTTACCTCACGTTTCCGTTTTCGTTTATTGCACTTGGAATCATTACCATTGTAATATTTGATTTATTTCATTAAACCCCCGTGTTATTTTGAGTGCTTGTGTTTCTATTTGTTGTGGATTCGAGTATAAACCCGTGTGCCTCCGTCTTCGCCGCCCACCTCCCGTGCGCACCAATATCCCCTGAGATCTTGCTGTTCCCTCAGGGAGAACTGTTCGGCTATCCGTCCAGGTCGGGCTACCCTGGGAACACAATTCAACTTTTGTATTTTTCTTGAATTGTGAATTGCCTGTTTCCAAAGGATTGGAGGTTTGTGTCTCTGTGTGTGTCTGTCAGTGAGACTGCCTAACAGACCATTCTTTAATATGAGCCGCCTTCGGCCTACCTTTAAATTGCTCCTCCCCAAATCCGGCTGAGGCAGAGTTGACTAGTGTCTAATGTAACCATAAAATTTTATAACATCAAACTAACTCAACTTGATTTTGTACTTTGAATTAGAATTCAAAAATGTTCCAAAGTTTTACATCCATTCTTGAGTATGTTTGCCATCGTCACCTGTGGTTTTGAGGTATGCTGAATGCCTCCAGACTCAATTAAGTGAGTGCAACTTGGCCTTCGCGTTACTGTTTGACTAAGTTGTCCATTTAACCATTTATTTTGTACCTGAATGTGGTTTACGTCAGTCATCTGTGTCCAATCCCCGAGTTTGTGTTTGTCTGTACCATCTGTGGTTTGAGGGTTTGCTTGCCAGGACTACTCTCTTGAATTGTGTGCCCCACCAGCCTTAATATGTTCTACATATTTTTGTAATTAAACCACAACCATTTTGGGCTAATTTAACCATAAGTTATTTTATACCTTGGATTGTACAGATACAGTAGTGAATCAAAAAAAAATGGAAACGCCAATGTAAAGTCATTTAATAGGGCATTGGACCACCACACGTGGCCAGTACGGCCTGTTATATGCTGTGGCATAGATTCCACCAGCGTCTGGAATTATATAGGAGGGATTGTGGCACCATTGTTCCACAAGAATGACACAATCCTTCTTTGATTGAGGTGGAAATCGCCGTCTCGGTGTCATTCCAGAATATCCTCTATAATTATGCTTGATGGGTTCAGATGTGGTGACTGAGAAGGGCTATGACATATGGATTACATCAGATATCATGCTCACATCAAACCATTGGGTGACCACGCATGCTCTGTGGATGGGTATTTGCCATCCTGGAAAACACCCTCCCGTCAGGAAAGAAATGCTTTCAACATGGGTGAGGATGATCACTTGGTCATGAAGTCGCATTGGCATTGACCTTCCCTTCTTGGGAGAATGTCTGCACCCAAACCATGCCAGGAAAATTCACCTACAACATTACAGAGCCACCAGAACCCTTCACTTTTGAACCAAGCACTCAAGGTTTTAGAGTTCTTCAGGTTGGCGGACCACACGTGCACGCGTCCGTTTGTTGAGAACGTGGGTGAAAGATTGATTAATCTGACCATAACACATTTATCCACTGCTCGATAGTCCATTGCCTGTACTCTTTGCTCACAAACCATGCATTGCCAGTTATGATGAGCAGTTTGTGTACTGAGCCCGACTATGGTATCCCGCTCTGTGGAGTTTCGGCGGAACATTTTTGTGAAACTGGCTGCTCACGGCCTAGGTTGAAATTTTACAGTCCAATTTATCTGCCGTTGCTCCCCTACTTGCCTTGCACTTCAAATTAATTTCACGGATATCAACGACCGGAGTTTGCGCTTCCGCCCACTGTTGCTCTTTCTTGATGATGTCTTTCCCTCGGAGTTCCCATGCCGACATCACCTTGGACATTGTTGCTCGTGAAATAGGCAGACAAGTTGAACTCTCTCACTGAAGCTCCTGCTAAATGCCCACCCCAACAATCACCCCTTTTGAAAGTCATTGAGGTCCTCTTGCAGCCATGATCACCATAATTATTGTCAAACCAGGCTTGTGCAGCATTTTTATGTCATCTCTAATGAGATCGACCTAATAAAACCAGTCTTCGATGCCCGTACGTACGTACGTCCCATTTTTTTTCTTCCGATTTTCTTGATATTTGGTATGTGGGTAGATGTCGATGAGGGATGCACGACGGTATGACCTTTGACCTGAATTGAAGGGGTTCAAGGATCAACGTCAAGGTCACTCCAAAGTACGAAAATCGTCCAATTTTCAATCTATCTCCTCGCCCGTTTATGACCGATCTTCGAAATTCCTCGATTTCATTAAATTGGAACAGTATCTAATTTGTTCAGGCCGTTTTTTTGAAATGCGTCCTGGTTATTCGAGTCACGTGTCTTCAAAGTTGGAAAAATCGTCGATGTGAATACGGTCAAAAAAATTCACCTGATCTTGATGAACTTGTGTATGTAGGTAGGGGTCCGACGAGTGATGCACACTGTAATGACTTTTGACACGATTGAAGGTCAAGGGATCAAGGTCACCCCCAAAGTTTGCAAAATCGTCCATTCAAATCATATCTCCTCCGCCGTTTGTGATCCGATCTTCGAATTTCTTCGGATTCCTGTAATATGGAACAATACTAAATTTGGTCGACTGGTTTTTTTAAATTCGTCCTGGTTATCGAGTCATGTGCTTCAAAGTTGGAAAAATCGTCGATGTGATACGGCAAAACAGAGATGACGTCACCCCATTCGGGGGTTAATTTTTTATACATGACCTAAGCCTGTTTGGATGTTTTATTTTACTCATTAACACATGGGCCACACATATGTGGAGCCTTTGCTTTCAATATATACTTGGTGTGTCTCATTTACTCAGGGGTTTCCATTTCTTGCTATTTACCTGTATTTACTCTTTGACTCCTGCTTCTTTTGCAAGCCTTTTTCTGCTTGTCGCAATATTCAAGGCCCTTCTCCAAATGCCTGACTCTACATCCTTCTAACACATGCAAGTGGCACAAGTTTTGTTGGCATGCTCTCACCAGTCTTCGTGGTCGACCTTGTGCTGAAGTCGGTGTGCTTGTTTCAGTTTTCTTTTTGGGGCTTTAACACCGAGATCCTTTTTTCATTTTGGCAGTTGTTAAATCAGTTATTTATTATTCCAGATTCTGAAAATACAGCACGCTGCTTCCATCACAAATGAAGTTGTAGCAGACACTGGGACCATGACCTTTGAGTTAACCTTTTCACTTACAAAAAGACTGTCCATACAATCCACCTTCAATTTTCTGCAATTATCATAAGAAGAAAGAAAGAAGAAGTGTCTTCTTGCTTAATTCTCACTCTTGACTTTCTTTGGACAACCACATTTTCAAAACTGTCTTCCAAGCCTATCACAACTGTGCTTGGCATCTTTAATTCCCTGCAGTCTGCAAAGCAATTCTGAATGTACGGGTGACACTCGTGTAAGCACGCTGTTCTTGATAACGTGTTTTCGCTACAGTGCAGATGAATACAACAACAACCGCTACTTCGTTCTTAGCGAGTCAAACATTCATAGCGGACACTTTTGCTGTGCTATTGTCATCTGAGTGAGTCGTTGTGACTCCGGCATCCTGTGCGAGTCATTTTCTTGTTTTCCGTCATTCCTGTGTGAGTCGTTTCATACTTTGTCATTCTGAGGCAGTCGTTCACTTCAACAGCGGCCGAAACTATATGGCTGCAAAGCGTCGTGCGCAAGTGGCATTGGAGATAATGATCAACGTGAGAAGTCAAGAGTCTCATTCATTTGAAGTGAAATTAAAGTTTAATTGGCTTGACAGAGGTGCTCGGGATATTCAAAGAGAGATGGGACTCGTGATTCTACGTGAGAACCATCCATTTGATGGACAATCATATGAAAATCCGTAAGACCACTCGACAACAATGGTGTCACCAAGAACTAGCAAAGATATCCCGTCTGAATGCAAATTGAAGAAAATAAGCAAAGATGCTGGACCAACGTGGATAGTGATCGTCTGAACCAATAGAACATCCACTGTCTTGAAATGGTCATTCAACAGAAGGTGAGGGTTTGCAATAGCCGATCTAACAATGATGCAGTTCCTTTTTGTGCAGTCATGGGTGGTTCGAGGCTTCAAAGAGTCGCCATGCGTTCCATTAATCTCAAAGTTGACTGGGGAAACTGCTGCTGCAGGTCATGCTGCTTGCCCGAAGAATTTCCAAGCTGTCTCAATCAGTGATGGGATGGCGGTTGTACACAGCAGGTGGTTTGAGCCTCGATGAAACTGGACTTTATTGAAACGCATGTCTAGCTGCACTTTCATCTCATCATCTTCATCATCTCTGGCCTGAGGCAGTGATGAGTTGCAGAGCGTTCACGGAGGCTGAAGTCCAGC
>CM068957.1:74885253-74901741 GCA_035128595.1 Eptatretus atami | reverse complement strand
TAGTACAGGTTTACATGGTATCTGTAGCAAGTCACAGATCTAATCTGACCTGACCTGACAGCATATGACCTGACCTGACAGTGTCAGGTTCCTTCTTGCCACCTGAGAGGTGACAAGAATGAAGCCATTACTCAAAAAAGCGAACCTTGAGTCCCCTTTGAGGTATGCAAATAAACCACTCCGGAGATTCTGAAGACATGTGGCAAAAAGTTTTGCGGTTTGACAAAACCAAGTTGGAACTTTTTGGCCGAAATGCAAAACGTTATGTTTGGCGCAAACCGAAACACAGCACATCACCAAAAGAACTCTATCCCCACTGTGAAGCATGGTGGTGGCAGCATCATGGTATGGGGATGTTTGTCATCAGCAGGGACTGGGGCACTTGTCAGGATAGAAGGGAAAATAGATGTTGCAAAATACAGAAAAATCCTAGAGGAAAACCTGCTGCCCTCTGCAAGAAAGCTGAAATTGGGACGTTGGTTCAACTTTTGGCATAACAACGACCCAAAGCACACAGCCAAAGCTACTACACTAGAGTGGCAAAGGAACGAAAAGATCGATGTCCTTGAGTGGCCCAGTCAGAGCCCTGACACAAGCCTGGTGTTTGCTTAGTAGTTAGGGTAGCTGGCTTGGGATACTAGGGTCCTGAGTTCAAGCCCCCATTGGCTGCTGAATTAACACCAGGTGGGGTCGACTCAGCCTGTCGTACCCTAAGGTCGGTGAAAGGAGTACCAGTGTACTGGTACATGGCCACAGCATCAGCGGCACAGCCACACTCCAAGAAATGATAGCTGCCCATCAGCCAAGCTGCCATATGCAAAAACAGAACAGAAGAGCCCCGACCTAAATCCAATCGAAAATCTGTGGCACGACATGAAGATTACTGTCCATCAATGCTGCTAAACACAACTTGACTGAGTGTGAACGGTGTTGTGCAGAAGAATGGGCAAATATTGCCCAATCAAGGTGTGCGAAGTTGGTGGAGACCTATCCCAACAGACACAGCTGTGATATTACGTCAAATATCAAAGATGCTTACACTAAATATTAACTCAGGGGGGTGGACACTTATCCAACTAAGATATTATGTTTGTGGGTTAGATGGAGGAATTTCATCGGATTGTGGAGAGTAGCTTGGTCCGTGGACATGTAAGAGACATCTCGATGTAAATTAAGTGGGGAAACTGTGAGCTTAAGTGTTACGTGTCACCACACGGGAGGTGGTGCTGTGTTCTTTAGGTATGGTTTAAGGATAATTTCTCCCAGCATGAGATTGCCCCTTGTAACCTTTTCCTATGTTTTTGTATTTCAAGACCGACGATATAAAGGGATCATATCCTTAAAACAACAACCGAGCAGCTGTACGTCCAAGCAGGCAAGAAAGCCCGCCTCTAGGAATGATAATTAGCAAACCACGCCCATGGAGTGAATGATTAATTGGCATGAGAGAGAGAGGAGATTTAGGATCGGAGCAGGACATGAAGAAGGCATGGTACAGAAGCGAGTGAGGCAGGATCGGTGGTTGGAAGACAAGGGCATTACGGCTGGCTTCCCCTTGACATGGTGAAGAAGGCTGCATGATTATCTTTTTCGTGCTGAGGCAAATTGGCTCGTGTGATGGAGCAAGATGCTGGCCATTGACTGTTGGCTGTCTCGGGTGAGACCGTGCCTCGAAGCCTCGTGTTGTGCCATCGGGGGAGAAGACGGCACCATTCTGCAGAAGAGCACGATATCAGAAAGTGCAATCGATGTAAGAAGCTGCACGGCATTTTCTGAGCCCTGGTGTTGAGTATCACCGTCCGAAATGCCTCCTGTACGTTTCCCGCCCAGAGGGTGACTGGACGCCATTTTGGGCGCATTTTCCTGTGCAGTGACGTGGCTTGGTGAACCCCAATCTTCAGAAACTCATCCCTGGGCACACAGCTCAGTGCCGGGAGAAGGGAGGATTTTTCTTTTATTTATTCTGTTCCCTTGTCTGTACTAAAGTCTGTGTGGAGGCGCCTCAAAGTTAGATTTCGTTTACCTCACGTTCCGTTTTCGTTATTGCACTTGGAATCATTACCATTGTAAATATTTGATTTATTTTCATTAAACCCCCCGTGTTTATTTTGAGTGCTTGTGTTCTCTATTTGTTGTGGATTCGAGTATAAACCCGTGTGCCTCCGTCTTCGCCGCCCACCCGTCCCGTGCGCACCATAATCCCCTGAGAATCTTGGCTGTTCGCCTCCAGGGAGAACTGTTCGGCTATCCGTCCAGGTCGGGGCTAACCCCTTGGACACAACAATTCAACTTTTGTATTTTTCTTGAATTTGTAGAATTGCCTGTTTCCAAAAGGATTGTGGAGGGTTGTGTCTCTGTGTGTGTCTGTCAGTGAGACTGCCTCCAGACCATCTTTAATATTGAGCCCCTTGTGGCCTACTTTAATATTGCTCCCTCCCCAAATCGGCCTGAGGCAGAGTTTGACTAAGTTGTCTAATGTAACCATAAAATTTTAACATCAAACCTAACCTCAACTTGATTTTGTACTTTGAATGTAGATCATGTCAAAGTTCTACATCCCCATTCTTGAGTATGTTTGCCATCGTCACCTGTGGTTTGAGGTATGCTGAAATGCCTCCAGACTCAATTAGTGAGTGCAACTGGCCTTGCGTACTGTTTGACTAAGTTGTCCAATTTAACCATTGATTTTGTACCTGAATGTGGTTTACGTCAGTCATCTGTGTCCATCCCCGAGTTTGTGTTTGTCTGTACCATCTGTGGTTTGAGGTTTGCTGCCAGGACTACTCTCTTGAATTGTGTGCCCCACCAGCCTTAAGTATGGTTCTACATATTTTTGTAATTAAACCACAACCCATTTTGGGCTAATTTAACCATAAGTTGATTTTATACCTTGGATTGTACAGATACAGTAGTGAATCAAAAAAAAATGGAAACGCCAATGTAAAGTCATTTAATAGGGCATTGGACCACCACACGTGGCCAGTACGGCCTGTTATGGTGGCAAAGATTCCACCAGCGTCTGGAATTATATAGGAGGGATGTGGCACCATTGTTCCACAAGAAAGCAATCAACTCACATCTCTTTGATTGAGGTGGAAATCGCCGTCTCAGGGTGTCATTCCAGAATATCCCATAATGCTTGATTGGGTTCAGATGTGGTGACTGAGAAGGCTATGACATATGGATTACATCAGTATCATGCTCATCAAACCATTGGGTGACCACGCATGCTCTGTGGATGGGGGTATTGCCATCCTGAAAACACCCTCCCGTCAGGAAAGAAATGCTTCAACATGGGGTGAGATGATCACTTGGTCCATGAAGTCGCAATTGGCATTGACCTTCCCTTCTTGGGGAATGTCTGCACCCAAACCATGCCAGGAAAATTCACCACAACATTAAGAGCCACCAGAACCCTTCACTGTTGGAACCAAGCACTCAAGGTTTTAGAGTTCTTCAGGTTGCGACACACGTGCACGCGTCCGTTTGTTGAGAACGTGGTGAAAGATGATTAATCTGACCATAAACATTTATCCACTGCTCGATAGTCCATTGCCTGTACTCTTTGCTCACAAACATGCATTGCCAGTTGTGATGAGCAGTTTGTGTACTGAGACCCGACTATGGTATCCCGCTCTGTGGAGTTCTCGGCGGAACTTTTTGATGAAACTGGCTGCTCACGGCCTAGGTTGAAATTTACAGTCAATTTATCTGCCGTTGCTCCCTACTTTGCCTTGCACTTCAAATTAATTCACGGATATCACGATCCTGGAGTTTGCGCTTCCGCCCACTGTTGCTCTTTCTTGATGATGTCTTTCCCTCGGAGTTCCATGCCGACATCACCTTGAACTTGTGCTCGTGAAATAGCAGCAAGTTGAACTCTCTCACTGAAGCTCCTGCTAAATGCACCCCAACAATCACCCCTCTTTGAAAGTCATTGAGGTCTCCTCTTGCAGCCATGATCACCATAATTATTGTCAACCAGGCTTGTGCAGCATTTTTATGTCATCTCTAATGAGATGACCTAATAAAACCAGTCTCGATGCCCGTACGTACGTACGTCCCCATTTTTTCTTCCATTTTCTGATATTTGGTATGTGGGTAGATGTCGATGAGGGATGCACGACGGTATGACTTTGACCTGATTGAAGGCTCAAGGTCAACGTCAAGGTCACTCCAAAGTTCGAAATCGTCCATTTTCAAAATCTATCTCCTCCGCCGTTTATGATCCGATCTTGAAATTCCTTCGGATTCTGATAATATGGAACAATATCTAATTTGTTCGGCCGGTTTTTTGAAATGCGTCCTGGTTATCGAGTCACGTGTCTTCAAAGTTGGAAAAATCGTCGATGTGATACGGTCAAAAAAAAATTCACCTGATCTTGATGAAACTTGGTATGTAGGTAGGGGTCGACGAGTGATGCACGACTGTATGACTTTTGACAACGATTGAAGGTCAAGGTCAAGGTCACCCCAAAGTTGCAAAATCGTCCATTTTCAAAATCTATCTCCTCCGCCGTTTGTGATCCGATCTTCGAAATTTCTTCGGATTCTGATAATATGGAACAATATCTAAATTTGGTCGAACTGGTTTTTTAAAATTCGTCCTGGTTATCGAGTCATGTGTCTTCAAAGTTGGAAAAATCGTCGATGTGATACGGTCAAAACAGAGATGACCGTCACCCCCATCGGGGTAATTTTTATACATGACCCTAAGCCTGTTTGGATGTTATTTATCTCATTAACACATGGGCCACACATATGTGGAAGCCTTTGCTTTCAATATACTTGGTGTGTCTCATTTACTCAGGGGTTTCCATTTCTTTGTCATTACCTGTATGTTAGCTTTTGACATCCTGCTCTTTTGCATAGCCTTTTCTGCTTGTGAATATTCAAGGCCTTCTCCATGCCTGACATCCATACATCCTCTACACATGCAAGTGGCACAAGTTTTGTTGGCATGCTCTCACCAGTCTCTCAGTGGTGACCTGTGTGCTTGAAGTCGGTGTGCTTGTTTCAGTTTTCCTTTTTGGGCTTTAACACCAGAGATCCTTTTTCATTTTGGCAGTTGTTATATCAGTTTATTTATTATCCAGATTCTGAAATAGCAGCAGCTGCTTCCATCACAAATGGAAGTTGTGCAGACACTGGGACCATGACCTTTGAGTTAACCTTTTCACTACAAAAGACTGTCATACAATCCACCTATCAATTTCTGCAATTTATCATAAGAAGAAAGAAGAAGATGTCTCTGCTTCATTCTCACTCTTGACTTCTTTGGACAGACCACATTTTCAAACTGTCTTCCAAAGCTAGTCACAAACTGTGCTTGGCATCTCTTAATTCCCTGCAGTCTGCAAAGATTTCTGAATAGTACGGGTGACCTCGTGTAACACGTGTTTCTGATAACGTGTTTTCGCTACAGTGCAGATTGAATACAACAACAACCGCTTTACTTCGTTCTTAGCGAGTCAAACATTCATAGCGGACACTTTTGCTGTGCTATGTCATTCTGAGTGAGTCGTTCGTGCTCCGGCATCCTGTGCGAGTCATTCTTGTTCCGTCATCCTGTGTGAGTCGTTCATACTTTGTCATTCTGAGCGAGTCGTTCACTCACAGCGGCCGAAACTATGGCTGCAAAGCGTCGTCGCAAGTGGCATTGGAGATAATGATCACGTGAGGAAGTCAAGAAAGTCTCATTCATTTGAAGTGAAATTTAAAGTTTTAAATTGGCTTGACAGAGGTGCTCGATATTCAAAGAGAGATGGGACTTCGTGATTCTACAGTGAGAACCATCCATTTGTGACAATCTTGATAAAATCCGTAAGACCACTCGGACAACAATGAGTGTCACCAGAACTGCAAGATCCCGTTCTGATGCAATTGAGAAAATAGCAAAGATGCTGACCACGTGGATAGATCATCTGAACCAATAGAACATGCCCTTGTCTGAAATGGTCATTCAACAGAAGGTGAGGAGTTTGCATAGCGATCTAACCAATGATGCAGTTCCTTTTGCTGCCAGTCATGGGTGTTCGCCGCTTCAAGAGTCGCCATGCGTTCCATAATCTCAAGTTGACTGGGGAAACTGCTGCTGCAGGTCATGCTGCTGCCGAAGAATTTCCAGCTGTCTTCAAATCAGTGATTGTGGATGGCGGTTGTACACCGAGCCAGGTGTTTGGCCTCGATGAAACTGGACTTTATTGGAAACGCATGTCTAGCTGCACTTTCATCTTCATCATCTTCATCATCTCTGGCCTGAGGCAGTGATTGAGTTGAGAGGTTTCACGGAGGCTGAAGTCAGCGAAGCAAGGCAACAGATTGTGGACATGGCCCTGCAAGTGGGATTTGAGGATGTCGATGAAAATGTTGAGGTTTTGCTTCTCTCATACAGCGAGGAGTTGAGCAATGAAGATCTTCTGGCACTGGAGGAGGAGCAATTTTTTGTTCAATTTCAGTTTAGCGGGAACGCATCCCCCACGTTATACGAGGGTCTCCTGTATCTGGTAATGCCTCTTCCCCTTGTGGTTTCACCCTTCCTTTTGAGGTAATGCCTCACATTCACCTCTGATTGTTGGATACTGTAGATGCCAAAGTACTGAAAACCATTGTCATCACCCATCAAGAGGCAGAGGTATATGTGCTGTTTTCTCATCTTGTCTGTTTTTGCATTTCGTGTCCTTTCAGTCCTTTTCCTCTCATCAACCTTTTTGGGTAAACCCATTCATCCAGCAACCCCTCCTTGTCCATCCTTCCAAAGGTCTGGCTCTGTTCACCTGTCCTTCTTCCCCCCTTTTTTATTCCTTTTAAAAAGTTTTTCAGACTGTGGGATTCTTTATTTCCATCTCTGAAGTTGTCTCTGTAGTATATGCTCTTCCCTTTAAGGTTGCAACCCATTGCCATCTCAAATTGTCAGTTATACCTCCCCAACATCTTTTTTTTTGGTTCTTGCTTACCCTTTCTTCAGTCACTTTTTCCTTGCAAATCCTGTATGAACATGTTTGTGATGCTTTCATGTTCTCCACGGTCTTCTTTTGTTAGTTCTAACTCCTTATGTCTTGATGTTATTTTTCAGCCTGAGATCTGTTAATTACACTGGCCAACAAGTCATTTTCATCAGATATAATTATAGGTGGGCTAGATAGCTCTTGGGACACTGATTCTAAATCTGTTTTTGGATTCCCTCTAGCACGTCTAGTTTTCGTGATGAGACGGATCAAATTTGAAAGGTTATTGCCTTAATTATAATTAATACTATGTTTCCTATGCCTATGGGACAAGCCGTGCCACTGTGGATCATTACATCAGACGTGTCTGTCGTCAAAGAAGAACATACGAGCCAGGAACAGTGTCCAGTGTTTTCCTTTAGTTGACCAAATAAGATTTTCCTGCCACATCTCCACGTTAAGCTCGGTTAATGAAGAATTTAGTGAAAGCGATGTGTAAGCCGAATTTCAGAGGGTTTCAATACCTTGTTGAGAAATTTACAAACATCAGTGCCACAAAATTGAAGGAGTGAATCTTTGTGGGGCCCCGAATCAGGGAGGTTCTGCAGGATGAAGGCTTTGAAGAAAGTCGCAATGTTTTGGAACTAAAAGCATGGCAGGTTTTCAAAGAGATTTGTGGAAACTTCTTGGGTAACCACAAGTCTCCCGCATACAAAAATGGAGTCCAGAAACTGTCTGATGCATAATCAAAAAATGGGCTGTCGCATGTCCTTGAAATTACGTTTATTACATTTGCATCTAGATTTCTTTCCGGAAAACCTTTGCACGGTGAGTGACGAGCAGGGGGACCGTTTCCCATCAAGACATTCAGGCAAGGGAAAAATCACAACCAGGTTTTCTGGAATGAAAGTATGCTGGCAGACTACTGCTGGATGTTGTATCGTGACGATCCGGACAAAGTTTACAAAAGAAAATCGTACTCGAAACGTTTTAAAGTTGTTATATATTTCTTTTTTCATAAGTGTGTGCTGTATAAATTTAACCATGTGTATGGTGTGCACAACGTTTCTGAGAATTATCCTGAAAAATGAATAAAGTTGTCACATTAACTAGCCTAATGTATTGTTACGAATTCGCGCCCACCGGCGTGCGAACGACCGCTTTTCACTAATAGTAGCCGCTCGCCCACCGGACGGACAATTCAGTCGTGACCTTCCGGAACAACGCCGGAACCCTGTCACGGGTGGGTCTTCAACCCCACCACGGTCCAGCCAATTTTCTACCCACGCAAAATAGGGTCAGTTGCCGAATATCGATATACCTAAGTACCTGCGCGGGTAGCCAACCGGGAGACCGTACCTCGACGCAGGTCGGCTTGGACACGAACCGCTCAAGCGGTCCGTTCCGTTCTTCAGTGATAACCGAGGGGGTATTATCGCCCTACCTCGCCGGATCCGATTCTATTTAACGGGTATTTAAAACCCAACTAATATTCCGAGATGCAATATGGCGTTCCAATGGGGGAAAAAGACACGACGAACGGGTAACATTCACACAAGCACATTTATTATTTTCACACATGCACATGTACAGCCATGCAATCAATGCAGGTATTCAAGAACACGTATACAGGCAAACAATCATGCACGGGACGGGGACAAAGACACGATCAAGGTGAAAGCACTACGACCGTCTATCAGAAATTATCCAGTCACTTAACAGTTTTTACTTACAGGACACGGCGCCACCAACATTCAATTCAAGAAAAGGAAAGCACCCTCAAAGACGAGGGTGCCAGACAGGGTCCGTAGACCTTTATGGCGTGGAGCCTGGTTGACCGAACGGACCCCACGAGACCGTTGCAGGTTACCTGCACCCTCGTGGTGCGATGGTGGGCGAGCTCTCTCCGGCGCCCTCCTCCGGGTGCGCAGGCTGCGCGGCAGAGCTGCAAAGCGGCGCCTCCCGTCCGCGTCCTTCGCGCCTCGACCCGGACCACCGCACACAACACCCACGACTTGGCGCGCCCAAGGAGAAGGCACCACCTCGACGCCGACGAAACCACTAATGCACACGAAGAAGACCCCAGTGAACCACCACGAAGACGAACAAAAGCCCAAAAGCCCCAACAACAACACACTTGGCGTCCTGGCGCGCCTTTATATCCCCCAGTTCCAACGCCTCGCTCCTCCCCGTTTATCGCTCCGCCCCTCTTCCAGCTCCTGCGGGAAGCTTCCAGAAAAGGGGCGTGCCCTCTCGCCCCCCTCCCGCGCGCCTCGCGGGGCCGAGAGAATATTCTTGGCACAGGTCCAGGGAGATTCATTCCCCCAAATCAGGCCCCTCCTTCACCATGACCTTTGACCTTTGACCCGCATCGCACTTCCCCCACACCAAAGCGCGGGAAAAGCAGGCGGGAAAATCCACGCACCATCGGACTCCTCTGGTTTCCTTCGCTTCGTAGAGACGGTTTATATGAGCGGAGAGGGTTGTGATGTGGTTTGTGGAGAAGGGGATCGACAGTTGGCGTAGCGGGGAAGGTGGTTAGGTGGTTGGCGTAATTGTTGTTGTGTGGGAGCGATGTTGGTGGTGGCGGTGGAGGCCGCCGCGAAGCGGTGGTCGAGAGCGACGTTGGTGGTGGTGATTTGGTGGTGGAAGCGATCGTGGTTGTGGTGATGGTGGCGTGGTTGGTGTTGTGGTTATTTGGGAGCGATGTTGGTTGTTGTAATGGTGGTTGAGATGTGGTTGGTCCAAAATAACGATAGGAAAAGAAAAACACTATCTCAAAGGATCACAGCCCTGTTAACACGAATAAATCCCATTAAACAACGGTGGGGAAATCTAACTGAACACAGACTTATCCATCTAACTGAACTACGGACCTTTATGGTGTTCTGTGAATTTTCACAGCCGTAACAGTATGATTATTACTTAAATTGAGCTGAAATTAACACGAGTCACATTTCGACAACTAGATGAGCTAGTAGAAAACCGAAAACAGATTTGGAATCTGGGCAAAACTGGTCTAGAAAAGTGTAATTACATCTTTGATGAAAGAAAAAAGTTCGATTTTGTCCCGACAATTCCCAACAATAGTTTGGTGTGAAAAGGCTGGCTTTCAGATCTATTCTCTTTATCAGTTTTCCAATGCATTGTATATAACCATTTGAAGAAGACCTTTAGGTGTTGAGTCATCGATCTAAAAATAATATTTTGGCCATTGTTTGTTAATAAATTGCTTAGGGATGGCTGTAACCGCGCAGTCTCGGCCAGAGCTTCAGGAAGCAGTGCAGAATAAGGATGCTTGTAGAAATCTGGTCATGAATGTCACCAGAGGTTGGACACGACTTGATGGAACTGGATAACTGGATAAATTGCTTCGCAAGATTTAGTGGTGTTTACCTTTTGAAAGTTTATTTTATTGTCCATAAACTCTGGGTCATTAGCAAGCAAGCATGCTAAGTGAAGTTAGTGATGCAAAATTGTTTTGTAAATTGGTCAATGCAAAATGATCTTTTTTCTAACTGCTGATGTTGTAACCACCTACAGGATGATGAGCAAGATCCACTTCTTGCCAGCTTTTCACACCTTCGGGATATCCTCAGTTCCATTACAAGTAAGCTTGCTCCTTCTTTGTTTTGCTACACTTTCTCTATTTGAGTGTACAAAAGCCTTTGTATCGGCAATTTTTTTAATCTGTTTTGTTGAGCAAAAAAAATTGTTGCCATTAAAAGAAAAAGAAAAGGCTAATCGCACAACCCTTATTCCTCCCTCATTCTTTTGTTGTTCATCGTCATCGTCATCGTCATCGTCATCATTTGGGGAAGGCAGTGATCCTGCAATACTGAACTTTAGTGTCTTCACATGCTTCAGAAGAGCAGACTTTTGGAAGGTGGAAGCTCTCATTCCAACCAGTGCGTGTCCAATTTAGACTTCAATTTAATTGTTGTCTTGGCTTCAACTACTTCCTGTGGAAAATTGTTCCAGTCATCCACCACCGTACTGCTAAAAAAAGTACTTCCTAACGTCTAGTGTTTTGGCCCCAATGCCTTTCATCACATCCTGTGCCATTTATTATTTCCCTTCAACTTTGTTTTATTCCCTACTCCCTTTATCCTTCTTGAATTGTTCATCCTTCCTCCTTCCTCTCAGAACCTTTTGGATTCCCCTATTTTGCCTGGCCCTTTCCCTTGTCACATCCTCAGTTCCTCCTTTCATATCTCCAATTGACTCCTGTTCAACCTCTCTCCTCGATCGTGCAATGAATTATGATGTGATGCGAGTCATTTGTTAACAATCATTTTAACTTCACTTGAGCAGCAAATTCAACAGAAAATGGTTGAGACTTCCTCTGAGGGCATGATCCAACCAATGAGAGGGGAGGGAGGGTGGGAGTGGAAAATCTGTTGTGGTGGGAGCAAATATAATTTTCATACCTGAATGCCAATTTTCAGAAAATTTCATCCCAAACTTCAATTTTGCCGAATTATTTATATCGATACTATAAGAGAGATGCTTGTCTGTTTGTGTTGCCATTTTCTTCAGAGATAGCCAAGCGGATCTTCATCCAACTTTCAAGGTTAATCAGTGACTGCTGGAGAGGGGTTTAGGCAAAATTTTGAAAAAACATTTTTTTTTTCAATAAAAAAAAAATACTACATACAACATATATACGCATACATATATATATATATATATATATGTATATATATTCTGCCCTGCTAGAGCTGTCCCGGTCAACTGTAAGTAGTGTTATTGTGAAGTGTAAACGTCTAAGAGCAACAACAGTTCAGCCGCGAAATGGTAGGCCACACAAGCTCACAGAAGGGGACCGCCAAGTGCTGAAGCGCGTAGCGTGGAAAAATTGTCTGTCATCGGTTGCAACACTCACTACCAAGTTCCAAACTGACTCTGGAAGCAACGTCAGCACACACTGTTCGTCGAGAGCTTCATGAAATGGATTTCCATGGCCGAGCAGCTGCACACAAGCCTAGGATCACCATGCACAATGCCAAGCGTCGCTGGAATGGTGTAAAACTCACTGCCATTGAACTCTGGAGCAGTGGAAACGCGTTCTCTGGAGTGATGAATCACACTTCACCATCTGGCAGTCCGACGGATGAATCTGGGTTTGGCGAGATGCCAGGAGAACCCTACTGCCCGAATGCAACTGTAAAGTTTGGTGAAGGAGGAATAATGGTCTGGGGCTGTTTTTTCATGGTTTGGGCTCGGCCTTTAGTTCCAGTGAACGGAAATCTTAACGCTACAGCATTCAATGACATTCCAGACAATTCTGTGCTTCCAACTTTGTGGCAACAGTTTGGGGAAGGACCTTTCCGGTTTCAGCATGACACTCAATGCCTCCGTGCACAAAGCGCGGTCCATACAGAAATGGTTTGTCGAGATCGGTGTGGAAGAACTTGACTGGCCTGCACAGAGCCCTGACCTCAACCCCATCAAACACCTTTGTGATGAATTGGAACGCCGACTGTGAGCCAGACCTAATTGCCCAACATCAGTGCCTGATTCTCACTAATGCTCTTGTGGCTGAATGGAAGCAAATTCAACATCAAGTGCAAAGCCTTCCCAGAAGAGTGGAGGTTGTTATAGCAGCAAAGGAGGGTGGGGGACCAACTCCATATTAATGCCCATGATTTTGGAATGAGATGTTGGACGAGCAGGTGTCCACATACTTTTGTCCGTGTGTGTGTGTGTGTGTGTGTGTGTGTGTGTGTGTGTGTGTGTATGTATATATGTATATATATATATATATCAGAAGTTATCTGGGTACAAAAGCTTGCAAGCGTGTTACCATGATTAGATGACCACCAGGCAGGAGACCATGTGTGTACGTCGGTGTTACGTATCCGCCTTTCCTCGCCAGCAGATTCGTCTGTACTGGTTATCACGTTGGAACAGCATTTATATTTGTTTACATCATGAGTGTTTAACATTTTATTTTGTTATATTAATGGTGTAGTATTAATTTGTGATTGGAATGATTCTCTTTGGAATGAAATATATGGAGATTGAGTTTATAAGAAGACGGAGGAAGTTGTAAAAGGGGGAGGGGAAAAGGAAAAGGCGGGTTTTCCCGATCGGAATGGAAGGCCTGAGGCATTCATTTATCCCTCAGGGGCGATTTATAATAGCTAGAAAAGACCGCTTGAGTTATCACCGAGATGGAAGTCACTATTTATCCTTCGGTAGAATTCTTCTTCAATTGTCTCACAAAAGGTCGAGGGGAACTTGCGTGTAATTGCGATCTGTAGCGGCATCATTTTCATGTTACAATATGTAAATATTCTTGAGCTCGGGTTAATCGGGGTTTTCCAGAACCGGATGCACCCGGAAGAGAGACTAGCGGGTTGTTCTGTCACAGGTTGAATAAAGGGTTGACTCGGATTCCGAACGCCTCGGACGTCTTTTCCTTCCACATTAAAGATCCGCCTGCTTGGCGTTTAGGCACAAACGACCACCATTGTTGGTGTCAGACGCATTCCACTCAATAGAGATCTTCTGTGCCTGGTGTTGTGCTGAAAAGGGCAACCGTGACCGTGGAGTTTCGCTGGTAATGATTTTTCACCTGATATTGGCACCTTCGTGTGGCTCGTGTGTGAAGAGCTCATCTTTGCCTTTGTTGTACCTTGCATGTCTCGCGTTGCCTTACGCGGGTTGGTGAAGCTCGTCTGAAAAGTCTGGAGTCAATTTCTCCTTGGATCCTTCATCAACATTCTTGGTTTCGGCCCTTCCGGGTTCCAGAGGGCTCTTCAGTTTAGTACCTCAGCAACTTACCATTCCCTTGTGGAATTTGAACTCCTTTCGGACGTATTCCCATCATTTATTTCTACACGTTCACAACTCCTCCCATTGGCGATGCAGTGACCGCTGATCCAGTGCCCCCGTTACTCATTTTGCTAACCTTGGAAGGATGACCGGCTGCGTGAACCCGCTTGTTGCTAATTCAACAGCAGAGGACAGCCACTCTAACTGTTAAGCTCCAGCAATGAATGTTCAGGTGAAACAAAAAAAAAAATTCTTCCCCAAATATCACTTTCATTTGCATAGTTTTTCTGTCACAATATGGACAGGATCACCCCCAAAATGCATATTTTGACATCAATTTTGAAAATTTTCCAGGGGAGCATGCCCCTTGGCCCCATTCGGAAAATCTCCTTTTTCCTTTTTACAAAAGTTCTGCAGTTTTACCCATGCATATTAAACAAAGCTATTGAATCTCATGGAGTGATTTACCCAAGCACTTTTTTGTTTGTTTGTTTACTTATACAATCCGCCAATAAGGCAAAGGGATAATAACTGGATATTCAATGTTGATTTTAATTAATTACACATTTATGGAATCTCATGCATGTGGAGTACTATCACTCTTTATCCTTATTGTAAAATGTAAAGGGAGAAAATATCAAACAGCAAAATATCCTCAAGTTCTCTCAACTGCTGCATTTTTATGCATTTATGATTTATGAGGTCACATTTATGAGATGCATTTATGAGGTCATGTTGTCATGCGGAGGTTAGACCAGTTATTGGCTTAAACAGCCAATGAAGGCATCACAATTCCTGCATCCTCCTCCTTTAAAAAAAATTTAGATATGTTTTTTTTTAACATGGGTGACGTTGAGAGTTGAAAAGAATGTGATTGGCTAATCTGTGCTGGAGGAGGAACAATCTCACAAGCCTCCTCCTTCGACAACGCCAAAGCGCAATTTCCTCAGATGTGTACCATGCGTGCCAAATAAGTAATAATGTTTATGCATATAAAAGTAAATATATTGTTGCTCCGTCGGTATGCGTTCTTTCAGTTAAATTCTGAGGCCGCAGTTCCTCCCTTACCGACCTCTGCCAACTACGACTCGATTTGAAGCTTATTTTCTCACTGATATTTTTCACTGGCCAACTGGACCAGTTCCTTGGGAGCTTTTCTGGTCCATAAGAGTTATTACTGGCATCGGTCCATCGGACTATCGCTAAGATCGAACCATGCAGCATTTCCCACACGGCTCCTTCTTTGGAATCTTAAAAATGTATCAGGATGTGGCATCTTCAACTGCATATTGAAGACAAAGTAGAATTGGGAAAGAAGGCCACCGTTGTGATAAAACTTTTTGGTATGTTCTGGTTTGTTTCCAGAATTATGTTTAATCACACAGGGGTTTTTTTTCTGACACAAACAGCTTGGTGTCAGTCAGTGCTGTCAATGAAATAATTGTTTGCATGGATTCCTGATTTTTTTTTTCTGAGAATGTGTGTGTGTGGGGGGAGGGAGGAGGTGAATTGGTTGGGCTATTTCATCAATTTTACAAGAGAGGTGGGGGAGGGTCTATCTCCCAAAGCCTCATTTGTGTAATCATGCCAAGTTGCTTGCATGCCATGTGGAGTGGAGTGACTAAAATTAAGCTTTCTTGAGATTGGATTGCTCATACCATGTCTGTATTAGCAGGTTCCTATACATGTAAACTCACTTGAATGACTACAAACTTTAGAGTTTTAAAAAAAAAAGTTTAAAAAGTCAGCCTGGCAAACGAGCCAGCACCAATTGTTTGCATTTACACTCCAGTTGAAGTTTTTGACAATGATAATGTCAAGCCTTCCTCATGCATATATTGTAAAGATCATTGCAAGCCATGTTGGCCATATGCTGAACTACGAGCATGATATGATGTACCTATTAATTGTGACTTTAGGGATTTATTTCTTAATTTATTTATCCATCCATTCGCTGCAAGAGTGCAAAACCTCATAAACATGCAAACTTTCTTACCTGGTAAAATCCCACAAATTTGGCCACGCCCCATTTGATCTGGCCGTGTTCATGTAATTTGCATAACTTTGTAACCAAGGATGGCATGAAAGCACCATTAGTTGCCATTTTGTGTTATTTATTTGATGAATACAACGCAGGGTTTACCCCTCCTGCTTGTCCAGCTCTCTTGTAAATGCATATTTTGAATCCCCATTTTATTATTCTAACTACGTAACTCTCCCACCAAACATAGTGTTGTGATTTTCCACCGCGTTCGGCGTGCGGACGACCGTTCTAGCCAAATCGCGGTCGAGCGCCCACCGAAGGCCGCAATCCAGTCGTGACTTTCCGGACCATGCCGAAATCCAGTTACGGATGCCTTAACACATCATAAACTAGCCAATTATTCTGTCCACACGCTACAGGGTCGATCGCCGAATTATCGATGTACCTAATTATTCGCGCGGATAGAAATACCGGGAGTTTATACCTCGACGGGACCTGCACGAAAACGAGCCGCTTAAGCGGCTCGTTCCGTATGCGAAGCCGAGCGGTTATAAATCGCCAAATCCCGTCGGACCAAATGATCACTTTTGTCGGCCTTAAAAGCCAGTTAATATCCCGAGCGCACCATGGCAGTCAATACAGGAAGGGACGCAACGAGCAGGTTCACGTTCAACAATGAGGGATTTATTTTCACACGTAAGCAATCAATGAATGGGGATAGGGGACAAGACACGAGCAAAAGCCTACAGCCGAGTTCTATCGGAATGAAAGTATATA
>CM068957.1:74860144-74870651 GCA_035128595.1 Eptatretus atami | reverse complement strand
AGCATGTTGCCTACCCGATACCTTTGTCGATGGGTCAGAGAAGCAGGGACATTCATTATTCTAAGCAAACCCTACCCTACCAGGCATGCAGTTGACGTTTGTGAAAACTATGAATTTTAAAGACATATTGTCTGGGTGTAGAGATTTTATTTTTTTTCTGCCACCAGAAACATGCTGCATCACCAATATTGTCTTAAATTAGAAAATTCTGAAATGAATTATGCTTGCTCCCTAATTAAAAAGTGATTCACATGCCAACGCCTTGGTATAAGTGCATGTACAACAACAGTGCCGTTAGCTTGCCTCCACTTGTAATGTATTTCTCATAACTTAGACGTAGCAATACAACTAGACATTCATTCATCAGAAGACGATCAGTGAGATGGCAAACACATGTGCACAATGCATTTGTACGTATTTTATACGGCCGCGACGTCTAATCAATCCACTCTGTGCGAGTCACCTTCTGGAGATGTGTCAACGGTCAGTGACCTGCGGTTCGCTGAACTCAACTTTTTTGAGGGCGGGCATAGCAAGTTGTGAAAAGCACTAGAAATGTCGAATATTGGTCTAATTAACCCATTGTTGATTTAAAAAAGAAACATGGTGATTTCTTCACTAGGAAGTAAAGTTAATATATAAATAACCAGAAAGTTTTGAGTGTCATGGGACATTTAAAACAGTTGTACGTGCATTGGTTGGTGTTTGGAAAATGTTTAAGATGCAATGATCAAATGTGGATAGAGGTATACACAACAAATAATGAAGAAAACTAGAACACCACTCGGTGGAGTGCATACCTCCGTAAGGCTGACCAGTTTACATTTTGTATCCCACTGATAGGTCGGATCGGAATCTGGACCTTCACCAAAAATTAATCGGCTTGTTCTTGTCACCGAACCAACTCGTGCACTGATCTATGAGAACATATTGGGCCAAATACATTTTTGAAATATAATGCTATATTTCGTTTTTGGCCCCATCTCTCAATAGTGAAGAATCACTCAAAAAATTAAAAATTCTCGTGTCCGGATCTGGATCTGAGCTTCACCAAAATCGAATCAATTCTTCATTGTCACATACCCTACCTGTCCACCAAGTGTCATCTGAATCCGTCCATAACTTTTTGAGATATCGTGCTATATATCGTTTTTGGTCCTATCTCTTAATGGTGAAGAATCGCTTAGAAATTTTAGTATCCGGATCTTCACCAAAATCTAATCGATTCATCCTTGTCACACACCCAATATATCCACCAAATTTCGTCCGAATCTATCCGCAACTTTTTGAGATATCCTTCTCACAGACAGACAGGGTTGAAAACATAACCTACATCTCCCTTCGGTGGCAGAGGAAAGTAATAAAACAAAGCGTATGAACCTAATTTTATCTCTTACAGAGCTTGATGCAAATGTAAAATCCCTTCTTCATCCTCTTTAACACTGTCTGCAGTCTGTACCTCTCCCTCTGTCATCTCCATAACTTCCACTTCCCCCTCCAGATCAGTAACTCCAGCTTGTCTTTGCTTTCTCCCTGGTTCAGCATCTTCTTGAAATTGACTTCTCTTTCCTTCAGTACACCCCCTTTTTGTCATTAACTTCCCATCTCCATCCTTTATCACCATCCACCCCTCTACATCTTTACCATCCTCATCTCTGTCTCAAGCTATTATATAGAATACAGATCATCTTCTTTCCACAATCCTCATCTGACTTGCTGTACACGTCCGCTTCCATGTCATTCCTTGCATTATGCATGACTCTCTGTGCTGCTCTCTTCTGCCTGTACAAGTGCAACAACCCTGCATCCTCCCTTGAACTTCTCTATCCTCTTCTAAACCTCATTCTTCTGGCAGACTACAAACAACTCCTGGTTTGAGAACGATTTACATTCCTGGACCCTGTTCCCAAAGCGAAATGGTTCTCAAACCGAATACACTAGAATTTGATTGGCACCAACACATGTAACACCATATTAAAAGGTAAAACAATGTACAGTCATTGAGGAGAATTAAAAACCATAAAGAGTGTGGTAAAGTTGTTATTAAAGTAAATATAAAGTACAGTACAATATTTTTTACCACTTTATTGTCTTCCTGCCATACAAATGGATATAAAACACAACAGAGGCACTTAAATAAATCAAAATGTACATCAATCGCAGTCCATCTTCTTTGATAGCTGGAGCTGGGCAATCCACTTCTGGGGATAGCTGGTCAAGAGGATCTGGGGTGGGGGACAGCCACGCTGGAGTTACTGGGCTCTCGGGGACAGTGGAGTCTGACATACGCTGGACTCTTGATGTGGAATGCTCAACAGCAAAGTTTCTTGAGATCTTGGTACTCTCTTGAAGTACGAAAAGAGGGACGTCTGGACAGAGGCCTTCTTATTCTCATCGTAGATGAGCTTGTAGCAGACTAGGCCATCCCACACTGCCTTGGAAGCTTTGGTGAAGCGGTCGAAGTTGAACTCGGCCTTTTTCATCTCAGCCAAACTGGTTTCAATGGTCTTGAATGTATGAGCCTCGTGTGGTCCTTTTAATTGTTTCCTTGTTTTTCATGATCATGCCGATTGAGGAATGTTTGAGGCCCAAGGAATCTCCAATTGTCTTGAGTGTCTTGCCTTTTTCATGTGTCTTAATAATTTCCAGTTCCTGTTCAATGGTCAAGATGCGTATCTTCTAACTAGGAGTAGCACTTCCAGAAGGACCAGCTCTTCGTTCAGCCGTTTTAGATTGATTGAAGGGTAAACGCAGTGAAAAAGGACAGTGAGAGATCCGCATGGGAGGAGTGCCGAAGGTAGACTGAGGAATTCATGGAATGGCTGAGTCTTTGAGACAATTGTGCGGAGGGAAATGATGTTTGTTGTAGCAGACGTTCTCAAACCGAGAATTGTCTTTACCTACATACTTCCACCACACCTGGTTTTTGCCATTTTTTTGTATGCCGAGTCGAGGCTCGTGGAAGAGCTAGAATACAGAAAGGGTCAGGATGCAACATAACGAAAGGAACATCAGAAAGAGAAGGGGGAAATGCCATCAGCAGGGCCGAGGGAGAAAATAGACGGGAAGGAACAAACTAGGGATGCGGGTAACGGTGAGGGGTAGGGGAGAATGCAAGGCATGGACAAGATGGATGCAGAAGCAGAATTTGGAACAAAAGAGTGGAGGTGAACAGTAATTCTGGATTTTGGGAGTTTCACTAGAAGGGGATTGCTGGTGGACCATGTGAGTCCTGCAAATACCTGGGGTGGGGGATGGAAGGGAGGGACAATGCACGGAGAGGGCAGAGGGTGCAAGACCAGAAAGGAGGAGGACAAAGACAGAGACACTACTGACCTGTCTGCGATGGCAAAGTGATATGGCCATTGTCTCAGCTTCATCATGGGAATTCCAATGATCTTGAAGGCCTTTGTTTCCACGGTGTCAAGCTGATCAAGGTGTGAGGCAGGACCGCCAGCCCAGATGAGAGAGAGCAGTATTCCATCAAGCTGCAGATGAAAGCCTTGTTGGTGGATCGGAGTTCAGGTGTACCAAGGAAGGACTTTGCACGACGGAGGATGCCCAGTCGGCAACTAGCTTTGGAGGCAAACTTTGAAATGTGGTTTGCCCAAGAAAGATCATGGCTGAGAGAGACCCAAAAGTTTGAGTGACAATGTCTTCGAGAGGGTTGTTGAAAAAGAAGATGGGAAGGTTTGCTGGATGGTCCTTATAGAGAGACACAGACACAGACACAGACACAGACACAGACAGAGATTTGTCTGGATTGAAAGACATATTCCAAGTGTTTGACAAATTTATGAATTTGTCATGGTCTGAAGAGAGGGAAGAGGTTGCTGCCTGTCCATCTGAAGGATGAGGGATGTGACAGCAGAGGGTGGAGTCATTAGCAAATCGATAAAGGGGATTTTCCAGAGAGATCATTGATGAAGATTAGGAATGGGGTATGGTCCAGAACGCTGCCTTGGGACACTCCAGGCTTGACAGGTAGAAGAGATGAAAGGATTCCTTTGAGAGCCACACAATGGCTATGAGAGTGGAGGAAGTCAGAAACTCTGGAGTGGACTTTGCCTTGGATGCCCTAGGCAGAGAGTTTGGAGAGCAAGACGGGATACCAGACTGTATCGGAAGCACAAGATATGTTCAGAGAAACAGTCCTGATCGCACATCTGACATTGAGAACCTCCATCCATTTCTGGGAGAGTAGAAACATCATGTTCAAGGTAGAGTGACCTGGTCTGAATCTGAATTGATGATCTAAGATGAGGCTGTTTTTTGAGAAAAGGAATTATTTTATGTCAACTGTGATGATGGATTCCATTACCTAGCTGAGGATTTGAAGTAAGTTAATAGGACTGTAAGTTATGGGATCCATTTTTTGCATCTTCTTATTATGTAATGCAGTGATGTCGGCTGACTTCCAAGCATATGGAAGATGACCAAGGCAATTGACAGGGGGTAAAGGGCAGAGTAGGAAATGCAAGAGCAACAGAGTGGATTTTTAGGACTCGTGCTGTCGAATCAGTCTCGGATTGCCAGAAATTTCTCTACCTTCATTGCAAAAGACACAGAGTCGAGGAAAAGTTGGTGCAACTGAGAAGGGTGGGTACAGAGAGAGGGGTTGGGGACACAAGATTTGGAAGCAAACATAGAATTGATGCATTCGGCCTTCTCACGAGCAGTCGGCTGTGGTGCCATTTGAGGAGAGGGAAGGGGACTATACACCAGACAGACTTAACAAGGGACCACCAGGTTGTAAAGGAGGGAGACAAGTTTGAAAGTTCAATCTCTTGGCTCTCTTTAGATTGGACACACACGTGTTGCGGCCTTTCCCGATGTTTTTCCCCACAAATATTCTGCAACACCCATAAATGCCTCTCAGTGTTACGTTTACTCATCATCCAGACCCCTGACTCCCTTGCTAAGTTCCTCATATTTGCCATCCCCTTCTGCTTCTACTCTACAACAACATTACCTCTGCATTTTTACCACTTTATTGTCTTCCTGCCGACCCTCTTAGCTTCTCTCCTTTTCTGCATGCACACGATAAACACCACAAGCTTCTGCAAAGTTGTGACATGCTTCCGCACGACTGCCTTCCACCCTTGATCCTCCACAGCTGTTGTTTCTTAACTATCAACAAATACAATTCTGTCGTGTGCTGTCTATTACTCTATGTAATCTTGTGGCTCTGCCACTTCTGGAAGAATGAACTAGCTGCAGCTAAACCTTTTCTTGCCACCAGTTTCACCAGAAATTGACCCACTCTATTCCTCATTCTCCATCAAAATATACCAACACACACTTATTCACCCAGCTCAACTACTTCCATATGCACGTTGAAGTCTCCTGCAATGCACACCATCACCTCGAACTCAACCATATCCATCATCCTTTTCAGTGCGTCCCTGAACTCCTTCTCTGCCTCAGTCCTTCCCTTCTATTGCCCGTACACCGACATAATACACATCAGTTATTTCTGTCTCGTCAACCATGTCATTATTATCCATTCCTCCCATCTCCACTCTGACCAACTCCTTTCTGATCTCTTCTGACACTGATCCCAACTCCGTTACTTCTTCCATCCTCTCCTGCGTGTAAAATATCATACCCTCTTGCCATCCTCCTCACTCAGTCTCATTTTCACTTGCTCTCCTGGACACACAACATCTCCAGCCTCCTCCTCTGCATCATTTCCAAAACCTCGGCTCCTCTCCCCTTCTTCGATCCCACATTCAGACTACCAAGCAGAACTTCACATCTTGGTCACTGTTGGCCTGGCAATCCCTCTATTTTGTTTCCCTTTCTCCGCTGCCAAGGACAGCAGCTCTGCTGTTCCGCCCATGGTCATGTTATTTTAAGCTCTCAGAGCTAGTAAGTACCATTGTGTTAAGCTTGAGACATTATTGTCACTCAGCAGCACTGCCCAGGATGCCCCGGCATGGTTGAGACGAAGATCTGAGACCACAATTCTATGCCATAGTTGACAATAGACAGTAACTTTTGAGCACTGTTTCAATACAACAAAGTTACAGTATTTTATTTTGTGGCCAGAAATGCTGTTAGGCAAGTGGCTTGGCTGTGCACTCGTATCTTACAGATGCTTGCTTTTCCAACTACAACAAGAAAAAGAGCAATCAGAGATTGGAGACCCTCGCCAGGGCTTCTTTTGAGTGGTGTATTTTTATAGGTTTTATGGTAAATCCAACATGGCAGCCAAATCATGTGACCTTTGATTTGATATATGTGTGAACCTTTTGTTCCTCATGGACAGGTGGTCATACGTGTAAAGTTTCGCCTCGATTTTTAAGGTTTTTTTTAAAATAAAAAAACAATATGGCTGCCGAATCATGTGACTGATGACATGTTTTTTTTTTTCTTTGGACCATTTTATCCCTACATGACCCTCAAAAATTTTCATACTCCGGATATGGCGTTCGACATATGCAATTATGACATCATAACGAGGGCACCTATGATATCATTAAAAAAAAATCACTCATTCCCCATGAGGAGTACTTGCTATGTGCCAAGGTTCAAATTTTTCCTTGGTGCGGTTTCAGCGATAGAGTTCCAACGTTTTTCCATTTTTGCAATATGGCTGCCACACCACGTGATCTATGACGTCAAATTATCATTAAAACATTCTACATGAGTAAGTCACACCAATGGTGAAAATTTTGTCTCGATCCCACAAGCGTTTTCAGAGAAAAATACAAAAGTTCTGTGAGGACAAACAGACAAACAAACAAACAGACCCAAATGCAATCCCCCCTCATTCAGCGAGGGTAATTAAAACCAAATTGCCATGTATGAAGTGGTCATCCTGGGTGGCCCAAGATGGAAAAAACATCTTGAACATACTTTTACCGTTGATTGAACTCTTCAGAATACCAGAACGGCGCTTGGTAGATCTTGTTTTTCGGTAGACAGTTTGTTTTGTATCCCACTGATGGGCCGGTTCTGCATCCAGACATTAACCAAAATCGAATTCGCATGTTCTTGTCAACAACCACTCATCCACAACCGTTTTTGGTCCTATCTCTCAATGGTGAAGAATCATTTTAATAATTTTTAAATTTTCATATTCAGTTCCAGATCCAGATATTGAGCAAAATCAAAACAATTCATCATTGTTCCATGCCCAACCTATCCACCAAGTTTCATCCGAATCTGTCCATAACTTTCTGAAATATTGTGCCATATATAGTTTTTTTTGTAGCCCTTTCTTTGACCAATTTATGATTAGGTTAGCCCTTATTTAGGGTGAGCACTGGAGTTGTGAGTTTTTTCTTTAGTCCTATCACTCGATGGTGAAGAATCACTTTAAAAAATTCTTGGATCTGAATCCAGATCCGGATCTTCACCAAAATTGAATCGATTTGTCCTCGTCTCACACCCAACCTGTCCACCAAGTGTCGACCAAATCCGTCCATTTTTTTTGAGATATCCTGCTCACAGGCAGGCAGACAAACAGTCAAGGGTGAAATCATAACCTCTGTCCACCTTCAGTCGTCAAGGTAAAAATGTGCACAAGGCAAAGCATCATCACCACCATCAAGCCATCATGCTCATTCTTGTTAATACTTTTGTGTAAATTCATATGTACCAATATACTGTGTAGTACGAGGTAGGGCTACCATGAAATCGTAATAAAAAAAGAGGGTACTGTACCAGGATTAACATCCATCCACAATTTGTCATTCTGCTTCACGCACTTAGCAATGTTTTTCCTGTTATTAATTTGTGTGAATTTTTTCTTTTTTTTTGGTGAGAAGCACAGCTGTCATCATCCACAGGATGAAGCAGGGTATGAGATGAACAAACTGCATTTCTGTACCTCGTACAAGGCTATACACTGCGTGGTTTTACACACAGGTTAACTTATCTTTCACCACACTGATAAATGATAATGTGCTAATTGAGTGTGCTTACTAATGTGGTGATACATACTGAATACTTTACTCCTGGCTTTCACACGAAAGCGTTGGCACTGCATTTGTGGTTCGGTTAGGGTTAGCTCTGGATTTGTGAGGAGGTGATGGCTAAAGTTAGGGTTTAAGCACAGGATTAGGGCAGGGGGATATCGTTTTAGCACAGGATTAGTTTGAAGCACTGGGTTGAGATTTGAGTTATGGCATTTGTACAGTGTTACGTTGTAATATCTTATTATCATTTATGCACAGGGTAAGGTTTATAGACAAAACTCACTGACAATAATATTTGCAATTCTTTGTTAGAAAAAAACAAACAAACAATATTTTGCAACAACTTATGAGAAGACGTTTTGTGTATTCATTCAAGTTAACACAGCCATAAACATATCATCGCATTAAGGAAACGTCAGAAATGAGGGTTCAGTCCTGGGATAAAAAGACTTGATTGACTGCTGGGTAAAGTACATTTAAGAGGATGTTCAAACTCATTTTGGAAACATTGTAAAGTCAGAAGTAATGAATAACGCACATTTCTCGACCCTCTGCCATATGCTCATATCTCCAAATGCTAAATGCATTCATACACCGTACCTTGCTTTCCCACAATTACAGATAATGCTCGCTTATGTCTACAAATTCCATACAAACAGTTTTTCTGGAAGTTTCTGGCGACCAGGCTTGCTTGGTAGTAGCATTGGCTGCATCAGGCACAAATCCATTAATTCGCTACTTGCTATTTGTAGATACAAGATAAAGATGAATAGAAGTTTATCGTTTGGGACGGGGAACTATCAAAGAAAGTGACAGACATTTAAGATATTGTAATATCCTTAAAATATATTTTTTTCTTTAATATTTAGGAATACATTTATATTGGAAATAATATTTATATCGATGAAAGGAAAACGGCAAGAACTAGAAGAGTATTTGGGGCACATACTGTACTTCCGCCAGATGAAACGTTTTTTGTTTTTTATTGTATACCTTGTCGAGACTCGTATGAGAGCAAACACACAACGCACAGCAAGAGGGGCATGAGACAAAAGGGGTGGGAGTGGGAAGGACAAAACAGTGTGAAACAGAGACATTAGGAGATCTGTGGAAGGGAGAGGGATGGGGCGGGGAACACGGGGTATACAAGATGGACATTACAGTACAGGGACTTTCAGGAAGGAAAGCAGGGAAAGTTTGTGATTTTACCCAGATCTGCAGTGAGCGAAGAAGCTGCTGCATGCCGGTCTGATGGATGACAGATGGTACGGCAGAGGGTGGAGTAATCAGCGAAAAGTTTACATTTTGTGTCCCACTAATAGGCCGGATCTGCATCCGGATCTTTATTTTTTTTTAATGTTAAAGGCTCCAGTCACAGACTGAGTCCTCATCGAGGCCAGACCTTAAATATAATAACTGTATAGATAGAAAAGTGAGGAAAGAGAGAATAGTCTCAGAGTTTTTGAAGAAGTAAAAATTAATCTGCTTATTGAAAAAGGGGAAGGTCACAACTGTTTGTGAAGACTTGAGAAGGTAAAGAGTACCAGAGTTTGGCCATGAAGGGGAAGAAAGAAACATCATAACGACCTACCCTTGAGGTGCCAATGGCCGCACAATGATCATGCGATATCATGGCTTGTCGAGTATTTTGTGGTCTCACGAATGGCGGAGGTACACAAGCAGCAAGTTCTCGGGAGCAAAAACTGAAGTAATATCTATAGAAAAGAGAAAGAGAGCCAACTTTGTGGCATAATTCAAGTGGGTCGAGGTTTTAGGTCAGATTGGGAGAGTTGATAAGTCGGATTACTTTGGATTTAATTCTATCCAGTAAGTATGTGGAGCTAGAACCTCCCCAGATGTGAGAGCAGTATGCCATACAAGGACAAATCAATCCTTTATATAGTTGAAGCAACTGTTCAGAGAAGAATCTTCGACATCTGAACAGGACTTCTAGTTTCATAGAAGCAGACTTAGCGAGTGTTAGAGTTAGAGTGAGTGTTTGACAGAGAGAGGAAGAAGAAGGAGAGAGAAGAGGGTGATGTGAAGAAATTGAGTTTTAGAAGCATTATTAAACTTAACTACTTAACTTGATTACATTTGCCCCACTGGGAGATCTTGTCCAAATCTGAATTCAAAGAGGTGGCTGTGATGAAATGAGATGTAGATCAAGTGAGGAAGATGGAGCAGATGGGAAAAAAGATGGAGGAATGTTATATCGAGTCAGCATATGAGTGCATTTGGTTATTTGAAGAATATAGAAGCTCATTGATAAAAAGAAGGAAGAGTGTTGGAAACAGGACGGAACCCTAAGGGACACCGCAGTTGAGGACGGAGGGAGATGTTGAACCATCAACAATTATGGAGCTAGAACGGTCAGAGAGAAAGCTCAATATGAGAGAGCAGCGTGAATAAGGAAAGCCGAAGAGGGAAGCTTGGATATCAGACCCTGATGTCAAACTCTTGTCAAAGGCTTTTGAGATATCAAGGCTGACAACAAAGGATTCCCCAAAGTCTTTCAGAGAAGAGGCCCAGACATTCGTAATGTAAGAAAGGATATCACCTGTAGATCTTGCCTTGTGAAA
>CM068957.1:74836986-74860134 GCA_035128595.1 Eptatretus atami | reverse complement strand
GTATTGGTGGTCAGATAGAAGACTGTGAGATTCAAGATGCTTGAGAAAATGAGAATTGAGAAGATATTCAAATACTTTGGAAATAGTACAAGTCAGAGCAACAGGACGGAAGTTAGAAGGGTTTGAACGATCACCCTTCTTTAAAATACGCTGTACTAAAGGCCCTGTCACACCTTGACGTTTTAGCCAGCGTATGCCGACGTATGAAAAATTTTGGCGAATACCCTGGCACACGTCGAATACTTTTATGGGTAAGTTTTGTATACGTTAAGAGCACGCTGAAGCACGCTGGCATACGTCATAGTACGCCGAGCTCGTCGACAAATTTTAAGCATGCTCAAATTTGACGACGTATGCCAGCGTATGACTCACGCGTTCCGCATACACTGGCCATAAGTTGTAGGCACGTTATGCGATCGTTGACACACGTCGACACACGTTACTTTGTAAGTTACTCATAAGTCGAAATACGTCGAGGTAATGTTTAGCGTACCCGAAACTTATTTCTACCTATAAGTAACGTGCTTTGAACCTATGTGTAACGTATCTCCAACGCATATTGACGTATGTAGACGTATTTGACGTCTTCCGGACGACCACAGAACTTACTGAACGTGTTTCTAACTTACAGCTACCATATAATGGCGTATTGGCAGCGTTTAGGGGAATTGGTATATAAAAATGGGGTTCACAGGAGGAACCCGTCAGTGTTTCAGACTCCATGGTGAGTAGATGTCCATGTCAGTAGTATCAGTAGTAGTAGTAAGTGAGCGTGTCTGAGTAGTAGTAGTAGTAGGTCCATGTCAGTAGTAGTAGGTGAGCGTGTCAGTAGTAGTAGTAGTAGTCGGTCCATGTCAGTAGTAGGTGAGCGTGATGGGGAGGGTGTGGGTGATGATGGATCCTCCTTGCGTCCGTGTCCACGGCCACGGCCAGGAGACTTCTTTGCAGCATTCTTCGAAGTTTTCTTCGGCATGACGGTGATGTTGACACTGATGTCTAGTGCGGTTATGATTTGAATCGTCGAGCGGCAGCTTTTTAATAGGCTACGCCACGTGATCGTCGGCGATATGCTGCCGCGTGCTATGAATAAGTTAGTCTATCATTGGGCATAGGTTGTGAACGCCGACAACACGCTAAGCATTCGTTGGTATAAGTTATCTATAAGTTATCGAAACGTTCTGTGTACGTTACTAATACGTTATGCATACGTCCAACTCGTTATGAATACGCCCAAAACTGAAAAAAACATCAATAGTTCAGCGTACGCCAGCGTTTTACATACATTTTGATACGTTGCCATACGCTGGCTAAAACGTCAAGGTGTGACAGGGCCCTAAAGCATGTTTCCAGGCAAGAAGGAAAAGTTTGGGTTTTTAAACTAAAACAAAACAGACGAGCAAGTATGGGTGCAAGTTCTGAAGCACATTCCTTCAAGATACGAGGAGGAATGCCATCTTATCCGTACACCTTGCTCGTATCCAGAGAGAGAGGAGTACTTTTTTGACTGCATTAAAAGAGATTATTGGGAGGGACATATGATTGGTAAGGGGTGTTTCGAGGGAGTTGGAATGTTAGTCATCCAGTGTGGAGTTAGCGGAGAAAAGAGAATTAAAAATATTTGCTTGACCAGTTGGAGAGACAGCGATAGTATCATCAGAACGGAAAAGCGAAGGAAAGGTAGAGCAGCGGAATTTTTCGGAGATACTTTTAGCCAAGGAACAGAAAGATATATTATTGGAAGAATATGAGAGGTTGTCACATTTCGTTTGGATAAAGGAATGCTTCGCCTCACGAAAAGCATGTTCGCAATGATTTCTGGCACATATGCAAGTCGGAGGAAGAAGAGTTTTTCCATGTGCGATATGCCACATCCCTTGCATGAATATCCGCAGAGCAGGATTTATTGAACCAAGAATTGGTAGGAGAGATAGACTTGACAGAGAAAGGGATATGAGCCTCCATTCCTGCAACAATAACTTGCTCTATGTTCATCAGAAATACAGGCATCGCATGAGGAGAGGCAGTAATCTTCCCAGGGAAAGTCAGAAAAGTTTTGTAAGCCATTCCAGTCAGCACTATTGAAAAGCCAATACTGGCGTTTCGTCGGAGCAGTCGGAGGAGGAGAAGGAATGGTGGTAAGTAAAGTGATGTTTACAACATTGTGGTCAGAAGAACCACTTGGAGGTGGAATTATGTGGCTGTAGCGCAACGGATTGGAGGTGAAAAACAAATCCAAAGTACTGGAAGAGTAGTCGTGACGATCTGGAATATGGGTAGGGTGATTGATAATTATTTGTTCCAAATCACTGAGAATGGAAAATGTAAGAGCTTCAACTCCCACATCAACCACAGATATCAACCATTCGTTCCGGTGGACATCAAAGCCTCTTAAATAGATGAGTTCTGTTTGAGGGTGATTGGAAATTTTCTCTGTAAATGTGTATCATGTAGCGCCGCCTCTAGGTGGGGGAGAGTATTGCAAGGCTCAACCAATTACAGTACAGTATTCTTGTCCCCACGTTTTCCAGTGTAGTGAGGTGTTTTGAATAATAAGCAGTAGGTATGTTTTTGCTTCATGCACGTAACGCGGGTTGTTGTTTTTTTGTTGCTTATACAGAGATGTCAGTTGCCTATACACCGCGCAAATAAAGGTATGCATGAGAAGAACTTGTTGCATGCTTGGAACAAGATTGCCCGTAGGGCGGGTACTCTGTTAGTAAGAGACAAAACACTCAAGCAGACAGCATGCATTCACAAACAAATAAATATGACAAACGATACTTGTATATATTGGAAGTATCACGTGAAAGTCTGCAGACGTCATACTTACATTGTATACAAGTTTGGCTGGACCACGTTTGGAGTAGTCTTGTGCTTAATTTTGGTTACATTGTTATAGAAACAAACAATATTGCTGCGGGTGGAGTGGGTTCAATATAGAGCAACGAGATTGATTGCAAGTTTGAGGGGTCTTAGTTGTGAGAGAAGATTAAGAGAACAGTCCTTTTATAGGAGTTAAGTATGCCAACAAGGAGCCAGTAATTGGTAATAACTTGCATGTGTGCATTTCTTCTTCATAAGTCTATTATTCGGCTGAACTCAGATGACATTGATCCTTCTTCAATATGTTGATGTATTTGATAGCTGGTCTGCCCCGCTTCAGCTTTCCATGTTTTTGTGTCCAGAGTACAAGATTGGAAACATGATCGTTTTTGTGCCGGTAGCAGTGCCCAACAATCCTGAGATGTCGTCTTCTAATTTTAACCACATCCATGTCAGAGAACCATCAGAGCTCTTTCTTTGTCCTACGTTCAGACCAATGGACATTGAAAGCTGAATAAATAAGTCGAGTACAGCATCCATCAAGTCACTTCTCGTGGGTCGCAGTGAGGGTCCATGCTTTACTTCCATAAAGCAGGACGGACTCGACTGTTGACATGAACATTCGTTCCTTGATACATAGAGAGAGACAGACAGACAGACAGACAGACAGACCGACAGACACACGAGACTTCCATATTGTTGAAAGTAAAGTTTGTTGTAAGCTCTCCCTGCAGCAGCTTTCCTTTGTTTGATATCCTCAGCAGTTGTATTAACTCAGGAACCAAGATACTTCAAGTCATTTATTGTCTCAAGTTTTATTCCATAATTTTATGTTTCAGACCTCTCTCTTGACTGTTTGAATACCATCACTTTAGTTTTATTAACATTAATTGTTAGCCCTAGCTTACTGGCACTTTTTTCCACTCTCTTGAAGTTCTTGCACTTACTCAATATTTCTTCTGACAATATGGCCATCTTGAGCAAAGTCGATATTATTAAGAACCTCCAGTTTGAATCTTCAATCTGGAGGTTTACATCTCAGATTTCCTAACTGAGTGCCATAAAATGCATTATCGATTTATCTGCAATGGTGCCATGGAAATTGCCGATTTAAAAAATCAATAAACTATTTGAGCCTTATTCCTCACACCTGATCAAGTCGGCAAGTTATCGCCGCTATCCTGAACAAATTCCAAAGTCCTATCCAAATCACCTTCAGTCAAATGATCAGGACTAGCCAGCCAGCATGGTTCATGAAAGATTTGGGCTAAGAACATTCCTGGAGTGACCCCACAAGAATGTGGGAATAATTGGTGTCATTGGAGGTGGTCGTAGTAGTAGTTGTGGTCTCATACCTACAAACAGTTATTTATGGATTTTTTTTTAAATCTTTCACTGTGAATTATCGGAATTTAAATAATTTTGTTAAAACAGGATTGTCCAAAAGAGCCTTTCTTTATTCTCGCATTCACTATAATGTGTTTTCCTTGTGTCGGTGTTCAAAATGTTCTTGGAATGAGATGCAGTACTCACAATAATCCAATAAATGCTTCTTCTTTTTTATTATTTTTAAATTTTTTAAATGCATATATGTAGGTACATAATTATCAAAGAAATTGTTTTCTTACCAATTATGCATGTGTTTTGAGAAATAAACAGATTGTTGTACGTTTCTTAGAATCTCTTGTATCTCTTTCCGAGAACATTTAAACACCCGTGCATAACAGGTCTCTACTGTATTTGGCTTTGAGTCTTCATAAAAATCAAATTCACTGCCGATGTCAAGCGAAACGTTTTGGACAAACACCAAAGTGAGTTCAGCAAATCAAAGTGTTGAATGCTTCTTTGAAACTGGTCTTAAAATGAGCTCCATTATTCAGCAGCACCCTACAACACTTTATGCTTAAATCCTTCCAGTGACAGAGGCTTCAACATTGAAATCTAAATGCGGAGTCAACCAGCCTGGATCATGAGAGTAACATAATGCAACCTTCCTAAGAGTGCTGCAAATCATAAAAGTAATGACAGCTGCTGTGACATGATACAGCAGATGGGATAAAAAAAATGCTGCTCTCACCCTCCCTTCTTTCATTCCCCTCCACCTCTCTCTCTTTCAAATGGAGAATCGCAACACTTTCACTTCAAAAGGTAAAAAGACACGAT
Source organism: Eptatretus atami (assembly GCA_035128595.1). Classification (NCBI taxonomy): domain Eukaryota; kingdom Metazoa; phylum Chordata; class Myxini; order Myxiniformes; family Myxinidae; genus Eptatretus; species Eptatretus atami. Next base: position 74,855,148 of record CM068957.1, on the reverse strand, counting down.
TCATTACAAGACAAAAACACCACGAAACATCTTGATAAATAATCATGAAATTATAATGCATAATACTGCAACAGAAGCTTCCTTTTGCGATGCATTTGAAGGCTGACGTTTGTACGATTTTACATGTTTTAAATAGTGAACTCTCAATTGGGCTTTACAAAATCTACAAGGAAACAACCCCAATGAATTGCCAAACAAGATGTGCTTTGTAATTGTTGTATTGCTTGGTATAATCCACTTTTGGATTTTGTAAATCCTGCTTAATTATGATTAGTGAACGTTTGAACGATGTTTTCGGGTATGCCAAGGCGTATTGTTCATCTATCTTAACCCTCCAATAGCACAACAAAGCTCTTCAAAACTGAGAGTGCAATTCTTATTAAGCTTGGCAGAAACATTCCTTAAAGATGTCGTCTCTGGTTTTTTTTATCATTTGTCTACCCCTCGATCTACATTTTAATGAGGTCGTCATGCTATCATAAAACCAACTCCAAACGTTTTCAATGAAATGGTAAAGGATTTTGATCCAAATTGGCAATCAACTTTCTCTATGACCACATCGAAGATGTATCAACAGTCCCAAAAATCTTTTATTAAGTGAGTCGACCTCAGATCAATAAGGTCATGGTCACCTATTAAATTCTGGTTTGAGGTAGCCAAGCCCAGATGAGAAAGAGTCAGTGGACTGTTGAGGCTTTGATAATCCCAGATGAGAAAGAGTCAGCGGATTTTTATTCCTGTTCGATGGTCTGTTGATAATCTCCCTTGGGCCCTTCCAAAGAGATGATAACATTGAATTAGTCCTCTGTTGGAATGTCGAGAAAAAAGCAAATGAAATAGTCATTGAATGAGCAGATTTTTAAAAAATCAAAGCAGAGATGAATAAAATGTTTTAAAATTTTATTTATTTATTTATTTATTTATTAATTAAACATATTTGAATATATTTAAATCTTGAAAATGAACTTTTTCACATTAAATTACAAAATAGGTTGCTATTTTGATGCATGTTCAGGTATGAAATGTTCAAAATCCCACAATGATAAATACAAATATTCCTTATTGCTTTTTCAAGTTTGTAAAATGTTAAGACAATTTCCTTCTTTTTTGACTGCCTGATTTGTGGAATTGTCATTGCTGACGTACAACACAGCATCTTTGATTGTTGTGATGGTCTGCTTTCCTGAGTTGAGCATTTTCCCAACCTTGCCATTTTCGATTTTCTACTCGGATGCAGCCTTGACTTCTATCAGTCTATCAGCTCGTTAGTAGGGTGTGCTCCGCTTGTGGTCTTTCTGGACTTTCTCGGGCAGTCCCATGGCCCTCGTCAGCATCTGATCTCAAATGTTACATTAATTGAACTCTGTCCTGTCATAAGTTTTAGAACGGCTGCATCTGAGTATTAGAATTCCACAACTGACTAATATTAATTTTTGGTACCTTCCAAGTGACGTAGAAAGCTGGAATTTCGCATGCCGACAGACATGGAAGCCGACACACTGAGAAAAATCACAGAACCACCGGAAAGCATCTGTAAATGAAAATATAAATAAATGAAAATAAATAAATGCAGGAGAGCAACACGAGACAATGGGGAAGCATGGTTCATTATTACTTACAATATGTAAGCATACCCTGCTTGTATATGTATATATATATATATATATGGTCGTAGTTCATGAACTGGTCACCCTAAAAAGGCGGAGTTGTTACAATGTTTTCAAAACATCCACTTTCCACTTTGACTACAGACCAGAAAAACCATAGATATCTAGATATCTTAGTATGAGAAGAAAGGTAATTTTGTCTAGTTGAATGTGGAAAAAACAGAAATAAAAAATATGCAATGTTTTTGTGTAACAGGCAAATAAGTGATACAAGTCAGGGTGGAGTAAACAGGCGGAGGCGGCGATGTAGTGAGTCAAATTTGGAATAAACTGAATTTATTTCAATCAATAAGCTTTAATCTAATCTATTTTGTTATTTTTATAGGTGAGTAACACTTGGGACTTGCTGTTGCATGATGCAAAATTGATTATTCAACTCGTTATTATTCAGCAAACCCTGACCAATATGTACAAATCCTAAAAGAGATCTAGTAAATATCTTTACATAGTTATGTATCTAGCAGATTCTCAGGATTAATTTGGCACTTGAATTGTCCAAACGGCCAAAGGATAACTGATCACATCCAATTTACTCAGAAGGGTGAATTCGAGATAAACGCGAAAATGTGTTTTCCTTGTAATGCATTATCCATTAAAGTTCATAATTAAAATACCATATTCGCCGTTAATTAGTGGTTTTTGCTAATTTTTTCACACAAGTGCATGTAGCTTGCTTGGTGATGTCTATCAACAAAGAGAAAACTGAAAAAATTGAATATTTTGACCCTGTAACACAAATGATGACCAGTTCATGAACTACGACCATATATATTTTAATATACGTATATATCGGGGTGGCAATTTTCGCGGGTGGGCCACACAAGAATTTCGGTATGTCGTCACGGGCCCCACATCTGTTTTGTAATAAAATTACCTCACTGTCGAAATAATTTTTGAATTCATGATGCGTGAACAGTTAGTGCCATTAAAGTTTAATGCGTGAAGATGTTTTTTCATGATAATCACAGAGAAGTGACAAGTGAGCTTGTGGTTGCCAGATTGTCCAAATGTCTGTTAAAGTATAAGTTAAAAAATACTTATGCCACATCGTCTTTAAATGTGCTTGTCACACACGGTGTGTGTGTGTGTGTGTGTGTGTGTGTGTGTGTGTGTGTGTGTGTTGTGTGTGTGTGTGTGTGTGTGTGTGTGGTCGGTCCTGAAGCAACCAGAGAGGAGACTGGGGATTTAGTTTTCCGGTCTGCAGACCGGCTTTATCACAAGAACGAGACGGATAACAATACGCCAAAAGGAGAAAATAAATAAAAGCTTCACCTAGATCCCCCTCACGGGTTCACAGGCATGAACACAACGAACTGAATTAAAGAACAGAAAAAAATATAATAAAGTATATTAAATATCCCCATTAGGAAAACACCCAAAAAAGTAATCCTTTTCAGGAACTTTGCACTTTTTTCATCTTTTTATTTCTATTTTTAATACAATACATGGTCTAGGCTCATGGAAGAGCAAGGACACAGAACAGAACAGGACACAACATAACAAAGGGAACAGCAGGGGAAAGGGGTAACTCCAATAGCAGGGTGGTGGGAGAAGGTAGACGAAGACGGACAAAAAAGGGATGCAGGTAACTATGAGAGGTAGGGGAGAACGTAAGGGGTGGACAAGCTGGATACATAAGCAAAATTTTGGGAGGGGTGGGGGGTAGTTTACAGAGTGTAGAAAAGATCATGACTTTGGATAGGGGATGACCTGAGATGGTGGTGAACAGCTGTCTTGAAGATCCGGAGGGAAGAATGAGATCAAAGAGAGTGTGGAAGGCAGTACCATCGATGGGAAAAGAGGAATAAATGAGTGGAAGTGTAGCAGTGAGTGGTTCTGGATTTAGGCAGTTTCACAAGGAGTGGGTTACTGATGGATCGCGTGTGCCCTGCAGATACGAACAAACTAACATTAAATATTGCAATGGGATGAACCAGTAACAAATCGATGAATTACAAACACAAAAACAGGACAAATTCAGTTCGGGAATCTCGGCTTTAGTGAGGCAGAAACGAGCAGGTACAGATTTCACCATCCACATGGAGAATCCCTGAACCTGAGTCTTCAACTTTCTAGGTTGCTCTTTGTCGGCCATGTTCTTATATTTGGCTGCATGTTTGCTCTCAAAGCATCAGCTCAAGTTGTATTCTTTGGATACAGCGACCCTTTCTTTGCAAACTAAGCACACAGCTTTCCTTGCTACGTCTGTAAAGAAGTATTTTGAAGTCCATTCCTTGTTAAACACTCGGAATTCAGCATCTACTTTTCTCTTCTTCGATAAACTCGTCTTTGTACCCCTCCACTGAAGTGCGACAAATGTGAATTCCTGCAAAAACTGAAAACTATTTGGCTAATTTCCGCAAGGCTCCTGTGCTAAACCATTGGTTCCTATGATTAGCAGTGTAATAATAGCAACCAATCATAGGCCCATACCCTGCACACTGCCATTGCATTGTTTTCCTGCTGTAAACATTCGCCGATAAAGTCTTCCAAATGTTATTTCTTCGACTGTGTTGAAAGAACCTTTTTGATTAAAATGCACTGATCTAGTTTTTGTTTGAAAAGCGGAAGAACATAGTCTGGTCTGGGGTCATGGCAGGTCGGACAGAAGTAATACTGTATATGGGCTAGATCTATCCCCTGGGCCATGTTTTGCCCAACCCTGACCTAGACCCTTGTATATATAAATATGATTCCCATTTTCTGACAACCTTCGACTGCCCAGGTGGGGGAATTGTGGATATGTAATTGTCAAATGAAGGTCGATAAAGTTTTCCCATTTATTAGTATTTCTCTTGTCGTGCTTTGACTGTCACTCATAGTCATTTGGCTATCTGAAAGAAGTTTGTGAGACAAGTTCCTCACTGCTCTCCATTTCCACCGACAGATTGAATCATGTATCAAGTTTATAAACATCTGTTCTGCCTATCTTTTATAATTTTTTGCTCATCTGGAAACCCATAATTCACCACTGCGATCCCAAAGCAAGCAGCAGTTTGTGTCGTGGAAGGAAGCACAAGGGATCTCTGGACCCCAAACAGTTCCCCACTCAACTATTAGCTGGTAACATCATGGTGTCACCTTTGTGTGATGAAAGTTGTTCACTGCTGATTGATTATAATCCCAGTATTATTACAATCGTCACATAATATTATGCCAGGCTCATGTAGAAATTGTGATAAACTATCAGATGGTCATAAGGAATGTTGACCCATGGCCTTGCTCTTTCTCCATGACAATACGCTTGCGCAGAAAGCCTGGGCTTCCCAGAGTCTGTGGCTTTGAGCAGTTGAATAAACCACTTTGCAGTTTATTCCTGGCCTCAAATGACTTGTTCAGACATTTGAAGTCCCACTTTCTCGACGATAAATATTGTGTTCTTCTTCACAGCGTGTCAGTATGACTACTTTGCTTATTCGGTGTCACCAAAGTAGAGTTCACTCACTTCGCGTATTATTTATCGATGTTCTGAAAAATCTACCAGAAGACAGTACAGGACATGTGCTGTTCTGTCATACAATACTGAATAGCATTAAATGAAGTACCACGCTGCTCTTTGCTCTTCAGTCATCCTGCTTCGTCCTTTGGATGACATGACAGCTGCATTCAAACAAGGAAAGCATTCATGTTATAATTTTCAAGAAGCCATCAGTTGCTTATTGAATGTAACAGAGGACAGACATTAATTGTGGCAGATGAGCAACTTTGAGTGCAGCACTGTAATCGTTATTATTGCATGTTAATGTTTTAAAAGTTTTGAAAGAGGATATGCATCTCCGCATGTTTTTGCTTCTTTGTTAATTCCACATTGCATAGGTCACCTCCCTTTTCCGTGTCATTCTCATTTGATGGAGGCTTGAATCTGACATCTTTAAAACAAATGTATTGTGTGAACTTTTCAGAGTGAAATCGGTTTGAAATGTCCAGTTTCTAAAGATAATTTAAAGCAGCCATTTCATCCGAGAACGTTGTCTGTACCAATCTTTCTTTTGGACCAGTAATTGCATTACGTTATCAATAATGTTGGTAAATTTAGGAAACTTCATATTATTTGCTGCAATGTTTATGAACAGTCTGCTCTCTATCATTTCTTCAGTGTTACTTAACAAGTGATAAGCACAAACAGTAGCATTTTGATTTTGCTCCTGGACAAAAAATTACGACGTCTCATACACAAGCAGTTGAGGTCATTGGAACCACGTACCAGAAATAAGTAGCCATTGGGGATAAGGTGGCAGTCAATCTCAATATAGACTACACTGTATATTTCAGATATGGACCGTGTGTGGGGTGGCCCCATGGTGACATCCATCAACAACAGAAATATACAATCGCTGATATCTGCCAACTGGCACTTGAAGAGTGCAATGTAACTTGCTGAGTTGTGATCGTTTCTTTTGGTAATTCATTGAATGGCAGGGTTGGGAGTTACTTGTGATCAAATCCTTACGATAATTCATAGACCGGTATTTGTGTGTGTGTGTGTGTGTTTGTTTGTTTGTTTGTGTGTTTGTCACGCTACTCCTCCTACAGTTCTGGGACAATTGCATCCAGACTTGCTACAGAAGATCAGCATAACCACAATTAATGTATTGGGGTGTTTTATCTTTGCTGGTGGTCTTGGGGGAGTGAGAGAGGGACGCACATTCTTTATGTAAATGTGTATCGTGTAGCGCTGCCTCCAGGTGGAGGAGGGTATGACAAGTCTCCACCATTTACAGTACAGTATTCCTGTCACCATGTTTTCCAGTGCAGTGAGGTGTTTTGAATTTTAAGCAGTAGATATGCTTTTGCTTCATGTACGTCACCTGGGTTATTTTTTATTTTTTATTTTTTGCGTACACAGAGCTGTCTGCCTATACACTGCCCAAATATAGGTATGCGTCAGAAGAACGTGTTGCATGATTGGAACATGATCACCCTTAGGGTGGGTACTCTGCTCGTATTTGATAATACGCAAATACACATAAATAATTTTTACACATTGGGCCATTTGGCCCATCATGTCTGTGCTACATCAACACGGCATCAGTTCAATCTTTTCGTTCATTGACTCTTGGGAGGGGGTGGTGTGGGAAGAGGAGGAGGGAGCAGAACAGTGGGGCAGACAGAGATATGTCACCGGATTGATATACATGGAAAAACACACACACACACACGTTATTTTGATTACAGAAAAACTTTTTACTTTTGTAAAGAGCGTGGGATTTTAACCTGGGTTCCCAGGATCAGGAGCCATATGTCCAGATGGGAATGCTAAAAAAAAGTCCCCCACAGTATGACTAATATATATAATCTTATACTGTGGGGGACTTTAATATAACTTTTGTGTTAGGTCTGTTGGGGGATTGGGAGGGGGTGGGGGTAGATACTACCTCAGAACAGCTAGAAATGTATAAATTAGTATGGTCCTTTTACGAGTAGCTAGAAATCTCGATGTAATAAGCAGGGAAATGTAGCTTAAGAATTGTCTTGTCTAAATCTGCATCATATGGAGGGTGGTGCATTATAATAATTATTTTGGTTGAAGGTTAAGATATCGTACGTGCGGCCTCCTATAATCCCCGGGTGAAGTGCTGAAGTGAGGCTTTAAAAGGGGGCGTCTTGAAAGGAAGGAGAAAAGGGGAGAAGCTTTGATCGTCTTCTGAGTGGCGGCGTTTCATTACCCCGGACGGGGAGTAGCCTTTGGGATGGTGTTCTTGTGAGAGTGGAGATCACACCAGAAAAAGAAGAGTTGGAATCGTTTGTGCCAAAGAGAGAGAGCGGACAGTCGAGAATCGCCAAAGAGAGGAATGCTTTTGCCTGCCTCCTGTTCATGCCTGCTTCATGTTCACATGTTTGTCATCTTGCTTGCCTGCTTGTGTGCCTGTTCGTCATCCCACCCATGTGCTTCGTCGCCTGCTCGTCTGGTTCGTCTTGTTTGTGACTGCCTCGCCTGCCTCATCTACTGCTTTGACGTCTCCACGAGGAGAGCTAAGGCCTCACCCAGTTTCTCATTTCCCTCCTTGCCTGTGCTTGAGTCCGGTGTAAGCCGCTTTAGGGTTCTGAGGTTTTTTTTCCTCTTGTATATATTTATTTATTTTGTATTCCATTTTTCCCCCTCTGCCCGCTCCCCTCAACCCACCGTCATCCCCACCGTCGTGATCACCATCCTCTGGTTCTTTTTGGTTATTTGTTCAAGAATAAATCCCATTAAAAGAGTTAAGAGCCTCATGTGCTTCTTCGTTTCCCGTGCATGCGAGTTGCCTCCATTTGGGTTGAATACGGTCAAAGATTGTTTCGGTTCATCTCAGGATGAACACCTCCGTGGTCGTTATTAATTAACAACGCGGTCGTTATTAATTTACCCGTTGACGCTAAACTGGTGTCGGAGGTGGCTTCGAACCCAAAATCCTTGTTGATTGGTGTCAAGAGAGTGCAGTAGAGTGCGCTGCAAATTTAAAGGATATATATATATATATATATATATATATATTTGAATTTATGGGTGCGCAGGAAAGAAATCGCACACAAGATGGCGGATTTGCGTGAAATGACAGCGCAGAGGCCACAAGGATGATGGAAGTGAGCCGGGGGGCAGGGGCTCGTGGGGAGTTGAGGGTAGGAACCTCCCCCATTCCTGAGAGACTGAGCCAGGAAACGGGCACATTGTCAACCTTGGCCATATTTCAATAATTATAAATGGAATCCATGACTGAAAATAGTGAATGAATAGAGGGTCAAATGAATAGAAACAATGATGATTTGGAAAACAAAATGATTAGAAATAAAGGCGATTTGGAAAACAAATGAACATAAATAATGAGGTTTTGAGGGCAGAGGCAGGGACACAGTTAAAAAGTGGAATGGCAGGTTGGTTGAGGGGGACATGTTTGTTGGGTAATGGCCTGGAGGAACATTGCACGAGTGTGGATGTCGCTCTGCCCCAGAACGAAACCATCCATGTGATGAGCAAGATAGACTGTTTAGAGGGGGATAAGTTAGGCTCCATGGTGTGCGAAACAACCTCCGTGATTTGCAGTACGACGCTCCTGGCTGTGCGTGTGGTTGAACCCGGTGGGGGCTCCCCTGGCACAACGGGGACCAACAGGGCGTGGCCCGACACCAGCTCAGGTGGACATGCATGTGACCGAGCTTGAGCAAGTGAGCCAGGTCTCTAATAAGCCTGTGACGTGTTGGGTGGCTGGTGAGTCTGCTCATGGTGGGAGTGAGGTCGGACTGCCGGTGTGCAGGTCCGAGCCTAAGCTGTTGAGTGAGGCTACGCCCGTCGTGTGTGTGAGCTGGTCTCGGTGGGTTTCGTGCCCATTCCCGGGGTGTTCGGAACGGACCCTGTCAGGGTCGACTTGGCACCTGGGGTTCTCAACTCGCTGCGTGTGAGGTTTGTTTTGGTGACTGCAGGGCAGTGGGTAAAACAGAAAAAGCTGAGAGGTAGGGAACTCAGAAAGACAGGCCATTGTGGACGAGTATCAGTTGGAGCCCCGTTTGGAATTGGTTTTTAAACACGTTTGTTCGTATGAATTCCAAGCTGTGAGTCATGAGCAGCTGGTGGCTCATGACAATGGAGGAAGGTTGGAAAAGCAGGGGGCTAAGGGTCAGCATGTGCTTCGTCGCCTGCTCGTCTGGTTCGTCTTGTTTGTGACTGCCTTGCCTGCCTCATCTACTGCTTTGACGTCTCCACCAGGAGAGCTAAGGCCTCACCCAGTTTGAAACCTGAGGCTGGGAATTTAAATTTCAAATTTAAATGGGAGTTTGTTTTGGAGCAACCTTGGTGGGAGTTGGTTCCTAGGCTTCAGAATTTGGACCAGGTGGGGTTCATGGAGTGGGAAATTTCCCCCCTGGGAAATTGGGTGGGCCATGCAGCTGTGTATCTACACTGGCAGAATTTGGATATGGGGTACGACCACGGGTCTTGTATGACCCGGTCCCGTGGGGAGTCTGGTGGAGTGTGGCATCCCTTGTCCATTGGGGTACTGTCCAAGTGATTGGCTCAGGCCGGTGGGGTCGCTGGACCCTGGAGGGGGTTGAGACCTCTCGGGGTTCGAGGTGGTTCCTTCTGGGCACCTGGTATGGTATACCATGAAAACCACTCGGGGCAGGTGTTGCAGGTCGCACTTTGGTGGTTGCACCACTGATGACCAGTAAGGGCCTGATAAGGTTACTGCCCGGGCATGCGGCCTCGCAACCTCTCCCTGAGGTTCTAGGACAGCGAGCATGATGATACCTCCCATGCTGGTCTGGTCTGTGGACGCTGGTCAATCCACATTGACTGGGTATGAGTGCAGTCCACCGGACAACCACCGGAACATCTGTAGAAAGTTGTGGAGTGTTTGGGAAAGGCTTGGAGAGGCCTGTGTAACCTTCCACAGATGGTCCCTTGTGATTAATGGGCTCTCTGTTTTGGAAGAAAGCCCTGGGTATAATTTGGCTGTGGGAGCAGCCAGAGAGGTTATGTTATTATCCAATTCAAATGTGTAATTCAAAATACCTCTCCAAAATACCTCTTGCAGCATAGTTCAAAACACCTCACTGCACTGGAAAACTGTACTGTGAAGGGTGGAGACTTGTAATACCCTCTCCCACCTGGAGCGGCACTCCATTTACATGGAGAATTTGCATCGCACTCCCCCTCCCCCCACCATAAGACTACTGGTAAAGATAATAACATTCCAATGCACAAATTGTGGTCATGCTAATCCTATGTAGCAAGTCTGGATGTAATTGGCCCAGAACTGTAGGAGGAGTAGCATGAAAACACACACAAACAGACACACGCAAACAAACACACACCGGTCCATTAATTATAGTAAGGATGCTCCTCCAGCCAAAGGAAGCTGCATAAAGCAACCAAGAAAAGGTGTTTGTGCGTGTGCGTGTGCGTGTTACGGAAGCATTCAAAACGTATGTGAATGTTTTTGTATCATGATTCATGCTAGTGCATGCACACGTGTATTACAGAATTATTAGAGCTGTGTAAATGTTTTGATGTCATGTTAATACAGAGAACTGAAGTTGGGTCATTTTGTTCTTTTCTGATTCGAGTTTATGACTGTGAAGGTGTGGTTCATCAGATTACCATCGAAAGGTCTGCTGTTGTGGAGCAGTTCTTTGTAACTGGCTCAATTATTCGAGCTTGAGAATAATCAAATGCGAATTCTGTACAAATATGCTATGCAAATGCAATATGTCGTTCTGTGAATACATTTTGAAATGCGAGTATGGTACAAGACAACAGACCGTGGTTGCTCACACTGTCAGAACACCAGAGGAAATTGAGAATACGCGTGTTGACAGTGACGAGGAGCCCTGGTATGTCTGGACGCCAACTCTCCTCTGCTCTTTGCATGACCAGATAGATGAAGAGGAATATGCTCATAAAGGAACTTGAGTTGTGTCCATATAAGCTTCAGTTTGCACACACATTTGAAGTAGGTGAGGCAGGAATGAATGATGAAACAAACTTTGCATGGAGTGATTTTCTTAATTTAAAGAACTGTTCGAAAAACGTTTAGGTGCTCAGAAAATCCCCAGCAGCTTCATAAACACGTCTTTGTAGCCAAAAACTTGTGTGGTGTGCTTTTTACAAAGGTGATGCCAGAGGGCTGTATTTTAAAAAAAGATTAATGAGGTTGCACGTCCACTGTCACTGCCAAATTGTATGTTCACTTGCTTAAGATGTTCCTAGTTCCCGAGTTACGTTGTCAGCATCTTCCTTTGAAGAATGTCAGTTTCAACAGGACGGGGCCACATCCGATACACAGCCTGCTGATTAATTGTTTACAACACTTCATAGATCCCATCATCTCTTGGTTTGATGCCATTTCATGGCCCATGAGATCTCCTGATATAGCCATCGTAGATTACATTTTTGGTTCCATTTGAATGAAAAGGTTGACCCACAATAATCCTTGCTCATTACAGGAAGTTGAGGGTAACATTCTTCGAGAGATAGCCAGCAATGGCTTATCAAAAACTTTGAAATAGGATTGCTTTCCTGCATCACTTCTGAGGGAGGCAATTTGAGTGACATTATATTCCGAAAGCAAAGATGTTTGTGTGCTTATTTGCTTTCTGACAAATCGCATCTTCTTTATAACTGTGACTACATTGTCAGTTTTGCACAGAGATGACCACTGTCAAAGTACAACTTTATCTTGGATTTAATTACTGACACTGATATTCATTGGAAAGTATTGCTTTCTGAATGACAGTGACAAATGACTGGGATTTGCTGCCGGTGTCATGTACATTCCATGGAGTTGAAGTCTAAAGCAGGAACAACATCCTATTTGCTTACTTGTCTTGAAAGCAGAAATTTGAGTGTACAGGTCGAATTGCTGTGTTGCGTTATGGAAAGATACGTCTGTGGTCTCTCTCTGGTTGATTGTAATCTCCTTTTGCGGGTGTCAAGAGGTTGAACGGAGCCCTCCCAGGGCCCAAAGTATCTGCCTTCTTTTTACTAGGATCCCATTTTGAGGACTGAGTTATGATGTTTTGACATTTTATCACAGGAGCTCATTTTACTCTCATATATTTCTTCGAAGGGCTCTTTTAAGGAATGGCACCAAATCTCAGGCAACCTCCGATTGAAGGGTGCATTTCTAAAACCCTAAGTCCAAGTTGGGTCAAATTCAAATGATGTAGTGAGTGGCTGTATAATGATGAGTCATATGCACAAAAGTTATTTTCCAAAACTTGCTTGATCCACAATTAGTGACCATGTGAAATTGTGGTGTTCTTTCAAAACGAATTCAGTCCAGGAATCCCATCAAAGTTCTTGTATGTTCCTAAACACTGCAGAACCTACAGTATGTTCCTAAACGCTGCATCAATGGAATTCTTTTTTTTTCAAAAATATATTTGTTTTTAATGCAATGACATTTTTTTTTTTTAATATAAATCAAAACAACATGAGATTGAGAAAGTTTTTATTCTTTTGGAAAAGCACTTTTCAGTTGTTGCTCCTTTTGTTGTTATACTTAACAGTATTGCTTCCAGAATTTTAATGAGGTCTTGCTTTAGCACTCCAGTTGCTCAGACTATCATTGGCGGCATGTCAGCACTCCTTAGCTTCCAATTTCTTTTGACTTTGTTTATTGTGATCCTGCTACTTGGTCATTTTTCTCATTTCCACTTTATTCAGGCCAAAGTCTTGATCTTTGCAATGTGACTTGGGGTGGCTATCTTTTATTTGGTCTTTGTTAGAGATCTGCTGAAAGCAAAGAAATTGTAAATCTATAACTATTTAAATGCTTATAGGGGTTTCAGAAGTCTTTTGGTGTTTCATTTTCATGGAACATGATGATTCATTGACCACGTCACCTTCACTGAGAAACTAAAATTTGGTGTAGTAAGTCTTGTTATACTGTATGTAGAGTTTTGAAAATCTGAAATCTCTACAACAAAAAAAAAACAAGAAGAGAACCTGGCTTTGTCTGAGAAAGTGACATAACGGTTGTTGCTGACAAAGTAAAACCTTTACGAGGGATCCCATTTCTGCGAAACAAATGGCAACACACACCATGTTGCCATGATCATTTGTATGCCTTCATTTAAACGGTTATTTTAAAATATCCTTGGAAAGTTTGTGAAGAAATTTGAATTCTACAATTACCCGATAATGAGTATGTGTTGATGTCAACCGAATATTCAATCCCTTTTTGTTTACATCTGTCAGCATATAATATCAGCAAATTGTTAAACTTCATTTACAACAACATTAGTGGAATGGAATAAGAGGAGGGGGATTTTTTAATCGTGAACTAAATGTCAATGAATATCAACGTGCAAGTGGATGGGAAACAATTTTCATTGAAGACAATATTTTAATGAACATGATTGCATTGTTGTGTTGTTAACGTATTTTGTTGACTGTTCTCGAGAGTCTGAATTGTAAAATATGCAGGATAACAATATTAACTTGCTGTATAGGTGTGACAATTTTCTGTTTTTGGACAATTGTTATTCTGCTTGTTTGTGGTTTATTTGCTTGCTTGCTCTAAATGGGGGAAAAGGCAATAAAATATGCAGGGCAACAACGCTAACATATTCAGAAGTGTATTTGCTTAAACACATTTTTTAGGGATAGGGTAAGGAAGTCCTATTTTGTCAGAAACATGTGCATCGGTGTTTATGTGCTGTAATGGAACTTCAGTTGAGAGAAGTAATGGAGCTTTTATGATTTTTATTTATATACATAAACTATATTGTATTATAACATATTATGTTACAACATATAATATAATATATTTTATTATACATTATAAAACCAACTGCCTTGGTGGCAGTCATCATAATATGAGGAACAGATTGGTTATGAGTTGATCCATGTTGATGAAAATAGTTACCCTCGCCAGAGGAGAGGCATTGCATTTGGGTCCGTTTGTTTGTTTGTTTGTCTTTATTTGTTTGTCTGTTTGTTTGTCCGCACAGAACATTAGTGTTTTTCTCCGCAATCGCTTGCCGGATTGAGAGATTTTTTTTTTCTCCATTGAGAGATTTTTTTGAGAAATTTTCACCATTGGTGCAACTACTCTTGTAGAATGTTTTGATGAGAATTATGATGTCATAGGTCACGTGGTATGGCAGCCATATTGGAAAAACAGAAAAACTTTGGACCTCTGTATCTCTGGAACCAGAGTCCTTCCCCTTGTGGCAAGCCTTGAACCCTGAGTCCACAACAATACATATCTGACCATTGTTTGTTGACCAGTTGGATGTTTTATTTGTGATATTAAAATTATTTTTTAGAGTATTGTAAGCATAATGATTATAAGGACAATGTGTTTATGCCTCCAAATTATTACCTCTGCCACCGAAGGTGTCTGAGGTTATGTTTTCACCCCTGTTTGTCTGTCTGCTTCTCTGCTTGTCTGTTTGTCTGATTGTCTTTCTGGCTGCAATCTGGATATCTCAAAAAGTTATGGATGGATTCGGGTGAAACTTGGTGGACAGGTTGTGTGTTTGTGTGACAAGGTCCAATTGGTTCGATATTTGGTTAAGATCCGGATATGATAATTTTTTTTAAATTAGCACGATATCTCAAAAAGTTGTAGACAGACTTGGACGAAACTTGGTGGACGAGTTGGGTAAGTGACAAAAACAAGCTGATTAGATTTTTGTTAAGGTCCAGATGCAGATCTGTCCTTTCATTCGGTTACAAAACACAAACTGTTCAGCTTGGCAGAGGTATGCACTCTACCGAGTGCTTTTCTCGTTTTTCTTGTGGGCCTTTACAATGTGTTCCACCCTTTTACAGTGAGGTTTTATAGAGGCAGCTGAATCTGTCAGCATTGTCTGTGATGGATTTCAGCAGCTTTGTTGTGGCTAATACTGTCCTGAGCATTTGTTTTGCTTGAGTGCAAGCATAATTGTATATGCATTTGCTGTACAACAAATTGATGTCAATGCACATTGCTTATATACTCTTGGAAATGCACTGGAATGAACATAATGGTAGATTCAGTCATGCATTACCAACATTGTGTACTGCATGTAAGAATTAACGTGATGTCATATGAGAGTGTTTGAGATGAAAGCTGTGGTCAGTGCATAAATCTTTGTGATTTGACATTTGAAGTCTTGACATTGGTAATGGCAAATAACTTTTTAAAATTGGGTTGCTGCATTATCATCAAGGCATGCTGATAGAGTGCTTGGACTTGTCTGCTTGGGGTTGCTGCTCTGAAACTGTTTGAGAGCTGTGGGAACACACAAAGGGAGGTTAGAACACATTGAAGTTTCAGGCAGTTGTTTCCCAGCTGTTCGGCCTTCCAAAGGGTGGGGGAGAATCCACAACTGCATGGATTCCTGGCATGTGTTATATGCCTGTTAGATGCGGTGATGGAAAGCAGGAAGCAGAAGATTTCAGACCTGGCTCTTCTGGGATTTCTTTTGGACCCTGGATAAAATTGAGGATGTTTTGGCAGGAACAACCCTCATTGATTCAAAAAGCCAATGAGTGTTTAATGAGCAAGGAGCCGAATTTTCATTGTTAATTATTTAATGCACACACTTTCTATAGACTTGCCAGTAGTTTGGCCAGCCAATAAATGGAATAACTGGGCTTTTTATTCATCCCAGTTCATGCGATGTAGGATTTCCCGTCTCAGGTTTTAAGCCTATTAAACCTTCCAATTATGGAATATCAAGACATATTTTTTTATTGACTCACATATTGCTTTTATTTGTATCTTGACGTCGCCATTATTGCTATAGTAGCTACCTTTGCAAAATAGAAAAAGATAAAAATGTGCACCATTGTAAACAAGACAGCATACTGAATAAAGGCTGCTCCGTCATGCTGTGCTTCCTGCTAATATTTCTACTCCACGGTGGTTTTGGTTCAGCATGAGTACAACCACTAAACTCTGAACCTAAAACTAGATGGCTCGTAGATAAAAACACACATTGCCAGTTGTGCTTTCCTGCACCACCAATACGAAATGCTTTGCTAATAAACACGAGCAGATGTTGGGTGACTTCGTAATAGTTTTCTTTGAAAATACTCGCTGGAGTTGTTGAATGTGTCCAGCACAGGTGGGATGTGATGAGTGGCTTTGTGCTGTCAGATAAATTTTCTTTTGTATATAATATATTTTATATACTGTATGAAATATTTATCATTCACTTGCTTTCCCAAAGTATCCATGGCGTCCGACTTAACTCTCATTTGTCGTCTTTCTGTTGATGGTCTGCATAGTGGAGGAAATAAATAAATCACAAACTGGTATTGCACAGAGATCCATTTATAAATGTAGCGGTCACATTGAAAATGATGAATTATATAAATGATAAATGGAAAGCAGAATGATGAGGGGAGTTAGATTTTTAACAAAAGAGACAAAAGTGAAAATGATATTTCGGACTAAAAAAACGAATACAGAAAGTACGGTGTATGAAATGTATTGGGGTTTTACCTTAACTTGGGCCACATTACATGGGCTTGTCTGTAGGAGAATACACCGATGCATGTTTTCCATGAGACTGCTCTTCCACAAAACAGCTGTGGTTGTCAGGCTGACCCGTGATGAATTTGCATGCTCGGCAGTCATTCGTAAGACATTAACCCTTTGTGCTAGTCACTCAAGTGCAAGATGGTTCTTTTGCTGCAGAGTTGCTCTTCCTGATGCTATTTGATTTAGGGCTGCATATTGATTTTCTTTCACTATCGGGGGCCTAATGCATTGAGCAGGTGTCACGGAATCTTTCAAACTGTGTCGAGTGTCAGGTCTGTGGTTAAACGTGCATGTTAAATTTACGTACGAGCAAAAATCTCGGTTTGACGGTTTTTGTCTTCTCCATAAATGAATTACAATTTTAATTTTTGAAGATTTTGGCAGATTGTCTTTGAATGATATAAATACTTGTCAAAATTATGAACGTCTTCTATTGATTGGGACCACGTCAAGACTCCGTTGGCAGCTTTCTACAAATAGATGTTTAAATACCAGAGGCAGATGAACTGGAATGTTTAGGAATTGCATTTGATTCGAGTGAAATGAGTCCGAGTGATTGATGAGTTTGCTGAATTTCGTGCGTTTCATGATTTGATACAAAATTGTCATGGAACTATAAAGAACCCTTAATGATTGCATATCCATTCTCTGTTGAGTTATTTGCCCACTTGGCCAAATGTTTGATGATATCATGCCTTGTACTTAAATAATAAGTTGTCAATCGTAACAAAAGCACCGAGGACACGGGGCAGAAGAGGAAATCGTAAATGTTTAAATGCTGGATACTCAAAAGCACGACGAGTCTATCGCTGCACAATTGATCTACAAGGGTACGTTATTCTCATAACCTGAATCTTCAACGCACTTTGTCCAGTGGCTAACCAATTTTATATCCCAGTACAAGAATCCTTCCCAATGACATATCTCCAACACAGTGGACATAGCTGTGCTCACCTTTTCAGTGATGAGAAACACATTCTCTCTGAGCTTGGTGGATTTTGTTTTCCTCATTTCTTGCTGGATTTCTTTGGACATTTTTCTTTTGATTTTCGTGTCACCTGAGCTTGGTAAATCATTTTTTCGGACTACTTCCTGGTTGATTTTGTGTGCATATTTATTCTGAATTCAACAATCATTTGGATGTCTTTTTGAGGCTACATCCATGGGAGTAGATGCCATAATTTTCTAATGTCTGAACCAAAACCAAGTGTGATGGTGTAATAATATTGTCATCAGACAGTGGAAGTATAATTTTGTGATCATCTACACCAGTGATCTTCACCATCGGTTTCGAGGGGGGCCACTTTTGCTGATAAGACATCAGTATGAGAGCCACCACACCACTTGCAGGACTCCGTTATGGCTGCTATTAGGCCCCGCCCTCACATACTCTTCTTCGTTGTGGTTACCTGGGCTGCAAGCATAATTGTTTGTATACTGCCATCTCCTGATGTAGTTATGTTACTTTTATGCTTCACTTTGGAACACTGATTTGAACACATCGAGTCAATTTGATAGCATTTATGGCGGATTATGATGGG
>CM068957.1:74814893-74826695 GCA_035128595.1 Eptatretus atami | reverse complement strand
CCAGCCACATTTTCCATCCAATCACCATGTAACTTTGTATGAAGCTAGCTTTTGCCATTGCACACACTTCCTAATTTGTCAACTTGGTTTTGGGATGGCTTTGAAGGCCAGAAAATACAAGTTGATGAGTCTTTCCAAAGGCCCTGCTCAACCTTGATGATTTAGCAGCGTATGCCTGACGTATGCAAATTTGGCTAAAACGCTGGCACACGTCGATACGTTATGGGTAAGTTGTATATGTTAAGAGCCGGCTGGCATACGTCGTAGTACGCTGGCTCTTTTTGAAGTTACACTGGCATACGTCTTTGTACGCGAGGTGTTAGACAAATTTTCCATGCTTGAAAATTTTCCACGTATGCCAGCGTATGACTCACACGTTCCGCATAAGCTGGCCATAAGTTGTAGGCACGTTACGCGATCTGTGACACACGTCGACACGCGTTACTTGTAAGTTACTCATAAGTCGAAACACGTCGAGGTAATGTTTAGCGTACCCGAAACTTATTTCTAACCTATGAGTAACGTGTTGTAGGACATTACGCGATCGTTGACACACGTCCACACCGTACTTGTAAGTTACTCATAAGTCGAAACACGTCGAGGTAATGGTTAGCGTCAGTGTTCCAGACTCCCTGGTTTTTATTTTTATTTTTTTTTCTTCAGTATGACGGTGATGTTGACACTTCGATTTCTAGTGCGGTTTAATATAATATAATTAATAGGCTGCCGCTCAACGATTAAATCATAACCGCACTAGAAATCGAAGTGTCACATCACCGTCATACCGAAGAAAAAAAAAACAAAAAAAAAAACCAGGGAGTCTGGAACACTGACGCAAACATTACCTTGACGTGTTTTCGACTTATGAGTAACGTACAAGTAACGTATGTCGACATGTGTCAACGATCGCGTAGCGTGCCTGCAACTTATGCCAGCGTATGGGAACGTGTGTCATACGTCGAGTACGTCGAGAAATTTTCAACATGCTGAAAATTTCTCGACTACTCGGCATATGACGACGTATGCCAGAAAACTACGACGTATGCCAGCGTGCTCTTAACGTATACAAAACTTACCCAGTAACGTATTCGACGTGTGCCAGCTTGGTTCGGCAAATTTTTCATACGTCGGCATATGCTGGCTAAAACGTCTTGGTGTGACAGCGGCTTGACACTTCGATGTCTAGTGCGGTTATGATTTGAATCGTTGAGCCGCAGCCTATTAATAGCCTACGCCACGTGATCGTCGGCGATACGCTGCCGCGCTATGCATAAGTTAGACTATCGTTGGACATAGGTTGTGAACGCCGACAACACGCTCAGCATTCGTTGGTATAAGTTATCTATATGTGATTAAAACGTTCTGTGTACGTTACTAATACGTTATGCATACGTCCAACACGTTATTATACGCCCAAAACTTAAAAAAAACATCAATAGTTCAGCGTACGCCAGCGTTTTACATACATTTTGAGACCTTGCCATATGCTGGCTAAAACGTCAAGGTGTGACAGCCCCTTTAGTGTTGGGAAAAGAGGTGTACAAAGCATACTGCACAAGCACGTCGACACTTGCCACAAGAGATGGTTCAAGCCCACATTTTCTGAGCTCAAGCCAAAAAATGTTGGGAAAAGGCAGGAATCCCTACTCAATTTCCTGCAATTTTCCAGGCATTCCTGAGAAATTATTTACCAGGAAAAACACTAGCTTGGGCTCTATTTGTTTGAAAGCTCTTCTCAACTCAAGCTCGAGAAAATTACGCAAGCACCATCTCTAATCTCGATCATACGCAGCGTGTGAGCGGTGTGGCACAATTGCTGCCAGTGTGGCACGACAACATAGAAGATGATAGATAATGAGCACCAAAATATTATCCTGAACTTTGTGTTGACCGGAACTTTCAGTGGGGTCATTTTTCGTTTCGTCCGCACAACGTTCCACAACATGGTCACGGAAGGTTGTGGGTGCCTATTACCAGTTAGCTGATTTTCACTTTAAATTTGATCATGATTTTTCTTTTATAGTTTACTTACACCTTTGTTTTCCCACCTTGATTGTGTGAAATTTTTATTATTTATAAAAATTGATATGATTGGGTGTGGGTTTGTATTCACCGTTCAAAAAATGGTTTATTTAATCAATCTACAAACATTGTTCTAATTTATACATAAATGTATTTGTGCTTCTCGTTTCCTCATCGATAGCATTGCGTTTTAAGATTGATGGTACTGTATAGTAAACTTTTTTTTCTTTTTCCTTTATTCCTTAGTATTGATAGTCTTCATTTGCTTTGTTTTTCTGCAAGATTTAAATTTTGTGCTGTTATAAATATTGTTGTAAATATATTTGTTTTTGAAATATATTTATTTACATCAGGAAAATGCAGTCTATTTTTTTGCAAATATTGTATTCTCTGCTGCAAGTTGCTTTCAGTACATTTTCAAAAGAGGGAGTAAAAAAAATAAAAACCTTTGCTAACACCTGATTTATTGCTTTGTGATGGTAATAAAGAGCAGTCTTGAGGGCTGCTTGAGGGACCCGCTCAGGCCATAGCAATGAAGACCTCTCACAGCCCCTTTATTAGAGCCAATATGATCACCCAGCCGTTGTAGCTCGCTTCTCTCTTGCAAGCTGAAATGGAAGCAGTTGTGATCAATATCTTTTTAGAGGTGAGCAATGCTGTGCTAACTTTGAATCGTTTGCCTCCTAACTGCTTGACTGCCCTGCTTACGAACCAAAATGTTTTAAAATGATTTTTTTGATTCGCTCCATGTGGAATTGCTGTTGAAATATGTTGCCTTACTGGTTTGGACTTTTCATCAGCCTTCGTTTCTTTTCTCCTTTGTTTTTTTATTTTTAAATGCTGTGTTGTATGAGATATTTGTTTGTTTGTTTTTAACTTGAAGCTTGCAAGATCGTTTGTTTGTTTCACTTTTGTTTCTTTCTCACATTTGCTTTTAGCTACTTCAGTTGTCATCATTTATTGTTGTTACCTTTTTCAGTTGATCATTTTTACTGATCAACTGACCACAGACGATAAGCTGGCAGGATTTAATTGTACTCTTTTAATCTTCACAACTACATCCTTAATGCTAGCCAAGAAAAGGTATAAACAGCAATATCATTAAATGCTAATTTTCAGGTGTCTGTCCAATCCCGTCACGCATGAGGAGCTGTCACGAGCTATGCCAAGTCCCAGTGTTAATGGCTCCTTTGGGTGAACCCTCTTTGAATATGTTTTCTTGGCTGCCCAAATAGATGTCCAGAGTGTGTGCATGGGTGTCACGAATGTGCCATTGGGTTAAGTGATGGTCATTTACTTGAGCCTGATGGGGCTTTAATCATCAATTCAGAGGTTGGCCAATGATTTCAGATCGGGAATTATGGAAATGTGATGTAAGGAGCAAAAGGGACAAAAACATGACTTGAAATTGCTAATATCTGAGAAATGCAAGGCTTCAGCTCTGCTGTTTTCAATTTAGCAAAAATTTGAAATGCAAGCTTAATTACCATGTTTTGCTTTACTGCCTTCGGAACACAGACTGATGAAATGGATAGCTTGACTTCTGAGTCTTTGTGATTATTTCTTCTTGGAAATTCTTATAGTCTGTATTTTTGTGTCTGTACATTTCATCTGATGCGATTGTAATTGGTAGTAAAATGAGTCGTCGCTTCACATTGTGTTGGAAGTATTATTGTGTATTATATTGTAACTCAGAATTGATTCTGAAAATTTTTGAGTGAGTCCCGAAAAACAATGGTGAGACTTCTCCAATGAGAGGCCTCACTATGTTGCTCAGTTGCATATATTTATGAGTGAGCCTTCTCCAAAGTGCATTCTCACGATCTTGGTCAATTCAGTGTGACCTCTTGTCTGTCATTGTGTGTGGTTGGCTGGTTGTCAACATCACTCAAATGTTTAGTTGTGCAAAGCTCAAAATTTCGACATCTTTTCATCCTATACTGACACATAATTGGTTAAATGGTGTGCATGGTCTTATACAAATGATGTAACAACAAATTTGTATCCAGAAAAACCCTTGTGGGATTTGACCTTGGGAATATATAGTTGAAGGAGGATGAAACTTTATACATTTCTTTGTGAAAACTTTTCACATTAGGCTTTTTGAACGAGTACCACTATTATTTGACAATTAAAGAAATTACAAAGCCTTGAAAAAACAACCGTAACGGGGTTTCAGTTTTCCTGTATCTTCACAAAATGGAATCAAATGAACCAAAGGTTGATGCAGACTTTCATAGGGAAGAGGTCCATCGTAAACCCCTTTTTTGTGAAACTACCTCAATCCAGGATCATTGCTCACCTCCACTCATTCGTTCCTCTTTTTTCCTGCCTGTGGAACCAACTTAAACATTCTCTTCAATCTCATTCTTCCCTCCAGGTCTTCAAGACATCTGTTCACCTCCATCTCAGATCATCCCCAATCCAAAATCTCTTTTCCCTCGTTGACTTCCCCTCCTCCCCCCACCCCACCCAATCCTTCCTCCATCCAAATTTCCTGTTTTCTCTCCTTGAAGTTTCCCTTTGTATCCATCTTGACCACCCATGCATCCTCTCCTGTCCTTCCCCCATTCCTCCCCATACCCTTTGATTGTCTAAATCTCCTTCTGTATTGACCTTCTACTCTGCTGTTGGTGTTTTTTTTGTTGTTTGTTCTCTCTCTCTCTCTCTCTCTCTCTCTCTCTCTCTTCTCTCTTCTTTCTCTCTCTCTCTCTCTCTCTCTCTCTCTCTCTCTCTCTCTCTCCTCTCTTCTTCTCTCTCTCTCTCTCTCTCCGCCTGTCTCTTTACATCTTGTTATGTTCTGATCTGTTCAGTGTACTAGCTCTTCCACAAACCTTGACTATCTTCCACGAAGCAAAAAATTTAAAATCATGCAATTACTTCATAAGCAATGTCACCAATAATGTCATCAAGAAATGTATCCTAAATTTTTGGATGTTTGTTATATCATGAATGTAATGTCATGAAAAGCTTGAATTTTAAACAGAACTTCGCAGTGAAATGTGATATAATCATTTTGTTATTACTCACAGCATGTCCTGAACAACATCAATGGAGTGATGCAAGAGGCAACGGCAGATTAAACTTTGCACACTTGCTTCATGAGGATATTCCTCTTTCGGACTTTGAACACCATTATAATTTGTCAATCTTACAATGAATTGCAGTCTGAAATAAACAACCTGCACATGGCTTTCAGCTTCTGTGGTATCCCTGCACAATGCTAAATTTTATCAACTGAAATTCAACACAGACTTTCGAAAAGAAAAATCAGGAAATTATCAGGAAAATCAGTTTTTGTTCATAATTCATAAAATTACATCATCAAAGAAATGATGTCCTAAATTGTTATCTGATGTTTCAGGAATGGGTTTGTCCTGTTCTGCAATAGCTCATGATACTGCAATCCCAGATTCACACCTCAAACTACGTTGACTTGTTATTTTGTACCTTTATCATTTGTGGACATTCATCCATAATGGACCTGCATATGTGATTTTTATTTGCAAGTTTGACCACAATTCTTGGATTGCTGTTGAAAAACAAACAAATGCTAGGTCATCCAATTAAACTTAAATTTTCATTGCAAAAAGGCTGAAATCTCCAATTTTCATTCATTGCTCAGTGCATGTCTGCAAAGTATTATTCACGGGTGAAACTCCTTCCATATTTTATGGAAATCCGTATTTTTTTAACTCCATATGGAGGTTTCTGTATGTTTGTCATCAGAAAGGCATGCCGCGATTATCGGGAATTGAGTTGCTATTCCGATATTCTGATTAGTTTCTGAACCAAATTCATGCGGATGGGGTGAAATGCTCACGCAATAACGCATCTTGACCACGATTATGTGAATTACTCACATGGTAGTTTTTATTATGAGCAATTTTTGCAGAAGTTAGCCGGGTACAAAAGCTTGCAAGTGTGCTACCATGATTAGATGTCCGCCAGGCAGAAGCCGTGTGTGACACACACCCTGTGTGTACGTCAGTGTTACTTATTCGCCTTTCCTCGCCGGCAGATTCGTCTGACTGGTCATCACGTTGGAATGGGATTTATATTTGTTTTACATCACGAGTGTTTGTTAATATTTTATTTTGTTATATTAATGGTGTCGTATTAATTTGTGATTGGAATGAAAATATATACAGATCGAGTTGATAAGAAGACGGAGGAATTGTAAAAGGGGGAGGGAAAAAGGAAAAGGAGGGGTTCCCCCCTCCCGATTGGAATGGAAGGCTGAGGCATTCATTCATCCCTCAGGGGCGATTTATAATAGCTAGAGAAGACCGCTTGAGTTATCACCTCGATGGAAGTCACCATTTATCCTTCGGTATAATTCTTCTTCAATTGTCTCACAAAAGGTCGAGGAGAACTTGCGTGTAATTGTGATCTGTAGCGGCATCATTTTCATGTTACGATATGTAAATATTCTTGAGCTCGGGTTAATCGGGTTTTTCCAGAACCGGATGCACCCGGAAGAGAAACTAGCGGGTTGTTCTGTCGCGGGTTGAATAAAGGGTTGACTCGGATTCCAAATGCCTCGGACGTCTTTTCCTTCCACGTTAAAGATCCGCCTACTTGGCGGTTAGGCACAAACGACCACCATTGTTGGTGTCAGACGCATTTCACTCAATAGAGATCTTCTGTGCCTGGTGTTGTGCTGAAAAGGGCAACCGTGATAGTGGAGTTTCGCTGGTAATGATTTTTCACCTGATATTGGCACCTTCGTGCGGCTCGTGTGTAAAGAGCTCATCTTTGCCTTTGTGGTACCTTGCATGTCTCACGTTGCCTTACGCGGGTTGGTGAAGCTCGTCTGAAAAGTCTGGAGTCAATTTCTCCTTGGATCCTTCATCAACATTCTTGGTTTCGGCCCTTCCGGGTTCCAGAGGGCTCTTCAGTTTAGTACCTCAGCTACATACCATTCCCTTGTGGAATTTGAACTCCTTTCGGACGTATTCCCATCACTTACACATTCATTACTCCGACCGCTCGCCAACGCCGATGCAGTGCCCGCTGATGCTGTGACCCTGTTACTCATTTTGCTAACCTCAGAAGAATGACTGACTGAGTCAACCCACCTGGTGTTAATTCAATAGCAGGAGAGGGGCTCGATCCCATGAACCTAAGATCTTAAGCCATTACCAAGCTCCAGCAATGAATGTTCAGATGAAATTTTAAAAATTATTCCCCAAATATCACTTTCATTTGCAAAGTTTTTCTGTTACAATATGGACAGGATCACCTCCAAAATGCATATTTTGACATCAATTTTTGAAAATTTCCCGGCGGAGCATGCCCCTTGGCCCCATTCGGAAAATCTCCTTTTTCCTTTTTACAAAAGGTCTGCAGTTTCACCCATGCATATTAAACAAAGCTATTGAATCTCATGGTGTGATTTACCCAAGCACTTTTTTGTTTGTTTACTCTACAATACGCCAATAAAGCAAAGGACTAATATAATTACTGGATATTCAATGTTGATTCTAATTAATTACACATTTATGGAATCTCATGTGTGTGGAGTACTATTACTCTTTATCCTGATTGTAAAATGTAAAGGGAAAAATATCAAATTTTTTTCAAAAGTTCTGCAGTTTCACCCATCATTATCTATCTATAATTACAGCAGTGTGTGTGTGTGTGTATGTGAGTGATCGCTGTTTCTCGACAACCACTGGTCCGATCTAATTGAAACTTGCCAGGTATATTGCTGGGG
Organism: Eptatretus atami; assembly: GCA_035128595.1. Lineage (NCBI taxonomy): Eukaryota > Metazoa > Chordata > Myxini > Myxiniformes > Myxinidae > Eptatretus > Eptatretus atami. The sequence continues at coordinate 74,818,954 of CM068957.1, read as the reverse complement.
ACCTGAGTATGTGCCTTTTCAAGGTTTGATAGTAATCGGACAAGTGGTTCCCAAGTTATGACCATTTATTTACCAAATCAATGACAGGACACGTTGCTGCGTTGGCGTGGTCGATGGGGAAAGGGTGCCATTTAGTTACCAATGACAGGACACGTTTTAGCTGCAAGGCGTGGCCGTTGGGAAGAGATCCTCAGCCGCGTTCCCCATTACGGGTTACAACGTACGGACTTCCGGATAGTGATGACTTACTGTATTCTAATAATTTCTCGATTTTATGCACATTTATAGATAAACACAATGCCCCAATCCAGTCATCGTTTACGAGAGCGAAGGAACGGACTGTGTGGTTTTGAAAGTTTTTTTTTTGTTTTTTTTTTGCACGTACGGCCATGCACGTACGGGCACGCACTAGTACCAAATGATTCCATGTTCTATATCACAGACTTGTACGAAGAGTTGGAAATAGGCAGGTCGTTATTACTTCAGTATATCGGTAATAACATTATAACAACAGTACATCCGTAAAAACATCTTACAGTGAGGGATACTCTATATTGCTTCTTTTTTTTTTTTTTTTCCAAATCAAATCAGTAATCGAATCTCGTAGCTGAAATTTACACAAACCCTCATGGCAAAGAATCTGAAATATCTAAATGGTGATGCTTTTCACGATGGTGTCGTGCATCTGGCGGTTAGGTTAATCCCGCTGACCCAATTGTGGTGAACGGGTGGTTAACACCGACCAGGCCGGATCGCCGAGCAGTTTTCCTTCGAGGCGAACACGTAATCCTCGGAGATTATGGCACGCACGGGAGGGTAAGGGCGGCTCGGACGGAGCAGAAGGATGCGCACAGCACAAGGGGTTTATACTCGAACCCACGACAGACACACAGACACCAGAAACCTAAAATAACCATGGGGATTTAATGAAAATAGATCAATTATTTACAAGGGTAATAAATCATAATGTAATAATAAAACGTGAGGTCAATTAAAGCCTAAAGTTGAGGCGCCTCGACACGCGGACTTAAATACAGATAAGGGGAAAACAAAAGAAAGCAAATCCTCCCTTTATTATGGCACCTAGCTTTGGCCAGAGATTGTCTCTATTGAACTTTGCGATGGAGCCGCTTCGTCCTGCATGGGAAGATGTGCCCACAATGGCGCCGAGCCGCTCTCTGGGCGGGAAACGTACATGAGGTAATTTGTGAGGCGAGGTGGTATTCAACACCAGGACTCACCAATTGCTGTGCAGCTTCTTCTCATGAACGAATATGCCAAATGTTCCTCTCTTGCAGTAGGTTTGCTTTACAACGATCGTCCACCTTCCTCGACCACATGACGAGACGATTTCTGAGGCCACGAGGCACGCTCTGCTTCCCTCCTCAGAAACGTACACTCTTCACGGTTCAGCTGAACAGTCAATGACTAGCGTCTTGCCCAGCACGCGGGCAAATTTACAGCACGACACGAGAATCGCGGAGCCATTTCGTCATGCCAAGAAGAGAGCAAAGCAAGATCCTCCGTCCCAGCCATGTTTCTCACCAATCGTGTCCTCTCACATCTCCTGTCTCCTTGAACATCACTCTTCTTCTACCCACTCTCTGACATCACACCCAGAAATCATCCACTCTGGGGGCGTGACTTGCTGTTACGAAGCCGGGAAGGTGGGGCTTCTTGCTTACTTGGATGTGCGGCATGGTTGTAGTTGTTTTAAGGACGTGATCCCCCTTTATCGCCGGTCTTGAAATGCAAAAACATATGGAAAAGGTCACAGGGGGCAATTACATACTGGGGGGAATTGGCCTTAATCCCTATCTAATTAACACAGCATCACCCCCCATGTGGTGACGAGTAACACTTAAGCTCACAATTTCCCGACTTAATTTATATTGAGATGTCTCCTACACGTCCACGGACCAAGCAACTCTATACAATCCTAACTTTGCTATGAAATTCCTCACTCTACCCCTACAACCTTAACAACAGCATAGTGAATATATCAAGTTCAGGTTTGGAGGAGAAGTCTCACTTGTCTATGACTGATCCTTTCATTTTTAACCCTTTTCCAGTTCCATTACATGTCTGAATGAAAATAGTTACACTTTTAATTTTTTCCCTTAAAAACAATAATTATTGTCACGCATCTCTGGATCCCAGTTTGCAATGCCCCAAGAGTGAGGATCATAAATGTGAGCTTGAATGGCCAAATGGATCGAGCGGATACCCATTGCCTTAACCTCAAAAATGATTTAATTTGGAGCCTAATTGCACCATGGAAATGAATGGGTAACACTACCTTCATTATACATTAATAATTTGGTTATACTACAGAGATGCAAGAGCAGAAACTAAAAGAAACAACAATAAGTAACCAATGACAATCATTACTTTTCATGCAACGGCCAGCAGCGGAAGCTAAAGATGAAGCAGAAGGAATAAATAAATTTTAAAAATCATGGGGAATAAAATCAAGATCGTGAGGGAAGAATTAATAGGGAAAGAAATGATGAAAGGGGTCAGAGCTCAGAGGAGGATTCTGTGAATGGGGGAACACTGTGAGTGAGAGTGGGAAAGAGTAAATCAAGGGAGTGGTGACCATTAACAGCCGAGGCTGCTTCATGAAGCACTGTGGTGATTATTGTCTTTATACACCAGAGGAAGATCACATCCTTTCATTTTTAAGTACCAACAGGTGCAAGCCAGCAGCAGCATTGAAGCATAGAACTCTTGCACTCAGCCTGTGCACTGCCAATCTTAGCCAATGTTTCACTACCAAAACCTCTCTGCTTTCTTATCAACGACTTGCTCTGAATCTCCAATTCTGCCTTGACTGTACCATCACAACTCTACTCTGACGGTTCATATCTCAATCTCCCCATCCAAATCTCTCCCTCTCTCCTTCTCACTGTCACAGCTCCTTAAATTTCCTTTTCTCATGCTTCAACCTAAGTTCCTGTTCGCTGAGCCCACCAATCAGTCAGCGGGTTAAAGTAACTATCAGTTTAAAACAGCCATTGGGTGCTTCATACAAATGCATGCCCAAATGTCCCGACGTGCCACCGGATCATCTGTGAACAAAGGTTGTGGCGTAATAAATTCTTCACAATTTTTTTAAAAGACGATACCACTTGCTAGCCATATAAAACTTACCCTACATAGCTCAGTCCTGGATTGTAATATTTTCATCATTAATTGAAATCATCATGACATAAGTAATGTAATTTAAACTCACTTGTATACATGAAAAACATTTTTGTAACTATCTTTAGAGCCTGTAACTTTACAAGTGAAGTAAAATACAGTTCACCATTTTTTTGCTTCCATTATTTCTTTGGTTTGTATATTTTGAATGATATTCTTCAAGGTATTTTTGAATCACCAGCACAAGTGCTCCACTATTTCAAAGTTTTGAATCTCCACCCCATGTGTCTTAAACTGAAATCACGTGCCACATTGTGTTTGATGATATTGTCAATGCCTTTTTCCTGTTCTTGTTTTGTGGATCTCGTAATAAATCCTAGGTGCTTGCTTGTTTCAAAAATTAACCTTAATTTTAACACACTATAAGTTCTTCATTTGTGTTGATGGTGGCTTTACCTTCATGCATTTAATTGACGTTTGACATTTGAAAGGTCAAGATATGGCCTTACCTGTGGTTTGATTTTTTCACTTCACAGATCTGAAAGAGATCGAAGCTAACTGTTTTTTGCGGCCATTTTTGGAAGTGATTCGCTCTGAGGATACAACAGGACCAATTACTGGACTTGCTCTTTCCACTATTAACAAGTTTCTTTCTTATGGCCTTATTGGTGAGTACATGCTACCTGCTGCTGATTCATGGTCTGTGTAATTGTTGCCAGCAAAACTAAGTGGGTAATGTAAATATTGTGTGTGTGCGCATGCGCGGTGGTGTGTGTGCACGCACACGCGTGCTTGCTGCGTCTTTGTTAACTTGGCTTTCTTGAAAAGTTGACAATATGACCAACAGTTTAAATTTTGACAGAACTGGAATTTTTTTTGAAACAATGAATGAAATTGTCAATTAATTTTACCATGTT
>CM068957.1:74778687-74799583 GCA_035128595.1 Eptatretus atami | reverse complement strand
CATCAGCAACTCTGAAGGTTCTCAGTACATTGAAACTGATGAGTGGGATTTTGAAGAAACAATTGGAGAGAAAATTAGTGATGGAAACGCTTTCGGGGGAATTATGGAGCCTATCGTTTCAAGCCTTATGCGAGCGATTCAGACGAAGATGGTGGAAGTGGTAGTGAACATGACAATGCCTCATTTTTTGCAACCTCAGAGAATGAACTGACTGAGTTCTTCACCCATCCTTTGTTATTTGTTAATTCAATAGCAGGAGAGGGGCTCCAGATCCCATGAACCTAAGGATCTTAAGCCATTACCAACGCTCCAGCCAATGATATGTTTAGAGCTGAAATTTTAAAAATTATTTCCAATATCACTTCATTTGCACAAGTATTTTTCTGTTACATATGGACAGGATCCACCTCCAAATGCATATTTTGACATCAATTTTTTGTGAAAATTTTCGGCGCGAGCATGCCCCCCTTGCCCATTCGGAAAACATCTCTTTTCCTTTTTTACAACCAAGGGTCTGCAAGTCTTCACCAATGATAATTAAAACCAACGCTTTGATCTCATGGTAGTAGTGATTTACCCATAGCACTTTTTTGTTGTTACCTCTACACATACGCCGAATAAGCCAAGGCAATTAATCTGATATTATTCAATGATGATTTCTAATTAAACACATTTATGGAATATCTCATGATATGTGTGGATCCACATTACTCTTTAATCTGATGTTTTAAATGTTAAAGGGAAAAAATATCAAATTTTTTTCAAAAGTTCTCAGTTTCCCCATCATTATCTATCTATTAATTACAGCAGTTGTGTGTGTGTGTTGATGTGAGTGATCGCTGTTTTTCGCAAACCACTGGTCCGGATCTAATTGAACGGCACGGCTATATTGCTGGAGACCTGAGTTATGTGCCCTTATCAAGGTTTTGTAGTAAACTCTGGACAAGGTGCCCAAGTTTATACCATTTAACTTTACCAATTCAATGACCAGGACACTTGCTGCCCCGTGTTGCAGTGCCTTCTGGCGATGGCCTCTCACCGACGCGCAGGAATTGAGGCTGCCATTTGTTCCATGACAGGACACGCTGTATGCTGCAAATAGGTGGCCGTGGGGAGAAGAGATCCTCGCCGCAGATATCCCATTACGGGTTTACCACGTACGGACTTCCGGATTAGATGACACTGTATTTTCTAATAATTCCGATTTTTTATGCACATTAAGATAAACACAACATTGCCCCATCCAGTCAACTTTTACCGGAGCGACGCGAGACGGACTGTTGTGGTTGTTTGAAACGTTTTTTTTTTTTTGTTTTTTTTTATGCAGACAATAACAAAGGCCATCACGTAAACAGGGCACGCACTAGTAACATCTTCAGTACCAAATGATTCCATGTTCTATATACAGACTTGTTATAGCGAACGATAGAGTTGGAAAAATAGGAAGGTCGTATTACTACCAGATAGCCGGGTTATAAACACCTATAACAACAGTACATCGTGTTAAAAAAAACATCTTTTACGGAAGGGATACTCTATTATTGCTTCTTCTTTTTTTTTTTTTTCCAAATCAAATTAGTCTTATATTTTTTATATATATTTATCGAATTCTTTACTTCTCGTTATAGAAAATTTACACAAACCGCTCATTGGCAAAAAAAGGAATCGTGTGAATAATTCTAAATGGTGCCTCCAAGGTGATGCTTTCACGATTGGAGTGCTTCAGCATCTGCGATTAGGTTAATCCAAACGACTGCCCAATTGTGTATCGTGACTGGTGAGTTCAACACCAGACCAGGCCGGATCGAATCCCGATCGCAGTTTTTCCTTCGAGCGAAACACGTATCTCGGAATTATGGCACGCACGGAGGGTATAAGGGCGCAGCCGATCGGAGGGCAGAAAGGTGCGCACAGCACAAGGGGTTTTACTCGAACCCAGACGACACACAGACACCAGAAACCTAAAATAACCATGGGGATTTAAATGAAAATAGATCAAATTAGTTTACAAAGGGTAATAAATCATTAATGTAATAATTAAAACTGTGGTCATTAAAGCCTAAAGTGAGGCTGCCCTCGGACCCGCGGACTTAAAATTACAGATCAAGCGCGGAGAAACAAATGAAAGCAATCCTCCCTTTTATTATGGCACCTAGCTTGGCCAGAGATTGTCTCTATTAACTTTGCATGAACTAGGCGGTTTTTATAGCCTGCTTGTTCCTGCTGGGAAGATTGTGACCCCTAGCCCCCCCCAATGCGCCGCAGCCGCTCTCTGGGCGGGAAACGTACATGAGGTAATTTGCTATGAGCGAGGTGTATTCAACAACCAGGACTCACCAATTGCTGGTGCAGCTATTTCTTCTCTATGACACGAATATGCCAAATGTCTCTCCTCTATCGTTGCCAGTAGAATGTTTGCTTTACAACGATCGTCCACCTTCCTGACCACATGACGAGACGGAATTTCTGATGCACGAGGCACGTCTGCTTCCCCCTCCTCAGAACGTACACTCTTTTCACGTTCAGCCTGAAACAGTCAATACTAGCGTTTTTTGCCCAGCACGCGGGCAAATTTACGCACGACACGAGATCGCGGAGCCATATTGCGTCACCAAGAAGATTGAGCAAAGCAAGATCCTGCTCCCAGCCATGTTCTCACCAATCGTGTTCCTCTCACATCTCCTGTCTCCTGAACATCACTCTTCTTTCTACCCACTCTCGAATCACACCCAGGAGAATTATCCATCTGCGGGCGTGAGTCTTGCCTGTTCCGAAGCCGGGAAGGTTGGGGTTCTGCTACTTTGGATCGTGCGGCATGAGTATTGGTGTAGTGTTTAAGAGGACGTGATCCCCTTTATCGCCGGGCTTGAAATTGCAAAACATATTGGTCGTGAGAGAAAAGGTCACAGGGACAATTACATACTGGGGGGAATTGGCCTTAATCCCTATCTAATTAACAACAGATCACCCCCCATGTGGTGCGAGGTAACACTTAAGTCACAATTTCCGACTTAATTATATTGAGATGTCTTCCCTACACGTCCACGGACAAGCACTCTTAACAATCCTAACTTGCTATGAAATTCCTCACTCTACCCTACAACCTTACACAACAGATAGTGAATAATCAAGTTAGGTTGGAGGGAGAAGCTCACTTGTCTATGACTGAATTCCTTTTCATTTTTTAACCCTTTTCCAGTTCCATACATGTCTGAATGAAAAAGTTCACTTTGTAATTTTTCCCTTAAAAAACAATATATTTGTCAGCATCTCTGGATCCCAGTTTGTGCAATGCCCCACCAGATAGGAATATAAATGTGAGTGAATGGCCAAAATTGGATCGAAGCGAGTCCCATTGCCTTAACCTCAAAAATCATTAATTTGAGAGCCAATTGCCCACCATGGGAAATGAATAGGTAACACTACCTTCATTATACATTAATAATTGTTATACACAAGATGCAAGAGCAGAGAACCTAAAAGAAACAAAACAATAAGTAACCAATGAAATCATTACTTTTCATGCACGGCCAGCAGCGGAAGGCTAAGATGCAAGCAGAAGAATAAATAAATTTTAAAATCAATGTGGAAATAAAATCAAGATCTGCAGGAAAATTAATAGGAAAGAAATGATGAAGGGTTCAGAGCTCGAGGAGGATTCTGTGAATGGGGAAACACTGTGAGTGAAGTGGGGAAAGAGTAAATCAAGTGCAGGGGACCATTAACAGCCGAGGTGCTTCATGAAGCACTGTGTGATTCATTGTCTTTAGTACACCAAGGAAGATCACATCCTTTCATTTTAGTACCAACAGGTTGCGAAAGCCAGCAGCAGCATTGAAGCAATAGAACTCTTAGACTCAGCCTGTGCACTGCCAATCTTAGCCAATTTCACTACCAAAAACCTCTCTGCTTCTTATCAACGACTTGCTCTGAACTCCAACTTCTGCCTGACTGTACCATCAAAACTCTACTCTGACGTTCATATCTCATCTCCCCATCCAAATCTCTTCCCTCTTCCTTCCACTGTCCAGCTCCTTAAATTTCCTTTTCTCATGTCAACCTAAGTCCTGTTCGCTGAGCCACCACATCAGTCGCGGGTTAAAGTTAACTATAGTTTAAACAGCATGGGTTGCTTCATACAATGCATGCCCAAATGTCCCGACGTGCCCGGCACATCTGTGAACAAGGTGTGGCGTAATAAATTCCAATTTTTTTAAAAGGACGATACCACTTGCAGCCATAATTAAAAACTTACCGCTACATAGGCTCAGTCCTGGATTGTATATTTTCATTCTTAATGAAATCATCATGACATAAGTAATTAATTAAAACTCATTTATACATGAAAACATTTTGTAACTATCTTTTAGAGCCTGTAACTTTACAAGTGAAGTTTAAATACAGTTCACCATTTTTTTGCTTCCATTATTTCTTTGTTGTATATTTTTGAATGTATTCTTCCAGGTATTGTTATCACCAGCCCAAGTGCTCCACTATTTTCAAAGTTTTGAATCTCCACCCATGTGTCTAAACTGAAATCACTGCACTTGTGTTGATGATATTTGTCAATGCCTTTTTCCTGTTCTTGTTTTGTGATCTCGTAATAAATCCTAGGTGCTTGCTTGTTCAAAATTAACCTTAATTTTAACACACTATAAGTTCTTCATTTGTGTGTGATGGTGGCTTTACTTCATGCATTTAATTGACGTTTGACATTTGAAAGGTCAAGATATGGCCTTACCTGTGGTTTGAGCTTTTTCACTTCACAGATCTGAAAGAGATCGAAGCTAACTGTTTTGCGGCCATTTTTGGAAGTGATTCGCTCTGAGGATACAACAGGACCCAATTACTGGACTTGCTCTTTCCACTATTAACAAGTTCTTTCTTATGGCCTTATTGGTGAGTACATGCTACCTGCTGCTGATTCATGGTCTGTGTATATGTTGCCAGCAAACTAAGTGGTAATTGTAAATATTGTGTGTGTGCGCATGCGCGGTGGTGTGTGTGCACGCACACGCGTGCTTGCTGCGTCTTTTTAACTTGGCTTTTGAAAAGTTGACAATATGACCAACAGTTTAAATTTTGACAGAACTGAATTTTTTGAAACAATGAATGAAATTGTCAATTAATTTTACCATGTTCAAAAACAAATAAACCAATGCCCGTAGGGTGATCCGTATCTTGCCAAAAGGTGACCACGTGTGACTTCTTTAAGGTCACACTGAGTGAACAGAGCTGCTATCCACCAGGAGCACTCCTTGAGGAATATCTGCCTACGAGAGATTCGATGAGAATCGTTCTACAGATAACCATGAAAAAATGCGTTTGCCTCATAACTCACAAAATGACTCATAATGTCTCAAGCTTGATTATCTAGAAAGCACTCATCGAGGTGTTCAATTTGAGTACTACACATATGTTCCTAAAACTTGAAAAATTTGACCTTGGGTCAAATATGTTTGACCTAGGGTTAACCATGAAGGTCAAGGGCCAATCGCCCCACCAAAAATTAATCAGCTGAATGCCAGACCATATAAACTATATTCCCATTGAAGTTGGAAGACGATCCGATCAAAATTACTCAAAAATGAGGGTTATGTCGATATACCCTGATTTGCGAAAAATGGACCTTGACCTTTGACCTTGACCTTCAAATTTTATGTCCTGAAAGGGATCTCTATAGGCCTCTGATATGCGAAGTTAAAAAATTTCAATGTGATATAACTGTGCTCTGCAGAGTGATTTATACGTGATTACAGAAAAAAAAAAAAAAACAACAAAAAAAAAAAACACATGAAGGTCAAGGCCAATCGCCACCAAAAATTAATCAGCTGAATGCCCAGACATGAAATATATTCCCATGAAGTTTGAAGACGATCCGATCAAAATTACTCAAAAAAAAAGGGTTTCGTTCGACTCCCTGATTTGCGACAAAGTGACCTTGACCTTTGACCTTGACCTTCAAAATTTTATGCGCTGAAGGGACCTTCTATAGGCTCTGATATGCGAAGTTACAAAAATTTCCAATGGAAAACTGTGCTCTGCAGAGTGATTTATACGTGATTACAGAAAAGAAAAAAAACAACAACAAAAAAAAACACATGAAGGTCAAGGCCAATCGCCACCAAAATTAATCAGGTGAGCGCCAGACCATGAACTATATTCCCATGAAGTTTGAAGACGATCCGATCAAAATTACTCAAAAAAATAAGGGTTTTGTCGATTACCCTGATTTGCGAAAAAGTGACCTTGACCTTTGACCTTGACCTTCAAAATTTTATGGCCTGAAAGGGACCTCCATAGGCCTCTGATATGTGAAGTTACAAAAATTTCCAATGAAAACTGTGGTCTGCAGAATTTTTTTTTTGTGATTACAGACAAACAAACAAACAAAACAAAAAAAAAAAAAAAAATAAAATAAATAAAAAAAAAACATACAGACCGACTAACATATCTTGCAAAAACTTCGTTTTGGCAAGATAAAAACAAGTTTTATAAACAAGTGCAAAATATGTTGTCAAATTATACGAGTCTTCCCTTGATCGATTGTCAATTGATATTCAGTTTGCAATGTAATGGATCAAATTGTTCTGAAATTTGCACTTCCAAACGCACTTCCAAAAAAAATTATTAGTACAAAAATGTATTCTTTAAATTTGGAAGGTTTTCTTAAATAAGAAAACCATGAAGAAAAATTTCAGCCACAAGAAGTTTTTCCTATTAGTTTCATGTTTCAAAAAATGTTTTCTGACTAAGAATTATTTTTGTAGTGGTAGAATGTGTTTTTCCTGATATGCTTTAGGAACAAGAAAACTTCCCAATAACCTACCTTGAGTACTCCAGCCTCCATTGGAGAGGAGACTGTTTCAATTTATAACAACATGTTGACTATGTGAGTGAGAGAAAGTCAAAAAGGCAGTTTGAATGCAGCTCTGTATGCACAGGCATGAGCCTCACAAGCAGAGGAGGATGCCAGACTTTGTCGAATGTCTAAGATGTGTCCAGGGACTTTCCTGACCTCTTGTTTAAGATTGAGGCATATTTCTATTGTTGAGAGAGAGCAGCAGTATGTTCATTTGTAGAGTGACAGAATTCCAAACTGATGGTTAGAGATCAGCTGTTTGAAAAGACGAAAACCTTCACATCACCAGTGATGACAGATCCAGACTTTTTGTAATTTGAACTAAGCTGACTGGACTGTAGTAAGAGTATGTCTTACACCCTTCTTGTGAATGATGTTTGTGGAATTCCACACAGATGGGATGCAACAAAGAGAAGGGTAGAGAGAGAGAGAGAGAGAGAGAGAGAGAGAGAGAGAGAGAGAGAGGAGAGGAAGAGAGAGAGAGAGATTATAGAGATAGAGATAGAGATATATACGTAATATTGATTATACCATGAATAAACCTTTCTTTCACTGCTTGGGGAAAAAAAAAACTTTCCCTGACCACATGAGAAAAATACCTGGTCTCCAACCACATATTTGGCACCTATTTATAAGTCAGTAAAATGTTATTTGAAACAAATGAAGTTGTGCAAGACAGACATCACCTGAAGAGTAATGTGACTCATTTGGATGTGATCCATTCTTGGACAACGATAAATGATTGAGATGTAAGTTTTGATGACAATTCGGGAAATTATTGTGGAAATTTTAACTGTAGGGGCTAATTCAGTAATAAGCAAATTATATCGATGGAATTATATAACTAATTATATATATATGTAAATCACTTAATGATAAGAAAGAACTTTGCACTCTGCATTACTATTCATTAATGAAAAAAAAAATGATTTCAAACATTGTTGCAACATCAAAAACTTTTGTTTCATTCGTTAAATTGATCGATATCGTCATCAAAAAAAAATGAAGAAGTTTAACGCACAAAAGGCATTCAACAAACAAAATTTTCGAGAACAATGAGGAAATTCCTGTGGAAATGCCAACCAGAAAAAGATTTTGCATTCAATTTATCATGAGTAAAGTAGGTTCAGACTCAGTATTCATTTTGGCAATCTATGAATGTCACAAATGCAAGAGATGATTGTTTTTTCTGATCCAAGATCTTTACACACAATGAAATAACCAGAAATACCAACCGGATTTTTTTGCATCATAACATATAAGCACTGATGTTGAAAGTGTGTTCAACACGATGAAACTTTACTGAGGCCCAAACATACTGGGGAATTTGTAAGGGGACTATAAACAGATTGAATGATGATTTCCAAAACATAAAAAAGGCAATCCAGAGTTACCATGAGCGGCGATAATTATACAGCATGATCTAACGATTAAAACTGCTCAGTGAAAAAATCATGAATTTATATAAAAAGGACTGAAGAGTTGAGAGATCAAATGTTCTGTCATTCTGCTTGTAACCTTTCAAGTAAAAGGTCAAGGTTGATCATGGAATTTAATATATACTTTCATTATTTACTCAAATATGAAGTTTATATGTCACACTTTGTGTGTTTTTCCGGAGATTAGAAAATAATGGCATCTCGTATACCAAGGACGTGATTGTATGAGTGAGGGTATTAGACATCGTATATAAGGCATCTAAACTTTTGTTAAATTCTTTCGCAATGCTGAACAAATATTCACATCATATTCACCTTTTTCATTTTATTTTATTTTTTACTGTTCTTCCAAACACTTATCTGCACTAGATAATTGTTCAGTGATTGGAATCATCCTTTTTTAGAAAGAAAAATGAATGTGTGCAGTCAGATCCAGGATCTTTAGGACATCCAAATGGGAGGTGATTTTCTGAGATGAAAAGTTTGGTTGATGGATGGAGGTAGTGCACTCAATTGGATGGGAATCATGTGTATGTGTATATATTTATATATTTATATATACACACACCACACACACACACAACACACACACACACACACACACACACACACACACACACACACACACAGTCAGACCCTGCTTATCCATGGGTCATAATGTTTGACCTGCTTCTACATGTGCGTATTCACATTTACGGCCAAACTTTCCTCCAAACACCATTCATGCAATGGTCTGTGACTTCTCTCCAGGCCTCAGCGATATTTTCAATGGCTTTCATGATGTTAAAAGACTGTCAGAGGCTCAAATTGATTGGCTGTCGTTGCCATTGGTGTCACGGATTAGCTGAGAAAAGGTGTCGCAGGTAGTAAGCTTTGAATACTGCGATGGCACCCTGATCCATCGGCTGTAGGAGAGAAGTTGTTTGGAGGAAGGAACACAACTTCAACTTTGATGCCAGTTGATGAGTTGAGGTCTACTGGGTGACCAGGTGCATTGCCCAACAGTAACAGCGCTTTTCTTCAAAGTTATGTTTTTCACAACAAGTTTTCACTCTGGACAAAATCATGCCCAAACCAGGCTGAAAAATGTCCCTGGTCATCCAAGCCTTGTGTTGACCACCACATGACAGGCCTTGCAGAAACCCTTCATTGCTCGTGTGTTTGGAATGGTAAACGAGCAAAGGCTTTAATTTAATTTCTCCTGCCGCGTTGCCTCCAAGCAAGAGTGTTTGTTGATCTTTGCAACAAGCAAGAGTGTAACAAGAGTGTTGCAGTCAAAGGTGTCACATTTTTGCCACGAGCTCTAATTTTGTCTGCAAGTTTAAAAATTGGCGACACGCTGGTCGGGCAAGTGCCATATCACGTGCAACATCCACAGCCCGATCACCTGAATTAAAGCACCTTATCAGCTTCATTTTTTGCTCCAGTGCTATGCTTTACGAGACAGTTTGTTTTCAAATGCAACATTAACATTAGCTGGCCGTTTTGACGCCATATTTAACACTGCAATCACTTTGTAACAGAAAAAAAGCAAGCACGATAACGCTATGACACAGCGAGGGGTGGCGGGAGATGAACGAAATAGAGCACCGGATGTAGCGTCACCTCGAATGGTGCGATGCGGTTTTTATTTATTTATTTGCATTGCATGATGAGTTGGTGTCACTGAGATGTGTTTGCTTTACTTAGATGTATTTGTGCACCTTTTTTTTTTAGCATTTTCATGAAAAGCCAATCATTAAGTATGTATCCCAGAAGTAACATTCCTGAAAAGTGTATCTTGTCCCGAGAGCTGGACTCCACTCCACTGCTTTACATATTCATTATAAAAACAAAGTATTCATGACGCATGTGTGAAAAACAGGGTTTATACCATCCCTATCAGTTCCAGTCGATGCATTGAAATCCCCCAAGACTAGAAGAGTATCTCGCCTGGGGCACTGATCAACCACAGACTTGAGCGTGGCATAGAATGCGTCCTTCATGGAGAGATCACTCGCCTCAGTCGGAGCATCAGAGACCAGAGAAACGACACCCAAGGAGTGATGAATCCTTCGTCTCATAATACGCTCGTTGACCGGTGTTACCTCAATTATCATTGGAGTCAGCTTATTGGACACAGCTACAGCAACTCCATGGGCATGGTAACCATCAGAGCGACCAGACCAATAGTAGGTGTAACCACCCACCATGATCTTGCCGCAATCCGGTCTCCGAACGTCAGAGAGTGCTGCAATACCGATGTCCAAACGCTTGAGCTCAGATGATAACAGAGACAGGTGATCATCCTCTCTTAGGATGGGACATTCCAGGCACCCACCGAAGGGAACATCTCAGGCTAACCCAAGGAGACCGCCGTCTGATGGACGACACCTCAGCACCACTCCGACACACACTATCGCAATCTGACCCAGGAATGTAACCCTGTGGTTTCCCTCCTATCATCAAAGATTGGGGTCCCGAAGGCTTTGGCCCTCATCGGTGAGCTGCCCTGTGAAGGGAAGCTGCACAGGAGGTACTCCCCGGAGTGGGTTTTCAGGTTTTTTTAATGCTTCTGGAATGTTTTGTGGGATGAAGTGTTTTACGGTAGCCGGAGTGCAAATCCTGCCACCAACCTCCTAATAAATAGTAACCCAACTGCAGGAAGACGTCCACAGACACAGTTGGGAACTACATATGGATGACTGTTGGCTCACAAGGAGCTCCTCCGCCCTTTGACAGGTTTTGTTCTTCATCTTGCTGGGTGTCCATATCCATACACCCTCCTCACCAAGAATCTTGGTGGGGGAGACGGTTTAGTTGCCGACAACCCGACCATGGACCAGGTTAGTACAGGTTTACATGGTACCTGTAGCAAGTCACAGATCTAATCCGACCTGACCTGATACAGACCAGCTCTCAACTACATCAACACGTTGAAGAAGGATATGGGCCTGGAGACCGAGGAACTGCACACAGCCAATGCTTGATCAAAAAGACTGGAAGCTGAGGATCAATATCGGCACATGGAGGAGGAGAGAGGAGGAAGAGGAGATTGGGACCATACTCTGTGCAGAGCGTTGGTGTTGCTTAAGCAGTCTCCTTGGCTATTGGGCACAATCCTGGACGGGTCGCCACTCCGACACAGTATACCAGCATGCTGGCACTCATTTTGCCGACCTCGGAAGGATGACAGGCCGAGTTAACCCCACCTGGTATTAATTCAACAGCTGAGAGGGATTTGAACTCAGGACCCAGGATCCAAAGCCCACCACCCGAACCATTAAGCCAACACCAGGCATATCGGTACATGGTTTTTTTAATAAGTATATAATATGCTGATCACAAAGAAGTTTATCACAATGTCGATGGATAAACTGAAGTATGAGTATGCTCTGAAATTTCAGCTGCTTTATCTTGCTGATAATACCTGGACAGAAAAATGTCCAATTATTTTGCTTTAAATCCTGACCTTATACACTTCTCCTTGGAAGTTGTTGTATTTTGAGAGTTCTCTTTCAGGACTAGCGTAATGATTCCATTTGTTGAGGTTTCTCACTTCTTGTTCATGCTTCAGTTTACATTTTTGAGAGATCACTTTTGCATTTTTTCATATTTTCTAGCCTTAACTCATAATCACCTTTTGACAGTGGATTTACCTGTGGTTTAAAAGCAAGGAATTACCTTTTAATTCACCAATCCTCATGTGTCAGAGGAACCACCGTGTGGATTTTATTTAATTATTAAAGCTCAACAAGGCCTTCAACCACCTCAATCTGTCAGCTTCAGTTTTTGGAAATGAACTCCTGAAATATAGGTTTATCATATACAATGGTCGTAAGAGTGTTGTAAGAGGACATTCTGGCATCCATCACAGGATGGACAGGTCATTATCACACTCGATAATGATCTGAGATATATTGCTGGCCATGATAATGTCACCTTTGCAATGCATTTGCACACGCAAACAATGGCATTGTTGGAAACGAAGGGCTGAATATATCGCAAGATTTAAAGAACATTGGAGTGAAATCCATTTTGCAAAAGTCGGTGTTTCTGAACGCGTCAAACAATGCTGTACTCGCACCTTACCCATTTATGCTTGATTGACAGTTCTGAAATTGGCTTACTTAAGTATTTCCTATGCACAGCGTTGAGATTTCCTGCCTGCCCCAACAGATGTCAATATTGATTTGTGGATCAGGCAGCTAATGAAATATCATTGTACAGTAATTAAAGCTCTAGAGAGATTGCTTTTGCTCTCCTAATTATTTTTTGCTCATCATGCAGTAGTGTTTTTTTTTTTTTGAAAGATGTGCATGGCAGCTTGTAAATGTCTCTATCTACATTCCATGCACTTTCATGTTCCCACATGGGATTCTGCAGCAACTATCTCTTGTATTTTTAATACCATGAGGATAGAGGACTGCATTACATCCTCTATTTGTTCCTTATATTTTCTTGCAAACATTGAGGAAACTTTTGCTTGGCGAAATAATTATCCTGTTTTACATCGTTTCCACATTTATAATTGTCACGGCAGAAAGTACAATGCAGCACGTTCCTTTTTAAAATGGTGGAAAACCGTTGTTTTGAGTTCTGTCGACATGGTTCAAGGTAATTGCACACTTAATGCTGCACATTAGTTGACCTTATCGGTTGAGCAGTGAGCACGGTGGTTAAGCACATTCCATTTGAAAACGTTCAGCGAATTTAGTACTTTCTCAAGTAACGTAAAATTAACGGCATTTTAGGCTGAAATTTTATTTTGATTGTGAAAATTCTTTCCAAAGTCGTGACATTCAAAAGAAATATTTGCAAAATATTATCTCATTTTGGAATGAACTGGTGGTGATTAATTTTTTATTTTATCATGAATACATGCAGAGCTACTCACAGTCTACAATCGGGCTTTTCCGTAGCTCAGTGGAGTTCTGCTCTCCCCTATGGGCATGTGCCCCTTCATCACATTGTCTCATTCTGTAGGAATCCAAAGCTCTCAACATTATTGTAATCTCTCATGATGAGGCTGAAGCACACGGTCTGTTACTTTCACATCGCTGGCAGGTTGGTGCTCTGTCTGTTATTTACTGACTCTTCTCTGATCATTCACCCTCTGCTCTCTCATTCTTCTGACCCTTCTCCGCAACATAAAAAAAAACTTTGTCTGGGTAGGGGTGAGTTTCTTTGTCCTAGAAGGACAAAATAGGCTCATTTACACTTGCCTTCAGGGTCAATGGGAATTGGCAGGCTGGCCATGTTGGGAAATTTACACTCATGCTTACTCAGTCATGAGCATGCTGAAGAACAGCTCGATCACACCATGTTGATGTCGTCCAAAATTCGCGATGTCGGATGAAACAATAGTTGTGCAGTTAATCTCCGAATGGGTTTGTGTGTGTGTATGCCAATACAAACACACCTTCACGGTTATCCCTCTCAGTTCCTCCTTCAGTCCCACTGACCCTGAAAGGTACACTGCAAATGAACCTCAAAAGAGTGTGAGGTTTTCCATCAGTAAAATACATGCTCCAGGTGGATTCTCAGTTACTTATTTTCCAAGATTGGCAGAGATGTACGAATATGCTGCTGTACTGTACATCTGCAAAATCATGCAATGGATCCTACGATTATATGACAGTTTGCAAAGTAGGGAAAGGTGCCAGGCGATACTGAATGATCGGAGATATCCAGTGAGATGCCTTGATATTTTTAGAATAAACACATCCATCCATTGTTGACTGGTAGAAGCAACAGGAGGGTGTAACAAAACTTATCATCAGAGGTAAGAATTGGAGAAGAGATTAATCTTGGAGTCGACTGCATTGAGAGGTCCAATATATTCCAGAAGAGAGGGATTTTCCAAAATACTCTCTTGGACAGTTGCTTCTTCAACATGCAGATTAGTAAGTGCAAGTTTAAATAAGCTTTCCTATGCTGGTTCTCTTACTACCTGACCTTTTTGGCAACCATATCAAACAGTACTCGGTTCCTCAGTGCACAGTCGATGGTGTTACTTCTGCTCCATTCATGGCAGATGTTGAAGTCACCCACCCCAAGTATAATCCGTGCGCCTCCCCCACCCCCATTTTCACGAACCCTTTGGGATGTTCCGGCATGACTTATCAGGATAGTTCATATAGTCCTGTGGTCTCTGTTGAGGATTTCCAAAGTCACTCCCTGCTCAACTGCACACCACAGTACATCTATCTCTTTTGGATCTGTCCTGCCTGTATGACACGACTTACCTTTGATGCATGTGAGAGATACAATCAGGGATGTTATTTTTAGATGAGTTTCATAAATAAATTTGCTGATTGACAAGTCATTGAGAAGTTCTCCCAAATTAGCCACCATATCGCATTAGTTTTAAGGAAGGCTGCACAGGTTTTCAGCTGTTCTTATTGTCTTCCGTTTCAGGTGCATTGCCGTGTGCTGCATCAGGTTTTTCCTTTCTTCCTTTAGCCAACTGTAAATTGAACTGATTAATACGTGTGAATCACCATTGTGATTTGTATTAATGTCTCTGGGATTCATTGATAAAATACCTTGTGCTTGCCTCGCAATTTAGTGCGTGTTGCATAAAATTTGCCAGTAAATATCTTCAGTTGCTGAAATATTTCCCCGTGATCCGTGCTGAGGAACGCATTTTCGACTCCTGAACAAATCGCTTACATTTTGACAAAAACATTTGATGTTGCGTCACCTCCATGTCCTTTACCATGTCCACAATGGATTTCTGTGCATTTGACTTCCACTCGAATCTTTGTGAATCATGGAAAGGAGCGAATTCGACGTATTGAATTAAAAATGCAGGAAATTGGCATTTCATCTGGAAAATGCCTGCCGTTTGTGCTGCAGTGTATTTTCTTTCCCTCTGAAATGTCATGTCATTGATATATAATCCACCCTGAATAATTGCCTGTTCACGATTGGCATGGATGATTCACCTATGCATAGCTGGCCTTGTAGTTACTTGAACACGTTGTTCTCCAACTGAGTAGATCGAGGTTGTATTCAATGACGTCTGTGATTTAGGTATGACGTTTTGCGTCCTAGTTTTAAAATTGGGACATGGAATTGATTTGCTAGTCTGCAGTTGAGCAACATTTGACAGTTCATAATTTCATTTTTACTTGTTCGTGTCAATATTGACAATGATGTATTTTGAATACGGCAACGTGCCCAGATAGCACACTGGCGTTGGCCAAACTTTGGAAAAGGTTGGAATGGTCGGTTTTAACGTTGGGCCGTCGTTGGTGTGCTATCTGGGTTGATATGCAAGTATGTACATGACTTATGAGTTTGTCTTTTGATGCTTGCATTTCTGATTTTTTATTTGTTCTTTTATTTAAAGGTTACTAGCTGGGTACCCAGCATTGCCTGGTGCTATTTTCATCCTGTTTGCATTTTGAAGAAATCAAATTTTTTCTTTTTTTTTTCTTCTTCTTTTCTTGTGGGCCTAAAATACTTCCCTAAACCCACAAAGGAATGGGCTCAGGGATCGTTGAATGTTAGCTTTTGCATAGCTTCAAAGGCTTAGGCACTATTGAGTGATTAAAAGAAAAAACAGAAACAACAACAAAAAAATCCAACTTTTTTTGCAAAACTTTTGCAAAAATTTGTTTTTGCCTAAAACACTACCCGGCACTCACTGATGAAACTCTGAAAATTTGACAAAGATCCGTTCCACCATCTCCTAGAAAGATGGACACACACACACACACACACACACACACACAACACACACACACATCCCTCTTATGGTTTTAGATTCAAAGTGTTTGTTAAAGAGTAAAGGTAGTAGACTCGTTTTGTCATTTCTCTAACTGGATCTTAATCAGAAGTTAACTTTTTTGCAAGATCCTGTTGGCCAGTGTTGTATGTTTTGTTAATGTCTGATTGCCTTGTTTTCATGTCGATGAAGTCGATGAAAAAAACGTAGTTTATTTTATTTTATTTATTTTATTTTATTTTTTGTCATTACTCATCACATAGGTTGGTTGGTTGCTACCCCCGTGTGATGTTGCATTTTTGCCTCAGGTGTAATTGTGTCCATTGAGGACGGCAGAGCCGCATTTAAAGCACGAGTGGGTTCAGTGACCTGTGTTGTGGGTTAACTTTGCATGCTGGGTGGCATTTTGTTCAAACCTTGCCTCACCTCTCCTCTTTTTTCTTTGCTGTGGGGAAGATGAGGCTGGATTACCTCAGAATATCAGATGTCTTGCTGGGGATTTTCGGGATAAGCTATAATGCACCACTGGAGATGAAGAATGTGCAAGAATTTGTTTACATAACAAGTCTTTAATGGTTTTCAAAGTCTTCACTTTATGGTCAGCTGATGATTGTAAGAAATTATGTTGCATGTCGTTGGTTCAATTTTGAGCAAAATCGGTTTGAGTATAATACAAACAAAAGCATTATTGAAATGTGGAGCGCACGTGAAGAAACTTCATGTTAAGAAACTGTCTTTATGCATCGAGTAAAATATGCTTTATTAGGTTGTAATTTGAACGCATTTATAAAGAAATCTGATTTCTTCTGATTATGGGTGGAGTTTTAAGGTTGATAGTGGAAGTGGCATTTCTTACACTGCTGTAAAAAGATTTGTTTCTGAGATGAGCTGCGGTCCTCCTCTAGCTGTCTGGCACTTGTTACTACAAATCCCGTTTGTAGTATAGGAGGGTTTGAGGGTAATTAAAGTTCGGAAATTGAAGCCAAATTGATCATTTTGCAGATTATTCATCTTTAAGAACAGTCCGTGTGTGTGTGTGTGTGTGTGTGTGTGTGTGTGTGTGTGTGTGTGTGTGTGTATGGACAGTACCAGTCAAAAGTTTGGACACCTCCTCATTCAAGGGTTTTTCTTTTATTTTTACTATATTCTACATTGTAGAATAATAGTGAAGACATCAAAACTATGAAATAATACAGATGGAATTATGTAGTTACCAAAAAAGTGTTAAACAAATCAAAAATATTTTAGATTTTAGATTCTTCAAAGTAGCCACCCTTTGCCTTGAAGACAGCTTTGCACACTCTTGGCATTCTCTCAACAATTAGGTAGTCACCTGGAATGCTTTTCCAACAGTCTTGAAGGAGTTCCCACATATGCTGAGCTCTTGTTGGCTACCTTTACTTCACTCTGCGGTCCAATCATCCCAAACCATCTCGATTGGGTTTAGGTCAGTGTTGTGGAGGCCAGGTCATCTGATGCAGCACTCCATCACTCTCCTTCGGTCAAATAACCCTTACACAGCCTGGCGGTGTGTTTTGGGTCATGTCCTGTTGAAAAACAAATGATAGTTTCACTAAGCGCCAACCAGATGGAATGGTGTATCGCTGCAGAATGCTGTTGTGGTGGCTCTGCTTGTTAAGTGTGCCTTGAATTCTAAATAAATCACCGACAGTGTCACCAGCGAAGCACCCCACACCATCACACCTCCTCCTCCATGCTTCACTTCATGGTGGGAACCACACATACAGAGATCATCCGTTCACCTTCTCTTCGTCTCACAAAGACACGGCAGTTGGAACCAAAAATCTCAAATTTGCACTCATCAGACCAAAAGACAGATTTCCACCCATCTAATGTCCATTGCTCATGTTCTCTGGCCCAAGCAAGTCTCTTCTTATTGGTCTCCTTCAGTAGTGGTTTCTTTGCAGCAATTTGACCATGAAGGCCTGATTCACGCAGTCTCCTCTGAAAGTTGATGTTGAGATGTGTCTGTAACTTGAACTCTGTGAAGCATTTACTTGGTCTGATTCTGAGTGCAGTTAATTGGCGATTTCTGAGGATGGTAACTCTATAAACTTATCCTCTGCAGTAGAGGTAACTCTGGGTCTTCCTTTCCTGTGGCGGTCCTCATGAGAGCCAGTTTCATCATAGCGATTGATGGTTTTTGTGACTGCACTTGAAGAAACTTTAAAAGTTCTTGAAATTTTCTGGATTGACTGACCTTCATGGCTGAAAGTAATGATGGACTGTCATTTCTCTTTGCTTAGTTTTCTTGCCATATATGGACTACTCAGTGCAGACAAAATAATGGTCTTTACCAAATAGGGCTATTACTGTGTACCAACCATACCTTGTCACAACACAACTGATTGGCTCAAATGTAAAGAAGGAAAGAAGTTCACAAAATTAACTTTTAACAAGGCACACCTGTAAATGGAAAAGCATTCCAGGTGACTACCTCATGAAGCTGGTTGAGAGATGCCAAGAGTGTCAAAGCTGTCATCAAGGCAAAGGGTGGCTACTTTGAAGAATCTAAAATATAAAATATATTTTGATTTGTTTAACACTTTTTTGGTTACTACATAATTCCATCTGTGTTATTTCATAATTTTGATGTCTTCATGATTATTCTCAATGTAGAAAATAGTAAAAAATATCGAAAAAAAAAAAACCCCTTGAATGAGTCGGTGTGACTTTTGACTGGTATGTCTGTATGAAATGTATATATATATGTGTATGTATATATATATATATATATATGTATACACACATATATCAAGTTATACAATGTATTGAAAAGGGTCAGTGTGGTGGCAGGACAAAATAAAATGTAGTGGTGACAGAAAACTAAATGGAAGGAAGGAATGTAATGGAAAAGGAAGGACTTAGCTGGGCTGACAGAACTTCAGAAGAGGTAACATTGATGTCAGAGACCAGGCAATTTGAGTCACGAGAACAATATATTGCATGCGTAACATTCAGGAAATTAGATTAAACCATTTAATTCCGTGAGTTTCAGCCCTTAAGTACACTCCAGCCTTCCAATCTAAGCCTTCCGAAAACAAGGCCCTTTTAACACACCATTTAGCTTGGAAACAAAAACAATATTGTCAGTTTTTGAAAAATATTTGCATACCTTAAGTTAAGGTGAGAATGATCAAGAACTTTAAGGGGAACCCAAACGCATTTTTTTTCTGAAAACCATTCACAAACATTCATCACAGTCTAATTTGAAGGGAAAAAATTTTTTAAATCTTTTTTTCAATCACAAATTGCTGGAAAATCCCTGGAGTGTTGATTTTGATTTTTCCAGTGATGTCACACTACAAACCCACCTTGATCCAAATGGCGACTGGCATAGAGAAACATGTGTACTTCGAGCTCTGGTTCCGATACTGAGTCCACCATCATCAGCAACTCTGAAGGTTCTCAGTACATTGAAACTGATGAGTGGGATTTTGAAGAAACAATTGGAGAGAAAATTAGTGATGGAAACGCTTTCGGGGAATTATGGAGCCTATCGTTTCAAGCCTTATGCGAGCGATTCAGACGAAGATGGTGGAAGTGGTAGTGAACATGACAATGCCGTCACATGTTCACTACAGATTGGTGGGTTTTGTTTTGGGAGATTGTGGAGATGGTGGAAGCGGCGGGGGGGGCAGGGTGAGGTGGTGGTGGATGTGGGGGTGATGGTTGATGGGGATTGGGGGGGATGGTGGAGGTTGGGGTGGGTGGGGTGGTGGTGGTATTGTGGGGGTGATAGTTAATGGGGGATTGTTGGAGGGGGGCTGAAAGTTTTTGCGTCTTTGGTCAAATCATCTCGGAGGAGTAATGATACATAAATATACATATACTGTATACACAGACATGACATAGTAAATAGACAACGTGATTTTTAAAGAATTTATTTATTTAACATTTGAAGCACATTTGACCATTTTAATACATACTAGCTGAAACCCGTCACAGACGGATTCCGTTCATTCAACCACCCTCACCAGCTCACCCACACTCGAGGGACATGGAGCTGGATAGGGCGTGCTTGCCCCCGCCTACTCATCCCCCGCCCCTGCCCCATTCCCCCCCGCCTCCCATCCCCCGCCTTCAATTTGCTTACCCGCCCAAAAATTTATTACCCCAGCCCCGCCCCGCCTCTTCACTCCCCGCCCCCCGTCTCTTGATTCCCCGCCCCACTTGCCCCGGGCCCCCACCCCCCTGTCCACTCCCTCACACTCAACCCCGCCTAATTCACCCCAGCCCCCGCCACTCATCCCCCGCCCCATTTCCCCCCCCGTCTCCCGCTTTCAATTTGCTTACCCCCGCCCAAAAATTTGCTTACCTTGCCCCCCGCCTCTTCACTCCCTGCCCCCGTCTCTTCATCCCCCGCCCCCGCCTCTTCACTCCTCCGCCCCCGCCTCTTCACTCCTCCGCCCCCGCCTCTTCACTCCTCGCCCCCGTCTCAACGAAAAGTGTTTATTCTGCTTCAGAGTTGAAAGTTGACTATTGCCACTATGTGCGATGCACTCTTACAGGTACGAAGTTTCTTTCAGTCCAGGTCACAGTACCGAGAAAAACGTGACGCGACCGCTAGGAGGAGCACAAAATTGGTCTTCGGTATTATAATACATATAACACTAGTATTTGTTAGACTTGCCTTTGCAGATTTCAATGCTTTTACTCTTTCAGGCATACAACTGACGAGTTCCGAAATTTTCTCTTGTGGGATTTCTGCCCAAGCTTCCCGCAAAAGGTTTATCAATTCTGCCATGATGTTGGTTTCCTGGACTTTTTTCCGTACAGCTCGATCCAATATGGCCCAGAGGTGTTCAATGGGATTCATGTCAGGAGACTGACTTGGCCATGAAGTCGCTTGATCCATTT
>CM068957.1:74764695-74778662 GCA_035128595.1 Eptatretus atami | reverse complement strand
CCCATTTCTGTCCTGCCATTCTTTGGTCGTTTTTTGCAGTGTGGCATGGAGCTCCATCTTCCATGAACAGTTGTTTTTGACCATCTGACCAGTGAAGAAGACAGGGAGAAGTCCATCCTCAAGGATAGAAATGTGTATCGTAGAGTTGATGTTGCCAACACACTCCACAAGCTCTGACCGACTAGCACTCCAGATTGCTCCCCACATCATCACTGAAAAACCACCGTGTTTGACAGTTGGCTGCATTCGGTTCAAAGAAAACTCTCGACTGGGAAGTCTCCAAACACATACGCGTCCACTGTCAGAAAATTGAGTAAATTGGGACTCATCTGAAAAACATGACAGTTTGACAAAACTCCAAGGGTCTGGTGGCCATCTCATCATCCCACTTCTTTCTCCTTTGAATGTTGGCTGGTTGGTCTAAGAAGAAGTTTTCTCCACGCTGCTCTCTCATCGTAGCCCAGTTGATGAAGGTACCTCATGACAATTATTGAGCTCACCTGGACCTCCTCTGCAACATCTGCTGCCTTGCAACGGGGCGTTCTCTCACTGGACCGCTTGACAGCTCGAAGACACCTTTCTGAGGGCCCAGATCGAACAGAACGGGAAGCTGTGGATTCCTTGCCTTCACTGGTGAATTGCACAATCACCCGATTGACCGTAGAAAGCGAAATGCCAAGGTTCTGAGCTATCTGATGCTGGCTGACTCCACCTTCCGAATGGCCAACAATTCGTCCTCTGAAAATCGGAAAGTTTGTGTGCTCCCTGAGTTTGAGGCATAGTTAATTGTCGTACAAGGCCCAGGAACTCGTTTCTGCAAATATATACTCGAATATTCGTACAAATCACTGAGTAAAACTTGCTTTATGCAAATTAAATGAAGAAATTTAATGTGTCTATTTACTTCTGTCATGCCTCTGTACATACATGTATAATGCTTTCTTTCCATTATAAATAGATGGTAGTTCATTTTATTGTCGAAATTTGTGTTGATAATTGAAAATTATTTTCAGGTGCCCTTGTGGTAACTTCCAGGCAATGGCAACAAGTGTTTGATTCACCGCTCGAATTGTCCGTGTACATATGCTGGTAGCTGGGTAGAGATGGTGTTAGTTCCGAGCGATGGCTGTTTCTTCTGCTTAGTGAAGAAATCGTGGAGATGGCATTCCCTCTTAATTGTGGTTTGATAAACACAAGATCTAGCCATCTCTGTTGTTTCATAACAACGCACTGTAAAATGTTCCCAGCACAAAAGCAAACATTTTGTCGGCCCGATCCACACTCGGGTATTTCAGACAAACCTCATCCAATTTCGAGCAAACTTAAGGTTTTTCGGCTATTGGTGTAGCATGAAACATCCCCAAATGTAATTTTTAGAAATAGCCCACCGCAAACATAGATTAAGAAAGGTACTTTTATGACGAACGAGCACATCCCAGATTGCTCTTCAAATCCAAGAAAAAACTATTTTCCTCCCAAAGAGAGGTATTAAAGGTCCAAAAAGCACTCCTTCGATTAGACTATGGTGAAAGGAGGTCCAATATAATCATAGAATGGTCAGAGAACTCCAAAGGAAAACATTATTGGTATTGAAAATTAGATTAACCTGCTATTTACAAAGGTAATACCTATCGAATCTTGCCAAAGTAATCAGACATTGTGAACAGCGACACCATGAACTTCTGCCCGCTCGGGCGTTGCTCTTGCCAAGCATCGACTCGTTTTAACTTCTTGACCATGGAAACAAATTTGACCCGAGTGAGATTCAAGCGATAAGAAGGGCGAACCCATCACTTGATTGGTCAATGCTGTGAAGTACTTCCATCCACCCCATTTCGGCTCATTTTGGGAAAAGGTCCAAACATAATTGGTCACCAGCTTAAATCACCAGCCGATGTGAGATGACTGCATTTTCATGGAAACCCAGTAATGGGGACAGCCATGTTTCCAATCCAGTTGAGTGGTGCATGAAAGCAAGGCATGCCGTGGCCTGTGCTTGCAGCATGAAAGCAAGGTTGTTGGGCTGGAGCGGAGCGGTGGGGGGCAATCAAAAATATTATTTTCAGAAATATTTTTAGTAGGATTGTTTCATCAATTGATACGAGTGCAAATCACTAAATTATTCCTTTTGGGTTGCTTAAATATGAGTATTTTTTTTCTCTTCTTGCTTTCTTTCCTTCAGGAGATGAATTTCATTAGTTTTCTGCTTTTCCTGTTGTTTAATGCTTATTTTTCTGCCTTGTATATTTATGGCACCTTATTTAGTTATGTTTGTGGAGCTTGACATGCTCAATCCAAAATGACTAA
Organism: Eptatretus atami; assembly: GCA_035128595.1. Taxonomy (NCBI): domain Eukaryota; kingdom Metazoa; phylum Chordata; class Myxini; order Myxiniformes; family Myxinidae; genus Eptatretus; species Eptatretus atami. The sequence continues at coordinate 74,776,355 of CM068957.1, read as the reverse complement.
ACATTGGGATACGGCACTTTCTTGATGGGTTAAATGACCTTTTGATGCGCATGTCATTTTCTCCAAATATGTCTAATTCAGAGGATAATTTATTGTTGGTGACATGATGATTGCTTATGTTTTCACCAATATTTTGAGGGAGGATTGAAAGGATTTTAATCTGTGACAGTGCAGAAATCATTATTTTCTCATTGCACGATCAGAATTGCAGGGATTAAAGTTTGTTGTGACATAACAATGCTGCCAAGCAACCTCTTGTCCTTTATATCCCAAGATTGAACCCTTCACATTAATATTTGGAGACGAGCTTGTGTTAATAAAGATGTTATTACATGATCCCGTATTCAATATTGCAGAGCTTATGATCCAGCCGAGGTATTGGTGAATGCTGACGTATTAGAAACTGCCGGCGCAAAGATGTGAACTTTGTGAAATTGCTCTGTACATCATACAAATATAAAATAATGGAGAGAGAGGGTAGGTGGCACGTGAAGATGCATCGTGAGTGAGACGGGGTTTTTTTTATTTTTATTTTTTTGAAACCATAATTTAATTACGATTACTTGCTTTTTAAAAATTCTTTGTACAATAGGCTCATCAATAATCAACAAAAATCTAATATTGTTTAGATATAAAATATTGCTCCAGATATATGTTAAATGTGTTTTTTCTCACGCTTTGCAAAGCTCAACCCTGGGCAGTTTAATGTCGATGAAAAGATCGAACATGTAATTAAAAATAAGAGAGATATTATGTACCTTTACACAGCTTTGATTCTGGTATCCCACGAGACCGACATATTTATGCTGATATGCACCTCTATTTTACTGATTGCATAAATGATAAGCCAGTTGTTTGTGAGAGGAAAAATCATATTTTATTATTTGTGGTAAGCATTTACAGTTTGTTTGTTTTTTGTATACATAATCGATGCTCGTGAAAGAGCTAGTACGAGTACACTGAACAGATCAGGACACAACAGGACAAAAGGAACAGCAAAGAGAGGTGAGGAATCAGCCGAAGGCCAAAACAGAGGGAGGCAGATAAACAATGGGTGTGGGGAGGAATGGGAGGCAGGAGAGGAAGCAATTGTGGACAATCTGAGATGGAAGTGAACAGGTGTCTTGAAGACTTGGAGGGAAGAATGAGATTGAAGAGAATGTGAAAGTTGGTTCCACAGGTGGGAAAAAGGAGGAACAAATGAGTGGAGGTGAGCAGTGATCCTGCATTTAGGTAGTTTCACCAGAAGGGGGTTGATGGTGGACGTTGTTTTAATTTGCTGACGTTTCCTTCTCTGGCTGAAGTTTAGTGCACTTCTTTTGAGTCTATCATGATTGCTGACATGTACTAGATCTCAGTTGGAGGACCTTTACCAATACGGAATTTTTTTTTTTAAGAATGTTGAAAGCAACGTCCACAGTGATTGTTATTGATTGTCAAACAAAGCACTCTCTCAGTTTATGCAAATGCAGAAGTTATTTTTCTTCAACCTATCATTGGTCATTTGAGTCTGGTTGTTTATCAATATGATAATTCTAAACAATTTGAAATGTAAAGCTGAGCATGAGTAAATACTGCATCCTCTGATGCCACAGATCTGATTAATAACATTAATGAAAAGAATGCAATCATGTGTAAACACGTGCTCACGTATGCTCTTCTGATGTTGTGGTAAGGCAGCTTCTGCTGCCCACAATGCAACCACTCTCTGAGATAGCAAGCAGTGTAACCTGGTGTGAAAGAATATCTGAGTTTGACTTGCTGTGTCAGACTTTTCCTCAAACTTTTTCTGCTCAGACTGACTCTCACGGACTATACAGGTAACAAATCTCATCTGAGTCTCTCTCAGCAACCGCTCGTCAGACACAAAGTCTGACCAGCGATAGCCAACGATTCTCTGAAGAGACCTAGTACCGAAGGTGCTAAGTCTCCATCTCAGATTATTGGTCAGAATCCAAGTCTCACATCCATAGAGCAAGACTGGAAGGACAAAGGACTTGGACTCCTGCATAGGTACTGACCGCCACGCCCCATGATCCAGTGAATCCATGACTCCCCAGGCCCGACCCAGACGTCTATCGACGTCTGACTCACAGCATACTGAAACCTGAATATCACTGCCAAGGTCAGTGAATCTCTCCGTGACCTCAACATCCTTGCCACAAACAGGTACAAACAAAATAGCAGCATCCAATATGTCATTGAAAGCCTGGATCTTAGTTTTAACCGAGGAAACCAGTAATCCCAGTCGTTCAACGCCTCATTCAGCACCTGGAAGGTCCTCATAAGGATGTCCAGCATCTCCGCAAGGTTGACTGCATCATCTGCAAAATCAAGGTCAGAGGTCTTGACACTCCCAAATAATGCACCACAGCTTGATCTCTCTGACATCCTCCCCAGAATCCAGTCTAACGAAGTGCTGAAAAGTGTGGGGGTCAGTACATACCCCTGACAAACTCCAGTAACAATTGGAATTAAGTTGGAGATGGAACAACCACATCGCACAGCACTCTCAGTTCCAGAGTATAGTTCAGAAATCAGTTTGATCAGTTTTGGTGGCATTCCACGATGATCGGGAATCCTCCAGTGGACATCCCAATTCACTGAATCAAATGCTTTGCGGAGACCAACATACGCTGCCAGCAGCCCCTGCTGAAACTCTCGTCTGCGTTCGGTGAGTACCCGAAGAGCAAGGATATGGTCAATTGATGACCTCTTTGATGTAAAGCTTGACTGCTCTGGGCACTGATGTTCAAGCAGATGGTGGCGAAACCTATCGAGAATTATCCGAGCAAAGACCTTGCTCGGCACTGAGAAACAGCGTCACCCCTCGGTAGTTGTTCATTCCTGTGATCACCCTTCCCATTCCAGAGAGGGATAACAAGGACACTCTTCCAGTCATTTTGGATGATGCCTGTGCTCCAGACATAGCACAGAACTGCATGCAATGATACGAGCATCACATTTCCACCAGCCTTGAGAAGTTCAGCATGGATGCCATAGATCTCAGGAGCTTTACCCCCTTTCAACTGGTTCACCACAGCCTGTGTTTCTACAAACAAAGGTGGTTCACAGTTGATTGGAGGGTCAGCAATAGGGTTAGTAACACTCCTCACATCCAACTCAACAGCTGATGTGTCAGCTTGATACAGCCGCTCAAAGTAACCAGCCTCGTGTTACCTTCACTTCGGACTCCTCTGTCAAGAGCTCACCATACTCCGCTCTAACTGCACCACATCAAGGGATGAGCTTGGAGGAATGCAATGCACAAATTTCTTTGTAAGCAGGACGAGACTCACTTGACCACAGATGATGCTCTACTGCTTCACAGATTCCTCACACATTGGCCTTCTTGTCCGCCCTCAGTGGTCATACAGTTTTACGCCTCAGCTTCCTGAACTGCTCAGCTCCACCATTAAATCTGGCCCTGTGAATGATCAATGGTATCCAGTGTCTCTTGGGAGACAAAGTTCTTCTTCACCTGACGGTGAGTTCTAAGACGACCAATGGCAACATCAAGGATGGTAGCAACACCAACATCAAGGATCAATGGCAACACCAAGATAATACACTTGTTGACCGGTAGCCTTGAATGCTGCACTCCACAACTCTTCAGGATCCCTCGAAACACCCAGACACACCAGATCCCCACTCAGCCTGTTCGCAAACTCCTCAGTTGCCCTCTCACCTTGATCTTGCCAACATCCAGCCTAGGCTGTGATGGGACCATTTTCCTGGATTTGAGTTGCAACTTCAGAGTTGCTACCACAAGCCTGTGATCGGTATTGAGGAACTGAGCACTCCGGTAGACCCTGCAGTTCTGGATCATCCTCCAGCGACCATCAATGAGCACATGGTCGATCTCCTTTGCCACACCACCAGCATTGGAATACCAAGTCCAGCGATGAGCCTTTGCGCACTGAAACCATGAACCACCCACCCTAAGTCCACGACTTCTTGCAAAGTCAAGGAACTTAGTGCTATTCTGGTCACAGTTCCAGACCCATGGGGACCGACGCATGTCTCATAACCATCCCTATCAGTGCTAACTGATGCAATGAAATCCCCCAAGACGAGAAGAGTATCTCACCTGGTGCACTGATCAACCACAGACTCGAGCGAGGCATAGAATGTCTCCTTCACAGTGAGATCATTCGTCTCAGTCAGAGCATACACAGAGACCAAGATAACACTTAAAGAGTGACGAATCCCCCATCTTATAATACACTTGTTGACCGGTGTTACCTCTTATCATGGGAGTCAGCTTTTTGGATACAGCTGCAGCAACTCCTTGGACATTGTAACCATCAGCGACCAGAGCAGTAGTAGGTATAACCATCTGCCATGATCTCACCACTATCCCGTGGCCGAATCAAATACGTACAGTACTGCATTGGAGTCATCAGAAGGAACCCGAAAAAGCAAAGATGAAGTCATCAGGAGGAACCTGGATAGGATTCGGGCTTCAGCTGCTACTCCTCCACCTTCAAACCCATCCAGAGACAGCAAGTGTCTTATTCAAAAAAAAATATCTAAAAGAACACAGATTCAAAAAATGTCATTTTCTAAGTTTAAAAAGGGAATAACTCTGAAAAATTGATGAAATTCCCTGAAACTCAAACTTCTTATGTAGCTTATCATAATAAAGCCATGTGCCAAGTTTCAGTTGAATATGTTAAAGGGCATGGGAAAAATGTCTGAAAATCCACAGGTGGGACGGACAGACTTAGTCGGAGAGCAAACCTCTAGTCCCATCCGGTGAAACCAATAAGCAACTAAAAAACAGTGGAAAGTTGGGCAACACACCAACAGTAGAGGGACGCAACAGAGGGACAGTTAGAGGAAGAATAGGCAAGCTGCAGAATGCGAGCTCTGGGAGGAGGGGTGGGAGGGCACAGGGCTGAAGTATAGATGGATACATCCTCAAACACAACAAGAAGGGGGCTGGAATGAGAAGAAAGGAAACCTGGGATGAACCAGCAATTGATCACAAAACCGAAAGGAGGATGGATGGATGGAGAGAGGAGAAAACAGCCTGGAAAGGAAGGTTTGGGCTTAGCGAGTGTTTATGAGGATACAAAACATCATGAATATGGATGAGGGCGTGACTTGGGCGAAGGTGAACAGCTATATTGAAGCCCTGAGATTGAGAGAGTGAGAGAGGAATGAGACTGAACAGATTTAAGAAGTTGGTTCTGCAGGTGAGATAAATTAATGTATTGTTTATTTTTTATTTATTTTTAAGATCGACATTGCCACACACATCCCTGTTTTTTTTGAAGATCTACATTGCCACATACAGATGGTTCCTATGATATATTGACATTATGGTAACAATATGTTTATGCCAGTGTGTCTTGGCATGAACAGATGGTTCCAATGATGTCTTTATTCTGATTCGTACTTACCTATGTATTGATCCCACTTTCCCGCTTTTGTTGTGTTATTCTGCACTTCTCAGATACCAGTGCTGATGGTGCTGCAGCAGCAACAGAAAATATGGCTGATGCAGTGACACATGCACGCTTTGTTGGTACAGACCCGGCCAGTGATGAAGTTGTACTGATGAAGATTCTCCAAGTGAGTATTTTTTTTTGTACTACTTGTGCATTTCTTACTTTTATTACTTTTCTTACATTGGAATACTCCTTTCTTTCAAGGCGTGTGTGTCAGTCTGCATTGGTCGTATGGAACGAGGTTTGGCTGACAATTCCAGCCTTAGCGTGTCATAAGAGCCGAAGATGGTTTGCTCTGACTTGGAATGCACAACGTTTTCGTAATAACATCGTTAAGGTTATGGGAGGTTAAATGGATACTAATAAAGTCAAGCAGCAACCAAACACCTTCCTGAATTTTGGAAAGTGTTGTAGGATATTTGGAACAAAATTGCACAATGATATACTGATAAGCATGTCTAGTGTTGGCTTCGCGGTTAAGGTGGCTGGCTTGGGACCTTAGAGTCCTGAGTTCAAGCCCCTGATATCGTTGAATTAAGAACAGGTGGGGTTGACTCAGCCTGTCATCCTTCCGAGGTCGGCAAAATGAGTACCAGTGTACTGGGGTAATCACCATTTGGGGTAACCTGTGTCGGAGTGGCGACCCATCCAGGACTGTGCTCCTTGTCAATGAAACTGCCTCAGCAGCCCTATGCGCCTTTATGGCATGAAAGGAATGGTAAAAGAAAATACAAAGATATTGATAAACTGTAAAGGAGCATGTAAACAACATGTCATAGCAAAAGGTTCTACATATGGCAAAAGGCTTAGTTTCCAAATACTAATGCACTGTACAATGTATTCATGTTATATTTGTATATGTTCTTTCATAATGCATTGTATATGTATTACTTGCATCTCTCAGCTGCAATTACTCATTTGGGCATATTCTGTGTTTCAATAATTACTTCTAATCCTATGTGCAATATATAGGGCGTCTCAATAAAATGTATACAGCCTTCAAAATGAAACACAAAGACGGGGCGATGTTGAGTGTTACGAATACCTAAGAAATGTCGTGAGTGTGTGATGGAATGAATGCACACCAACAGTCAGCTATTACCCATCATGAGGCAGTTCAGAATGACAAAATAGAATAGTTTTCAATGTATAAAGTCTGTATATATTTTATTGAGGCAGTATTTGTGTTTGTGTCGTTGGTTGTCATCTCCATTTGCGGGTTTTGGAAGATGGAACGAAGTCCTCACAGGACTCAAAGTATCCACCTTCACTTTGGTAAGGTCTCTCAGTTCATGGACCAAGCTGTTCCACTTTTGTTGTTCTCAGAGTTTTGTTCTGCAGGCTCTTCTCAGGATCATCACGGAACCCTGGACTGCCTCCAATTGTAGTTTGTTTGTGGTAATATTCTTGGGGATAGATTTCAACATCTCAGTGAGGTTCTTTATAATTCCTGTTGCTCCAATTATCACTGGTGGTGCAATTTCAACACTTCAGCTTCCAATATCTCTTGATATCATTTTTTTAGGTCCTGGTATTTGGTCTCTTTTTTTGATTTCTGCATTATTTAAGCTAAAATTGCTGGGTACGGATATCTAAGTCAGCAATGCTGTCTTTTCCTTTTTGTTCCTGAGAACAATGTCCAGTCGCAAGGCTTTATTTTCTATGTTCATGTTTGGGATCATATGGTCATACGTGAGCATAACATCCCCTTATTTTCAATGGTTGCCCTTGGTTTGTGTTTCCATAACTTTTCTGGAACTGGGATGTTTAAATTTTTTCGGATATCCCAATGAATCATTTTGCATACTTTGTTGTGCCGTTGTGTGGAAAGTTGTACTGATAGTTGTACGGATTTTCAGGCATCCTGAAAGCCGGTGCCTCGTACTTTCTGTTTTTGTCTTGCAGAACCTACACTTGTCCATCTAGCTCAGTCCTGCCATCTTTTAAAATCCATTGGTGTAGTGTCCTTGATCTCGGGCATTTATTATTATTTGTTCTTCGTCCCAGTTGGGCTGACCTCCTCTTCGCCATTCCAATGAGCCTTCTTTGTCGATCCTAACTCGGTCCAATTATTTTTTGTATTTTCCTGCTCTTTTGTCGTTCTCCCAGCTGTTGGTGTATATTTGTTTGTATTTCTTTTTATTTATTTATTTTATCTCTTTTGCAATTGTTGGGGCTGTATTTGTTGCTGTTTCATTTTCCTGTGCAGTATCTTCCATTCGCACCTGTTTTTGGAAATTCCTTGCAAGGTGAATTTGGGATACTTTTTCAGTTTTATTGGGTTCATTATTGTTTACAAATTTAATCCGGTAGTCTGTTGAGCATTTCACATACTCAGCTCGTCCAACACTCGTCGCTCTGTGCACCTGTTTTACCTTCAGGCCGCTCCCTCCCTCTCGTCTTGGCAGGTACATTCTTGGGATGCACTGGGTTTGTAGAACATTTATGGATGGTAAGGCGTTTCTTTATTTCGATGTCCTACTGTGTATTGATTTCTGAATGGGGCCAGTTTATTATTCCACCGCTGTATTGGAACACTGGTAGTGCGAGTTGGCTTATGGCTTTGATTTTGTTTCTTGGGAAGAGATATGTTTTCAGGATCAGCTTCGTTCTTCAGAGGTATTCTTTGACGATTGTTTTGCACATTTGTTTGTGACCTATTCAGTGGCCCTCTTCTACTCCGAGGTATTTGTATGATGCTTCGTTTTCTAACTGCTGTTTTGTTGTTTCAAGGTCAATTTTTATGTTGTCTGTTATTGTTGGTTTACCTTGTTCAAGTGTGCACTTGGTGCATTTATCTCGTATGAATTCCATTTGAATGTCTTCAGAGAACCGTTTTACTAGTTTTAGCTGTTCAGTCAATTTTTCGTCATTCAGTGCAAAGAGCTTTAAATCATCCATGTGTTGGAGATGTGTCACCTTTCCTGTTTCTTTGGATGCTCTTCTATTTGTTGTTCGGGTGTATCTGTGTCCTTGTTTGTTGATGGGGTTACTCAATGGGTCCAGAGCCAGACAAAACAAGAGAGGGGAAACACTGTCTCCCTGGAAGATCCCACGCCATATCTTCACATCTAATATTTCGATATTGCCGTTTGAGTGCTGTTTTTCATGTTTCAATGTGGTATTCCAGAGCTCCATTGCTTTCTTAATCAGTTTGATTGTTTGTGGATTCATTTTGTATATTTGCATGCATTTTGTCATCCATGAATGTGGGACACTGTCAAAAGCTTTCTTATTATCTATGCAGGCGGTGGACAATTTGGTTCTTCACATTTTGCAATTTTCAAGTATGGCCTTGTTCAGTTGTACGTGGTCATTTGTTCCATAACAACCTCTCTTGCATCCCTTTTGTTCTGCCTCTAAACCTCCTTGTTGTGTTAGGTGGTGGTACATCATTTCTGTGATGATTCCTGTTCAACGTTTGCATGTTGTTGGTAGGCATGTCATTGGCCAGTATTTGTGAGAAAGCTGGGTTTCTTCAGATTTGGGGAGGAGAAATGTTATTTTATTCGACAAGCCACTCATCCACTTTCTTTTCCTCTTGGACCAGTTCATTGAATGTCTTGGCATAGCGATTGTGGAGAACATTAAGTTGTTTTAGCCACAAGTTTGGAATTCCATCTGGGTCGAGGCTTTTAAAGTTTGGCAATTTTTGAAGTTGTTTTCAAATTTGTTTTCTTCACATTCATCACTGGGGCATTTCCTCTAGGAGTCTAGGTCTAGATGGTGCTTCTTCTTTTCAAAGTCTGGGATCCATTCTGCTTCCTTGTTATGTTCCTTTCGATCTTCAAAAATTCCTTTCCAGAATTTTTCAAGCTTTTCTTTTTCAGGGGGAGTTGACACATTCTGCGCTTGTTTCCCGAATTCACTTTTAGAATCTCTTTGGGTTACTCTCAAACATGTGGTTTTGTTTTCTCTTGTTGTTTGCTTCTTCATAGTTTTTTTTTTTTTTTAATCTTCCTTGCTAACATTTCCATTTCACCTTTTTAATTATTTTTTTTTCAGCACCAGAACTTGAGGTTTTTATCTTTGAATTGGAATTTGTTCTTCATTCTTTGGATTCTCTTTTTTAGTTTTGGGTTTCTGTTTCCTTTCCTGAACTGTTGTATCTGATCTACTTCCTTCCTCAATTTCTCTCTTTGTGTGTCTAATCTCTGTTTCCATGGTAGGATTTGGCTTGTATTTGTAGGGCCTGGTTTTTTTTGCATTGTGGGTAGGATAGGATATGCATTACTCTCTGAGGTTCGGATACCTGATTGTGGCGAGATCATGGCGGGTGGTTACACCTCCGATTGATCTAGTCGCTCTGATGGTTACCATGCCCAAGGAGTTTCTGGAGGTGTGTCTATTAAGCTGACTCACATGATAATTGAGGTAACACCGGTCATTGAGCGAATTATGAGACTAAGGATTCGTCACTCCTTGGGTGTCATTTCCCTGGTCTCTGGAAATGCTCCACCTAAGGGGAGAAATCTCACCACGAAGGACACATTATATGTCACGCTCAAGTCTATGGTTGATCGGTGCCCCAGGCGAGATACTCTTCTCGTCTTGGGGGATTTCAATGCATCAACTGGAACTAATAGGGATGGTTATGAGACATGCATTCGTCTGGAACTGTGAACCAGAATAGCACTAAGTTCCTTGACTTTGCAAGAAGTCATGGACTTCGGGTAGCTGGTTCATGGTTTCAGTGCCCACAGGCTCATCGCTGGACTTGGTATTTCAACGCTGGTGGTGTGGCAAAGGAGATTGACCATGTGCTCCTTGATGGTAGCTGGAGGATGATCCAGGACTGCAGGGTCTACCGGAGTGCTCAGTTCCTCAATACCGACCACAGGCTTTTTGAAGCAACTCTGACGTTGCAGCTTAAATCCAAGAGAATGGTACCATCCCAGCCAGGGCTGGATGTTGGCAAGCTCAAGGGTGAGAGGGTAGCTGAAGAGTTTGCAAACAAGCTGAGTGGAGATTTAGGGGGTCTGGGTGCTTTGTGGAGTCCTGAAGAGTTGTGGAGTGCCTTCAAGACCACCATCCTTGATGTTGCCGGTGGAAGTCTTGGAACTCACCGTATGGCAAAGAAAAATTTTGTCTCAAGGGACACTGGATACCATTGACCATAGTCGCCAGGCCAGGCTGAACGGCAGAGCTGAGCTGTTCAGGGAGCTGAGGCGTAAAACTGGATGTGCGCTCAGGCTGGACAAAGAGGCCTATGTGTGAGGAATCTCTGAGGGGGTAGAGCATCACCTGTGGTCAAGTGATTCTTGTCCTGCTTACAGGGGAATTCGCACATTGCGTTCCTCCAAGCCCATCCCTCGGTGAACTGCAGTTAGAGCGGAGGGTGGTGGGTTCGAGGAGACCGAAGTAAAGGCCCGCTGGGCCAGTTACTTTGAGTGGCTGTCCCAGGCTGATCCACCAGCTGTCGAGTTGGATGTCAGGGGTGTACTATCCCTATTGCGGACCCTCCAATCAACTGTGATCCACCTTCGTTTGTGGAAACACAGGCTGCGGTGAACTGGTTAAAATGGGGTAAAGCTCCTGGGATCTGTGGCATCCATGCTGAACTTCTCAAGGTTGGTGGAAATGCTGTACTCATGTCATTGCATGCAGTTCTGTGCTTTGCCTGGGGCACAGGCATCTGACTGGAAGAGGGGCCTTGTTGTCCTTCTGTGGAAAGGGAATGGTGATTGCCAGGACTGCAACAACTACCGAGGGGTGACGCTACTCTCAGTACCGGGCAAGGTCTTTGCTCGGATAGTTCTTGATAGGGTTTGCCATCATCTGCTTGAGCACCAGCGTCCAGGGCAGTCAGGCTTCACACCAAATAGGTCAACGATTGACCGTATCATTGCTCTTCAGGTCCTCACCGAATGCAGACGAGCGTTTTGGCAGGGGCTGCTTGCATAATATGTTGATCTCTGCAAAGCTTTTGATTCATTGAATTGGGATGCCCTCTGGAGGATTCTTGGTCTTCGTGGGGTGCCACCAATACTGATCAATCTGATGTCTGAACTATACTCTGGTACTGAGACTGCTGTTAGATGTGGTGACATCTCTGACTTATTTCCAGTTGTGACTGGAGTTATTCAGGGGTGTGTTCTGGCCCCCACACTTTTCAGCACTTGCATGGACTGGATTCTGGGGATGATGTCGGAGAGATCAAGCTGCGATGCATCGTTTGGGCATGTCAAGATCTCTGACCTTGAT
>CM068957.1:74741327-74762882 GCA_035128595.1 Eptatretus atami | reverse complement strand
CGCGTTTGCGTGCTTTTGTATGCCCCCCCCCTCTCTTTCAAAGATGACCTGGTTATACAATCATTGTTAGCTCACATGGACTTTAGTCAGGTGAGCTTATGCGATCGAGTAGTGTCCGTAGGTGAGTCAGTCAGTGAGTCAGTCAGTCCGTAAACACTTCAGTCATTATCGCTTGAACCAAACACATGATTTTGATGAAACTTGGCCACAAGCTTCATATCTGTGCCGAAGAAAGGTTTATTGATCGCATCAAAATCTGCACGCATTAAAAAGGGTCAACCAGGGGGGGGTTACCCCCCAAAATAGGTATTTGGTCTCTTCTCCGAAACTACACACACAATTTCGCTGAACTTGACCACAACCTTCAACACTAGTGATGTCCCAAAATGTATCGACCGCATCAAAATCTGCCCTCATTAAGGGGGTCTACGAGGTGGAGTTTGACCCCCCAAAAGAGTTATTTGCTCTCTTCTCCGAAACTACACACACAATTTTGATGAAACGTGACCACAATCTTCATCACCCATCATGTGCCATAGTTTATCGACTGCATCAAAATCGGTGCTCATCAAGGGGGTCTACGAGTGGGTGGGGGGGGTGGGGAGTTGACCCCCAAAATAGGTATTTGCTCTCTTCTCCGAAACTACACACACAATTTTGATGAAACTTAACCACTACTATCATCACCCGTCATGTATCGAAGTGTATTGACTGCATTAAAATCTATACTCATTTAGGGAGTCTATGGGAGGGAGGGGAGGGGGGGAGGCATAAAACGAGTTTCCTTCAATGAGAGTAACATCTGTGCAGGGTGAGAGGTTGGAAGTGTGCTTGTCAAAATTCCTAAATATTTTATATTTTATTGTAACGGTTGCCTGACTCAGACCAATGTCCTGAACCGAATCCTGACGAAACGAGGTAGACCAAGAGGTTGCTGTGTTGTCAAATCTGTCACCTTCACAATCCCCCAATTTATCGATGGTCAGTCAAAAAATACTATTCGTCAACCAACTTGAAAGGCCAAAACAGTCTTTCCTTCGGTTTTCAGGGAACAGAAAACTCTAACGAGAATCTGTCGCGTCAACTGATCGTCCGTCAAATAGAGGGGCCGAGCAATTGAACCCAAGACAACCCAGCTAAAGGTTTAAGAAGGCCTCCGAACGAGGTTCGTGCCAAACTTCCTTCCCACAGTCGCGCGTATTGTGCGCTGGGGTGATGATGCCAAATAAACTAACCATGCACAGCCAACTCACAATGGTGAGAACAGGTGTTAATTGTTAATAAAAGTGTTGGGAGACCAAGGGAAGAGAGAAAAGCATTTATTACCATAATTTTTCTTATGCACTTTATAATTATAAAACCCACGCGCCCACAATTTCTCAGTGGCTTTACGTGCGAACTTATCCAGTCATCCGACAGATAGGGAGTGACAAGACAGATGTGGAACCTTTCCCCCACGCGATGGCGTTCCAAACCCCACGCCTTTCCCCCACGCGTGCGGCGGGAACGGGAGGGAGAGAGGGATGCCTCCTGTTGCATTCATGTCCGACTACTTTACAGGGCTTGCTCACAACCAATTCGCTGAAGCTCCATTGAGCTTCTGTGTCCAGTTTCTTTGGGGTCCTGCTCACAGCCAACGCAATTTCACGTCCGCTCTGGACTCTGGACGTGAACCCTCATTTTATGAGCTCCCGCGGCTGAGAAATTAACTTGCGACCATGCGCTGATTGGTTCTCCACACGAACCACCATTTTTGCCGCAACATACCCATCATTGTCATGGTGTGCGGTGACTCCTTCCCTCGGCGTACGGCCACAAATGCCCTCGTGACGCCCAGATGGGAACCACTCGCCTTCAATGGAGTGGTCTTTATTCCGTTAAAGAAAAACATGCAAACAGATAACGAAAGAATGATCTTAGGGCTCAAGAATGGGAGAGTGGAGGTGAAGACACATATGGAGGGGGAGTAGTCCAGGCACCCTGTGGATATACCCGAAACAAATTAGCAATATTGATGTTTTCGGACATTATTTTCCAAGTCCTTATACATCTGGGAGATTCATATTAAAAATCTACCAAAATAAAAATAGTGGAACATATTTTAGGAGACAGTTTAGCCGTACCCCTTAAATTCCAGAAATTGATTCGGGTGAAAATACAAAATAACAGAAATACATACAAATGCTTTCAAAATGAGTTATAAATGTTATGGATGAATCATATAGTCATATTAAATGTCACTATTAGTCCAGTTTATACAAACACCAAGAGTTCAGTAGAGTGCAAACCCTGTCCGGCCAAAAACGCGGATCGATTTTTACCTCAATACCGATGACTTGTTGTGTCATGTAAAGCACAAAATAGGACAATGTACTCCATTTATGTTTATAATATGATCTACATACAAATATCCATGACCATGATTCTTAAAATGTGTAGCTCTGCAAGTTTTACACTGTGTGAATCGGTTTAGTAATGATTTATGATGATTTTTTTTGCAGAAAGTCTGAAGTGAAACATCAAGTGAATGACTGTGTAATTTGCCAAAAAACAGTGTCAGGTGGAGAGCGAACTGTTACATTAACACAAGGATGTGATGGTATCCTGAAAGCCAGCGAAGCCAGAGGCAAAGATATAACAGTCGCAGCTGGCCAGTCTGTCCATGTGAAGTGCAGAAGTGACACTACACCATAGATCAATCCTGTATCACAACAAACGTAAACTTTCTGGTGAACAGGATCATCATCTTCAGCACACACTTAGATCGAAAGAAACTACATTCAGTTATGACGAGGATTGTGTATTGTGTGGTTGTCCAGATGTATACAAAGGCAAGAAATCAGAACATAAACTTATTCCTGTTAGAACAATGGATTTCCAGAACAAAATACTGAAGGCATGTGATGAGTTGAAGGGAGAATGGCTGACATTGTAAGAGTAGGTGCTTTTGTTCAAGACCTGCCTGCTGCAGATGCAGTATATCACAACATTTGTAGTGTTAACTTTAGAACAGGGAAACAAGTGCCAATCGTTTTCAGCAAGCCATAGAGCAGAGAGCTGCAAAATGCAAGAAAATCAGTGGAAGTGGCAGACCCAAGGACTCAAAAAAATCCGAAGCTTTTCAAGCAGTAGTAGAGTATCTTGAAAACAATGATGACGAGCAGGTGACCATCAACGATTTGATAAGCAAGATGAAAGAATATCTCCAGATACTGACATAGAGCCGTACAGCTTTCCAATATGAAATCTGAACTAAAAAAACATTTCAGTGACAGAATAATCATCACAGAGAATCAATGGCAAACAAAATGTAGTAACATTTCACACCACCGCTTCCAACATCCTACATAATTTTCATCAACAAACGATGCAAGGCAAAAAGGATGAGAAGACCCACATAATTGAAGCAGCAGCTAAGTTCATAAAACAGGACATAAAAGACCTTGATCAGACCAGAACACCTATCCCACTGCCACCGAAATATCAACAGAAACAGCACTGGAGTTCGTGCCACCATCCTTGCAGCAGTTGTTAAACACAATATCTGTTGGAAAAGATCGAAGCACCAAAATTGCTTCATAGGACAGCGATCATGCAGGCAACGCGGCCTCGTATCCTTCTTGCGCACATTACAAATTGGTTTGGGTGTTCAAATGCAACCACTTCCAATCAAAATTTTTGGTGGATTCTTTATATCACCATGGGTTTTCCTGCTCTTACAGTGACGTGAAGAAGTACGAAAGAAGTTCTTCAGTTGCACATGGCACAGAGATTCAAAACTTCAGTACAAACAATTTTATACAATATTCTGCTGACAATGTTGACCACAATGTGAGAAGTATTGACGGCAAGGGTACGTTCCATGGTATGGGAATTATTGCTATGGTGACACCCGGGCCAAAATCATCAAGAACCATTCCAAGAGTGAAAGTCACATCTGGTGATATTGCTTCTGTGGACGGATAAATGTTCAGCACTTCTTCTCAGAAAGAGATAGCCTCCAGTCTCTCCTCTACCAGCCAATAACAAACCAAATGCGAAAGAACCATGTGCAGATGTAGATCTACTTTGGAAGTCATCGCTGCTGCTGAAAGTCCCAAAACCCCATGGTCTGGTTCATGCAGCTCATCCACAAAGGAGAACATCCTGGTGTGTCTCGGTCATGTTTCTCCCCATGATTGATTTGGATCCAAACGATCTCACCTGCATTTATTCTACATTAAAATTCATATCTTCCTATGCAAGTCAGTACCAAGCATACCCAGTGGTGACATTTGATCAACTGTTATGGTGGAAGGCACACATAATGGTAGAGAATCTTCCTGAATTGCAACCAACTGTCGTTCGTTGGAGCCTTCCATACAAAAATGAGCTTCCTGGATCCATTGGCCACCTGATGAGTGGATCAGGCCTTCAGGAGCTGTTGGAAGTAGTGTATGCTGACAACACAGACATACTGGTCCTGCTAATTCACCATGCTGTACATGTCGAAAAACAACATATGGTTCCAGCCAAACCCAAAGAGAAGAATACAAAGGCTCACGGTGCTGGATATTGCCAGCAACAGACACTACCTTGGGAGTAATGTATGCAGCAATATTATCTTCGCTCATGCACTACTCGGATGTGACACCACGTCAAGGGTGTTTGGATCACTGGTAACGTCTTTGCTAGACAAGCAGAGGTGTTTCTTGATTCCACGTCAAACACGGAGGATGTCGTCAAGGCAGGAGAACTTTGTCTTGTCTCCTTGTATAATGGAGATGACGATGAAAGCCTGGATGACCTGAGGCTTCGCACATTTTATTCCAAAACCACACGAAAGTACTGCAGCAGTTGAGCCACACAGTCTGCCTCCAACATCAGCTGCAGCTAAATATCACAGCCTCAGAGTGTATCAACAGATTCAAGTGTGGTTCGGCCATGGTGACCAAGTACCTCCAGATCAATGGGGCTGGAAAGTGAGTGAAGGGAAACTGGCCCCAATTTTGACCGACAATACACCAGCACCACAAATTTACTGAAAGTGATACGGTGTAATTGTGAAACAGGGTGCTACAGTTTGAGATGTATCTGCCGAAAAAATGATTGGATTGTTCCATGGCCTGCGTGTAATGTCGTGGGGTGTGTGCAAACATTTCACTGTCGGCTGACACAGACTCGGAGGAAGACCCAACAGAGCGTTAATTTGAGTTTTCGATGGCCGTGGCCTCCCGATGTTTCACAACAATTCAGCTTCAATTGTGATTAATTATTTAACCCTGGTGATACAGATGTACTTGATGTGTTATACTATGTATATAATGTACTATTTAAAGTTACATAAATTTTATAAACGCGAGACTTCAAGATGTGAAATGTTGTTACCGTACGTACTGTGGCCAGCCGCCGCGGAGCCCGGTCACCGCCAATTTTACGAATGTGGAATCATTCTGACCCATATCAAGTATTTCTATAGGTTTAGATTATGTTTTTAACTTCCAGTGCAAATATCTGATGCTCCTGACGTATATTAAACTATTGTTTATAAGACTGAAACACATTTTTGTTATTTTTCATTTTCGACATTCAAATTTTTGAATTTTACGGGTGGGGATAAGTTTTCTCAAAAAAAAAAAATGTTCCACTGAATAGATTTTGGTGATTTTTTAATATGATAGTCCAGGTACATCCTAGAAAATAATCCAAAAACAGGTTTGAAAACTATTGCAATTTGTTTCGGGTTACCACCTTTTTCAGCACAGGGTGCCCGGACTAGAGGGGAATCAACATTATCAGCTCCAAATACATTCTTCAATATGTTCCCTATAATTTGCACATAGATACTGTACTCTTATGCTTGCCATTTACTAATGCAATAACTAAGCTATATTACTCCCATTACCCTCGATCATGTTCTCACAACAATGTATATTTCATTTTGTAAAGTTACACTTTTGTATCATTTTGTCCTTTCTGCCGAATGGAAATAATTTCTTCATTTTCCATTTGCTCAGTGTGTCTTTTTTTTTCCCCTGCACCTTCAAGAAAAAAAACTACTCATCCTCTGGTTATTTTTTCTTGAATCCTCTTAAATGAGGACCTGCAAAACCCTCATCAGCCTCCCATCCCCCGCCCCTCCCAAAGAATAACAACATCCTCTCAGCCTCTTTCAGGAATGCAGTATTTTTCTGTGAATGCGTCTCGAGGAAAAAGTTTCCTCAGTTTGTTCCAGTGATTTTTACTCTTGTAGATCCTGCTGTGTTGATGTGTGTTTGGCATGTGTAACACAGAAAGCAGATGGGGAGTTTAGGGTCATCCTGGCAGGTGTATCTTCCCAAATTCCACCTTGAACTGTTTTAGACTCCATGAATAGCTAGACAGGGCTGATGCACTGTGAATGATTTAACTCCGCATCTGTTTTTCGGCAGGGGTTTTTTGTTTTTCGAGTCTGATCAGTCCGACATTTCTTCTCAGTAGATGTTGCAATGATGAGGTAAAAGTATTTTTTATTTTTTTTATTTATTTCCTGAAATTGTGTTGTTCCTCTTCTTCATTCTCTTTTTCATTTATTTCCTTTTGTGTGAAACTTTTTCACATTGTCAATGGGAAGAAGTTTTTGGAAAATGTATTTGTCTATATATTGTTGGTGGAAAAAAAATCTGGCATTTTTAAGATACATGAACGTGTGTGTGTGTGTGTGGGTGCGTGTGTGTGTGTGTGGTGTGTGTGTGGTGTGTGTGTGTGTGTGATATATATATGTATATATATAGTGTGTATATATTATATATATATATATATATATATATATATATATACATGTATACAGGGGGCTGCAAAAGTAGGTATACAGTAAGGATTACTAGTGGAGTGTGTGAATGCCGGGGGCAAACAGTTTGAACATTTGAGGATTTATATGTTTATTATTGGTATGTTATTATTGATATGCTTGTATAATCAATAAAATACATTTTGTGTGCATGTTTTGTTTTTCATTACTGTATACCTACTTTTGCAGCCCCCTGTATGTATATATATATATATATAAATCTCTATTATAATACCAAGCTTGCACACTAAAAACTTGGCTCGCCGTCACACGATCCCTATAAAATTGCTGTGGCACTTAGCGGACATGCCGCCAATGTTTGGAAGTCTTGGCGTTCCATAGTACCACTTGCATTTTGCAACATGCGTATTTTTGTCATTCCCCGTGTACGGTCTGTCATCTGCTACCAGCTATGTTGTACTGCTATCCCATGCATGTGCACGGGTATCGCTAGTATATATATATTATTTATTTATATAATTTATTTATTATATATATATATGTCTGGATACATATATATATATATATATAATATGTCTGGATATTATATATATATATCTGGATAATACAGTCAACCCCGCTTCATCGCGTTCACTATCGCGCCCCGGTTCATCGCGGGTTTTCCCTTGGAACGTAACTAATTTTTTCTGCGGATTCCCCCGGTACATCGCGGTAATAATATTATAAAATATAAATTATTTAAGCAATAAATTATAACACGTGGTGCTCGACCAGTCACACAACGCACGAGACAAATTTCGCTTGTGAACTACGAATATTTTCTACGTTTTTCTCCAAGCCCCACGATGGCGCCCAAACGCCCTGCACCTTCTAAGGCTTCTGGCAAGGAACCGAAGCGCAGAGGAAGTCCTGGACCTGCGAGAGTTAAGGTAAAGGTGCTCGATATATGCTTCGGGAAGGAAAAAGGTTTGCCGCCGTTGGACGAGCACTGCTCGTACCCAGCACCTCAAAACCGACCAGACCAGACTAGTCGATCTCCGGCACCTCAAACCCAATCACTGCCAAACCGACCAGACCAGACTAGTCGATCTCAGGCACCTCAAACCCAAACCGACCAGACCAGACGAATCGATTTTTTGGGGAGGCGTCCATTCATCGCGGATTTTCACTTAGCGCGGGAGGTTTGGAACTTGACCCCGCGAGAAACGGGGGATTACTGTATATATATATATATGGATATAAATATATGTATATATTATTATGGATATATATATATATATGTATATATATTTATGGACATATATATATATATTATATATATATATATATATATGTTTGGATATATGTGTATATGTGTATATGTATGGATATATATGTATATATATATATGTATGGATATATATGTATTTTACTTAAACTCTCTTCTTGTATGTATATACATATATGTACATGTATGTATGTTTCTTAAATACAGCCAAAATGGTACACGTTAGCACAAACATTTTAGGGCCACCTTACTCACCATTCGCCTGTGGTGTGCAGTATCAAGTTTCGTTGAAATCGGGAAACGAAAAAAATTATTAATAAATCAATTCCTGATTCAGTCAAGTACTCTTCTGGAGAATTTGATCAATGCAAACAACCTCAGCGGTATAGTTCGCTGGAGCTATCTTTTTTATTGAAATGATTTTTTTTCATCAACCACTGTCACAACGGGAACCCAATGGGTTCACGGGTCGTCTAGTAATAGATATGTAATCACACACAAATTTATGACTCCTTATTTTCATGATACCAATTAATCTGGCCTTATTACGTGGTCAGCCGTCGGAGGAAGATTGACCCAAGTCTTCCTCAAACCGGCTGCCCAGGCTTCTGGCATTTGATTTGAGCCTTTAATCGAATTTTGGAATTTTTCAGAATGCAGGTGACAAGACATACTCTTTCTGAAAGACACCATGAGATATTTTTTAATGTTCACCATCTCATGCAAGCAAACTTCTCCCTAGCTTTACATCCATCAGAGGGATGGTGTAGTTTGCAATGCAACACCCTGCTTTTGCAATGTTAAACCCTAATCTGACTGCTTATACTCAGGCCAAAAATCAAAGCCATGAAATTCAACAGCTTACATATAATTGTGCTACCCCCACATTATGCCATTGAGCACGTGCACACGCATGGTCATGCACACACACCTGCTCATACCTGCACACGCTCGGTGGGTTTGCAAGTTATACAGTTGACAAAATGTGACTTGCATTTGGAGATTCGTGAAGCACCAACTTGATCAAGTACCTCACTCGTGTTCTTCACTTACTTTCGTCACTCCATAAACTGTGCAGACTGACTCTGGTCCTTATAATGACTTGTTTTCTATTGTCTATGAATGTTTCTTTTATCATCACTTTTGCATTTCTGGGCCACAAGCCAGTGCAAAGTGAAAAACAAGAATTTCTCGAGCACAACAGCATTGATAGTCTGCTCAATCACTGCCCAACAACACCAAGCACACTCACTTTTAACTCGTGGTGTTCCTGCTCAAAATCTATCCTGTCCACTTAGCAGTATGCTTTAAGTATCTGCTGATCAGAAGCTGAGGGTCAGATTAGAAACTCGAAACACAAGTGCGCAGCGTTAGAGCACTGTACACAACTCGTGCACATTGATAGCACACCAGTTGTGAGCTGGGATTAAGCACATTGTCTATGTTGATGACGTACTCCGTCTTACGCTCTTTTGTGTCATGTTACACTGACATGACGTGTAATACTTGTTGTAATTGTGAAGCGGTGATTAAATGATGGGTTATACAGTAGCTCGGTCCTTGACTACATGAGCTCTTTCTGATCATTTTAAACTGAAGTCATTGGGTACCAACACTTCAATTAGTAATTCCATCCTATTGTTAATTATTATTTGTGTGTGCTACAGCTGACCTTGCTAACTTTTTTTTTGAATGTTCATACCAGCTGGAGATTTGGGTCACATGTCAGTGTTATGTTGTCGTTATCGATCGTTGCATCTGAAAGAATTGCAATGGAAAGTATGATTGTGTTGTGGTTACTCTTAATGTGTCTGCCTTTCCCCCTCCCCCTCTTATGATAATGTTACGCAGGTGTTGCGAATGCTGCTGCTGACAGAGATTGGGTCCCACCTTACCAACGAGTCGGTGTGCGAAATCATGCAGTCCTGCTTTCGCATTTGCTTTGAAACACGACTTAGTGGTAATGATTTATCCATTTCGTGGGTTTTGTGCGTGAATATCGGCGTTACATGTCTCATCTGCTGTTGCATGTTCTCTAGCAAGGCATGTGTTTTTTTCCCCAGGAGCACATGTGCTAGTTACCCAAACCGTTTAGTTGAGCTGTGAAAAGTTTTTGATTATGCAGCTATATTTTTTGGCAACTGCAGTTATTCAGATTAATGGAATTTTTAGATCCTCGTGGAGGATCTCTAAGTCTTACTCACGTTGTTGTTCTTGTGGACTTTTTTGTTTCACAGCCTGCAGTTTTAATCGAAACTTCCTGAAACTTGGCGTATATATGTAAAAATACCCTGCGCAGACAGTAACATCTCCGATTTTGAAAATTCCTCCTAGAAAAAAAGTTATGACGTCAAAATATCTCTGCTAATGGAAATCGCCTAAAAAAATATCTCCGAAACTCGGCAAGCTTTTTGATTTCTGTTTGCGGGAATCGAACAGGGCATTGGCAGAGATGAATTACCGCACATATGATACATCACTATGACGTCATATCAATTTTTATGACGTCATTCCTATTTTTTGACATTTTTTGTTTCACAACCCAGAGTTTTCATCGGGTCTTTCGTGAAACTTGCCATGTATATGCAGAAAGCCCACGCGCAGCAGTAACCATCTCCATTTTGGAAATTCTTCCGAGAAAAAAAGTTGACGTCATAATATTGCCCTAATGGAAATCGCCTATACCATTATCTCTGAAACTAGGCAAGCTGTTTGAATTTTGTTTGCGGGAATCAAGCCGGGCATTAGCACAGATAAATTTATCGCAAACCTGATACATCACAATGACATCATATTCGTTTTCATGATGTCATCATTAAGAGGACAAGGATCTTAGCTTATTCGAGCTTGTTTTTTCTCAAGTAGCCACCAAGTGCTATTTGTTGTGAAAATTATCAGGTCACTTGAGATCCCTATTGGTTTTCCTGACCCCTGAGCATGTTACATTTGGGGTAGGGGCTATGATAGTGCCATATTGTGGTGGATTTTGGTAGGGTGCTTTTCTGCAACCTTTTGTGTCAAAAATATTTTTCCCCATTTTGTGTTTGCATTTGCATCAAATGAAAACAGACTCTTCCACAATGCATGGTCCATGTATTGAACGAGAGGATGTTGAGCACTCTTTAGTTGATGCAGAAGGGGTAACAGCTGTCCCTCCTTGTATTCGACAGCTTCAAATATTGGCTATTTCGAAGAAGATCGATGAACAAAATGTTAATTTGAGAGAACAAAATGCTATTTTAAATACTAGGATGGTTGAACGAAATGCAAAAATCTGATGTCTCGACATCACAATAATGGTACAGAAGGAGACATTTCAGGAGAAAATTAGAGTTGTCAAAGCTTGCATGTTGATGAAGCATAAATTTGAAGAGGCAACCACAAAAATGGCAGGAATGTTAATGTTACTTATTGGGTCACACTTGTGCTCAAAAGGGGAGAGAAAGAAAAGCTATCATTGACGTACAGATACAAGAGCTGAACTCCAATACCAGGTGAGGTCAGCAGTGGAGCCTCATGGATGAGGTAGAAAATGCAGAAACGGAAATGAAGCTTTTGACAGATGTCCTTACGACTGCTAACATCTCGAGCCACTCTGAAGCTTCATGTGCTGTCACGAACTGGAACCACATTTTAAGAGTAGAACAGGTGGGATCACCCACGGAGACTCAATGAGCTGTTCCTGGAAAATCATTGTCATTTCCCGTTTTTCATGGGAATGGTACTCTGGAGGCATATGGGCACAATTTTGCGATGCGGCAAAAGTTTATATTTGTTACATGTTTAGTTGGAATTATCTATGATTCAGAATTTTTAGCTTATCTGGAATTTATATTCCAGATAAGGTATTGTCATCACGCACCGTCCATCCGTCTCCTTTTTCGACTTCTCTGGCCAAACCGCTGGGCCGATCCGGCTGAAATTTGGCAGCAACGTTCCTCCCTTGACTGGTAACAGGGATTGCAAACCTCATGCCAGTCATTATTATAGCTATTATTACAGCCTTACAATGATTTTAAACTGAATTATCCACCTGCAATGATGAACCAAAGTTTATCTTTTTACAAGGTTGTTTTTTTTTGCATTTGAGGCATCTAATAAATGAATGGTAACTATATAAAGGATTGCTTCGTCCTTGCATGGAGTACTGCTCTCACATCTGGGGAGGTTCTAGCTCCGCATACTTACTGGACAGAACTTAATCCATCGTAATCCGACATCAATTCTCCCAATCTGACCTCAAAACTCGACCCACTCAAATTATGCCACAAAGTTGGCTCTCTTTCTCTTTATCTATGCCACTGAAAGTGGATGGAGGTTATGTTTTCACCCCTGTCTGTCTGTTTGGTTGTTTGTGAGAAAGATATCTCAAAAGGTTGTGGACGGATTTGGACAAAATTTGGTGGAGAGCTTGGGTACGTGACACGAATGAAATGATTAGATTTTGGTGAATATCCAAATCCGGATCTGGATCCGAGAATTTTTTCAGCGATTCTTCACCATTGAGATATAGGGCCAAAAACGACATGTAGCAGTATATCTCAAAAAGTTACAGACAGATTCAAACAAAACTAGGTGGATGAGTTGGTTAGGTGATGAGAACAAGCCGATTAAATTTTAGTTCAGGTCAGAATCCAGATCCGACCTATTAAGGTGATACAAAACGTTAACTAATCAGCCTGGTGGAGGTATGCGCTCTACCGAGTGCCCCTCTAGTTTGTATGGATATTACTTTGGTTTCTGCTACTGAGAACTTTCTGCTTGTGTACCTCTGCCATTAGCGAGACCACAAAATACTCGACAAACCACGACATCGCATGATTATTGTGTAGCCATTGGCAACTCAAGGTTGGGCTGTTATGAAATTTGTTTCTTCCCCTTCACAGCCAAACTCTGGAACTCTTTACTTTCTCATGTCTTTCCAAACAGTTATGACCTTCCCCTTTTAAAAAAGCAGATTTTTTTTTACTTCCTCAAAAACTCTTAGACTATTCTCTTTCTCTTCACTTTTCTATCGATGCAGTTCTTTTATTGAAGGCCTTGCCTCGATGAGGACTTGACAAAACAGATGTCGATACTTGGAGCCTTTAACATTAAAAAAAAATAATGATAATCAGAACAGCCTTCTTGCCTTTGAGTGATTTACATGGTGCTGTATCATGTCTATTTTGTCATTCCTTATTTTGAAAGTCTTAGGTTCTGCAAAACCTAAGAAAAAATTCTGCAAACCTTATTCTTCCAAAAGTGTTTGAATGTAGAATGTTTTACATCCAAACAATACATTATTACTTGCCTTTGTCAACAGGAACAATTACAGTAATTGAGTGTCTCTGGGTTGTTTCAAATTACCTTTGCATTATTGCTTCAAACTTTCCTATTCAAATTGACAACTCTTCTTTTTACATGTTTCTCTACCTCCTCTTTCCACAAAACCATTTGTTTGCTTGGTATTCTGTATTTATCATCCCTTCACTCAGTCCTATTGTTATGATCTCCATTTTTTTTTTCCAGTTAATCCTTGTCTGTCTGTCTGTTTCTCTGTGAGAAAGATATCTCAAAAAGTTGTGGACGGATTCAGACGAAACTTGGTGGACAGATTGGGTGTGTGACAAGGGCAAATCGATTCGATTTTGGTGAAGATCTGAATCCAGATATGAGAATGAAGTTTTTTTTTATAGTGATTCTTCACCATTGAGAAATGGCACCAAAATTATATACAGCATGATATTTCAAAAGGTTGTGGATGGATTATGACAAAACTATGTGGATGAGTTGGTTCGGTGACAAAAACAAACCAATTAGATTTTGGTTCAGGTCCGGATCCAGATCCAGCCTAACGGTGGGATACAAAACATAAATTATTGTTCAGTCTGACAGAGGTATGTGCTCCACCAAGTGCCGTTCTTGTTCTATCTGTAATTTGATCCCTTTGTTTGTGATACACGTAATTGTTTTCTCTTTCACTATTGTGAGATCACCTATGATTGTGTCTATGATGTTAATCTCGAAATACAAGATGTTCGCAATTACAATAATGTGCTGCTTTTATTTTATTTATTTATTTATTTTTAATGGGTGATCCTCATGGAAGAGCAAAGTGGAGCTGACTTGAAATAATGTGCTGCCTTTTTTTTTTATTTTTTTTGCATGAGTGATCCTCATGGAAGAGCAAACTAGAGCTGACAGTGGGACAAACATCAAGGGAATGAAAGAACAGAAATGCTGAAACCAGCAAGCAATATGGTTGGGATAGGGAAGGTCAATGGGGGTAATAAAGATCATGGGTCAGAAATGCGGATGACAAGAGATGGCGGTACACTACTTGCTTGAAGCCCTGGAGGGAAGTGAGACAGAACAGCCTTTTAAATGGTTTCATAGACGGGAGAAGCGGGGAATAAAAGCGTTCAGGTGTGCAGTCATCCTGAATTTCAGAAGTTTAACTAGGAGCGGGTTACTGGAAGAACTTGCCTCTGGAACAAAACTTTGAGAACAAGAAATCTTCATAGCTTGGTCCATGAATCGTGATCCCTTGACAAAACAGAGGGTCAATACTTCGAGCTCTGGGGGGACTCCGTTCCGCCTTCTGAAACCCGCATATGGAGATGACACGCGCGCACACCACACACACACACACCACACACACACCACACAACACACACACACACACACACACACACACACACTTTGACTTTTTCTTTTTTTTTAATCTGTTTTTAATGCAGGAAAAATGCATTGCGATGGAGAGAGCCAGTGTTTTAGGCTATATAAGCTCCGTGTTTCCTCACACTAAAGCTGTGTATGAAATTCATCTCCCTCTCCCTGAATATATAATGTGATGCAGATGTGTATGTCTGGAAGTATAACAAATGGGATGGATGGAGAATTGGAAAGCGCAGCATGAGTAGAAGAGTGTGGAAGGAAGTGAACATGCTTAACAGGCGATACGATTTGGGCACGTATGTGGGGAATTGGAAAGGGAGACAGAATTATGCCATTTATGTGTACTTTCCATACACTGTGGATCAGCAGTACTCACTCCCTTGCATCACCTTCAATAAAAATAAACAGTAATTTTACAAGTATGTAGACGTCTCATCCTGCATCGTTTTTTCGTGTGTACAAGCTCCTCATTTGACGTTAACTGGGTTGCATTATATGTTGGCTTATTATTATACCCATTTCCAATATTTGAGGAAAGGAGCTAAAGGCAGTTGAGAATATCTTTAGATAAAAACAATAGGTAGGAATGTAAAGAAATAAACGAAATAATCCGATCAGTCCCTGATTAAATATTTCACCCTTGGCTGGCAATTTGTTGTGTAATTCCACAATTGTTATTAGACGATGTACTTTCATATTATTAGAGAGCTAACTAAATAAGTTTGGCTTGCCCAAAGCTTATTTGAAGTCCTGCCTTTGCAAATAAAGGCAATGAGAAGTTCACTTTATTTTTTAGAAGCAATGAAAACTAATTTTAATTTGGTATTGATCCAAATCGTTGTGCTGTTCGATATCGTCCCTTGGGAAGGAGGTTTATTGCGGTTTCATTGTGGAAAGTGAGGCATTTGTGTAGGAACGGAAGACAAGTTTTATATTGCCTTCCCTAATCCCAAACACACAAGTGCACAGTTCTCCGAGGCCCTCTGGTGCCCTCCATTGGGAGTTCTACAGGATGACACGATTTCAGAACTGCTGGCCTGCAATCTTGGCTCTGTCATAGTCCCAGTTAACATTTTGCCTTGTGGACTCGCACAGCCACTTATTTTCTCTTCCTACCTTTTGTCTCGTGTTAAGTATCTTGATAGATCTTTATTTGCATTGAAGCCTGTTACATATTTTGAGAAGAAAATTTTTATGATTTTATCTGGCTTATTTCGATATTCATTTTCGTTATGTCTGAAGTTTCTTGTTTTGTTTTTTGTTGTTTGTTTGTTTGTTTTCTGTCTTTAAAAAAGGTATTTTTTTTTTTGTTAAATCCAATGCTTGGTGTGTTCATGGGCGACAGTTCCCTGTGTAAGTTCACGAGGATATATTTTCGAACAAAGTGCATTATTATTTTTATTCACGCATGCGGGTTTTTATTCATGCGAGATTATTTTGTTCCTGTCACGTATGGTGCACTGGGCACGAGACTCGCACAATTTGCTCTTGTGTCACGATCTCACGCAGCAAGAGGTATGTGTCATGCATTTCATTTTTGGGGGATTTAGCACAAACAATTCCATACACTGTGGATCAGCAGTACTCAAGTCACTGAAGAAATATCCCCAGCATGACCTTATATATTATAATCAGATTTTTGTCCAAGAGATTTGTTCTTTCGGGTATATTAATTTTGGACACCATATTTTGACATTATCACGGTGTTATGAGCTATTTATTTTTCCAGAACACAATGTTGCAGGAATATTTATTGTGTACACTTCACAGTTTGAAATTGTGACATGTCGTCTCAAGCAAAGACGAGACTTCTTTTTTTTATTTCTTTTATTTTGCTTCAGGGTTTTGAAGGCTCATGGAGGAGCAACACGAATCATGCACACATAGATACAGATACGTGACACAGCAGTGGACTTCACTTCAGGCACACATCGTCGCTGAACTTGGTGGAAGACGCTCTGCATACTTGAGAAACCATATTTATGATGTTTCTTTTCTCTTCAATAGTGGACAGGAAGGATAAATTTACTCCTCCCCATGGAAGCCAGCTGATGAGCTGTGTCCATCTTTTGTCATTTGAGTGTACTGAGTGAGTGTCAAATACGTACCATTTTGTGTCTTTGGTTTGACTTGGCCAGGTTCGAAATCGAACTGCTGACCTCCAAGATTCAGAGTGGACGCTCTAAGCGTTATACCACCGAATCTGGTTTGCTGTGTTTTCAAATTTTCACCTTATTTTAAAGATTCAAATACAGAAAAGACAGTCAAATGTACCAATGATTGCGATCTCCAAATGCTGCAATCTGGTGCATTTGTGAAGTCAGTTTAAAAATTTCAATTTTCTGCCATAGCCAGCCCATGAACCACCCAAACAAGCCAACTTTAATCATTGAACTTTAATCATTGAACGAATGTTGTCTAACTCTTGGGAAATGAAAATATTTCACAAGTGCGTGACTTACACATTTCCTGAAATTGCCTCAAAATGCTTCAAAAGGTGCAATGGATG
Source organism: Eptatretus atami (assembly GCA_035128595.1). NCBI lineage: Eukaryota > Metazoa > Chordata > Myxini > Myxiniformes > Myxinidae > Eptatretus > Eptatretus atami. Next base: position 74,745,677 of record CM068957.1, on the reverse strand, counting down.
GATTATTTTCCTCTGACTGAAAAAAGAATGTCCTCCAGAAAGATTCATGTTGTGAGGAACATTGATGCCAAGTCAGTTTCTTATATTTTGCAGCAAAAGTATCATTGATGATTATCCTACGCACACGAAGCGAAAAGCTGGGTTTATAAATTGGTTCATGTCCGTCCTGCTCTCCGTCCATCTGTCCACAAACGTTTAATGAGTGATGAACAGCTTAATTTAAATTGAACGTTATGTTTTGAACACTAATCGGAACATGAATCGGAAAACAAACCTGTAGTTTAAAAGTATTTTGCCTCTGAACTTCTCCTGATCGCACATGCGCAGAGAGGACCGAGATAATTTTTTCACTCTGTCTGCCTGCCTGGTAGCCAGACAAAATTAAAAATAAGTTTTTTACACAACCAAAAAAAAAAACCCTGAAAATTTACTGTTTTATGGATGTCATAAAAGGACACAAACAACAGTCACGAATAGTTAATGTAACGTGTTTGATAAAATGATTTAATAACCAGTGCGTAAATGGCGCTAAACTTCCAGATTTTTTTATTTTTTTTTAATACGACCTTTACAATCTTTACTTTATTTAAATTTATTTATATACTTGAACACTGTCGAATACAAATTGCCTTCGTCACTTCTAAGAACCTCCAGTTATGCAGTACTTGGACATGTTAAATAAGGTGGTGGTATAAGACTGCTTCAATAGTGCTAAGCTTCTGGAATTTTTTTTAAATGACCTTTAAAATCTTAATTTTATTTAAATTGAAGTGTATACCTGCAACACTGGGTGGGGTAACGTGTTCTATGAACTCTCTAGTTTTTCTGTACTTGGATTGATTTCTTTCAAAGGCTGACGTACTGTCTTATGCTGTGTGCAGAACTGTTGAGGAAATCTGCTGAACACGCACTTGTGGACATGGTACAGTTTCTCTTCATCAGGTGGGGTTGGAGATTGTGAGGAATGATATATTTTTACTCTTACATTTCTGTCACCGCAATGTTTATAGAAGGATTTCAGCAATAAATATTTACATTTCTTTCTTTGCTACGATCCATATTTTGAAACATTTATTATGCTTGAAGCATGAATAACTTGATAACTAAATAAAGGTGTAAAAGCCACAAGGAATACGAAAGAGCGAGTCGAAAAGTTAGTAAGGCAAAGAACGTCAAAGTGCAGAAGAATAAGAAGAGTCGAAGAAGAAAGTCAGAAAGAGGGTCGGAAAGAAACTTCTGAAGCGAGGTTGGAACGTGCAAGTGAGTGAGTTAATGAATACAGAATCTCTTATCTGTATCTCTTATATAAATCAGCGTTGATATGTCCTTTCTATCCCCGTGTCTCTCCCTTTATTTTCTCCCCCACCCCCTCGTTCCACGGCTTTGAGGCCCCCTATTGGTTCAGGACTAGCAGGGGCGGTCAGAGCCTCCCTATTGGTGATTGGCTGGGTCCTGTCCCTCTGGCCAGCAATTTAGTCGGATTGGTGAAGCGGTGGCCTTTGCAGGGGTTTTGTCTGGGAAGTGGGGAGGGGCGAGGACCTGGCGCTCACTGTCACCTTTGATGGATTACCCCCTCTTGGGGTAGTTTGATTATTAATTTGGTTCCTCATCAACCTCCTCGTTTCGATCACGCCATATTCTCCGCTGAAGTGAAGGACGTGGGGATGTCGTGCGTGCGTGTGTGCGCGCACATGCATTTGTGTGTGTGCACATGTTGCTCGTGGGAAATGGTTAGAGTCCAGAATGTAAAGAGGAAAAGAGCAGGACTGAAGCTAACTCACATTCTTAATGCATATCTATGCACATGAATGTGACGTATCTTAATTGCTAAACAGAATGCTAAGGCATAACTAGCTTCAAACAATGTGAATGCGCTCTGTCCTTCCCGGGGCTCACAACTGTCACAATATGTGTCCTTGATTATGATTTGGAAGTGAACTTTCTACACATGAATAATTTCTGTGTTTCCATGTATTTACATGTTTTCTGAATGCCGAGTCGTTTCTGAGATTTGTATTCCCTGTTTGATAAATTTTGGAGAGAAACGTCATGTCTCAGGGAATATTCAAGTAATACTTAGACATATATAATGCCAAACAGCCGTGACGAGGCTTGATTTGTGACAACCATAAAAAAATAATTTTCAGGTATACCGTCTCAAAGAACAGTCTCCCCTTTGTGATCTGGTTAATAGTGATTGGTTAAAAGAAGAAAAATGATATTATTCAAAGAAAAATTATGAAGAAATACTTGACGAAGCGCAAGCTGGATTTTGCCCAAGAACATCAACAGTTCAATTATGCACACTACGACAAATACTGTATATTCCAGTGTATTAACCGCGATCGTGTATTAACCACACCCCTGTTTATCACCCTCAAAAAAATATATATATATATATTGATCATTTTATTTTCTGATCTGGATATAATACCTTGGTACATTAACATTAACTAGCACAAAATTAAAAGTTTGAAATCCAAACGAAGCAGAAAATTATCGGAACATTTAAGTCTGTTTTGTAATTCTGTCAAACCTTTTGGGGGTAAAATCAAAGTCCAATTACTTGATCGTAGAGTGCCGTAATGGCTGATGTGTAATCTTGAGAGCCTGAACCTGTAGGCCCTCGACGAGCTGGCCGCAAAGCCGACCATAATTCTTCTTTTGATGAGGGACCAGGTGGCGATTCCCGTCAATCATTCCCCACTCCTGTTTGTCAATCAATTAGAATTGACAGGAACACGATGATAGTAGGCATAGGGGCCAACCGACCGATCAACCGATACGTGTAGATATACATGTACTCAATGCACGCTTAGACGAGACCACCCCGTTCGGTACTTTCCTGTATTCAGGGCCCAAGAATAGCAATGGCAGCCATGCGTGTCGGGGTTATTGTGCATGACTCAACGGGCAAAAACGTGTAACCGAGATTAATTGTACTTTCATAGTTTTACATAATTATGAAAGTTCTAAAAGTTCCCTGATGTGTAAAACATAGATTTACGAGTATATGTATTACAATTGGAATATAATTGAAGTTCAGCATTGAAAAATTGATTGTTTTTAATACTGATCTTTTTTTTCTATACCTGCTTATTAACCGCATCTCCAACTTTTAACTTTTTTCCACCGATTAAAAAAGCACGGTTAATACACGGGGCAATACGGTAATATAAAAATACCTGGAAATGAACAAGGATGTATATTGCTGTTATATAGACTTTGAAAAAGCATTTGACTGTGGGGCAAGATGGCTTATGGAGGGAACTTAAATTATTCGGCTTTCCCATTAAAATCACCGAGCTACTTCAGGCACTCTACAGCAAGTAAAAATGGAGATCTGACTGACTGGTTCAGCACGACAGTTGGGGTCCGTCAGGGATGTTTGATATTACCCCAGCTCTTCAACTTGTTGCTTGAACTCCTAGTGCTGCATGCAATACATGATATGCCGGCAAGGAGTTAACATCCAAGGAAGAGTTTTTTTCAAACCTATGATTCACAGACAACATTATCTTGCTAACAGGGATGGCAGAAGACCTGCAAATCCTTGTGATTGTGTTTGCAGTAGCAATAACAGTCGTGATTTGAGCATGAAGATCAATATCACAAAAACAGAGACAAGTCTTCAGTAGGCACCACTCAAATCGAATTAACATCAATATAAACGGCATAGTTTTAAAACAAGCTCGGGAATTTACTTATTTGGGGTGGTACCATATCACAGGATGGAACATGTGCCAAAGACATCAAACATAGAATTTGGAAAGTACTGGGAGCATTTCAGTGGCTACTAAGTAGCCGGACAGCAAAAGACATCCAACATGACGCCAAAGTTGAACTGTTTTGGGTCCTGGTTCTCACAGTGTTGATGTATGGATCAGAAACTCGGACTTTAAAGCAAGATGATGAACATCAACTCCTTGTTTTTGAAATGGTATGCTTTCGAAAAATAATGGGAGGACTCGGCTGGACAAAATAAGGAATACTTTCAGGGAAACCCTTGGAGTAAAATGCACAATAACAGAGAATATAACACAAAGAAGGCTTATATTATTTGGGCACATTCAAAGGATGCCCCAGAACAGACTTCCAAAAATCCTCATAGAAGGAAGAGTAAATTTCACCAGGCCACAAGGAAGGCCACAAAAGAGGCGGATGGACTGCATCAAGTCAGATTGCAGTGTCAGACAAAGTCACTGGTGGAAGCACGAACATTGGCTCAAGATTGAAGTCTGTGGTGATGGATCATCATTATAGAATAGATGGCAGAACAGGGAACAGCAGTTGCTGCTCTTCTGTCGACACCTTAACTAACTAACCAAGAGAAAATAAGTCAGTCTATCA
>CM068957.1:74724750-74741317 GCA_035128595.1 Eptatretus atami | reverse complement strand
CTGTTGTTTGCTCGTCTGCATCATGTCATTCCAAGGTGTAGTTGGGCTCTGGTGGCAGGTTCCTCCTCCGCGACCAGACGCGATCTCTGCTCTGCAAAACTGTCTTCAAAAGAGAGGATACCTGATTTGGAATTGTCTTGTTTAAGTTTTTGTCATTGCTAATTTGTGAAAGTAACACATTTATCCATCTTGTTGATTACCTTTTGCATGTACTTTCGCACTGGGTTCGTATGCCCTTGTCCGAGCTGCATGCTGTTGTAGTTCTTCAGATATGTTTCTGTGTTTCCTCCCCTTCCTCTTTTCTTGTTTTATATTCATTCCTTTCTTTTGAACCCCTATTGTTCCAACCTGTTTTTGTTTTTTGAAGCAGCACCTCACCTTGGGTGCATTTCCTTTTTGCTCTCCATTCCCTCACTTTTCCGTGAGCCTCTATTTTGGAGAAAAACAAACAAACAAACAACTGAAGCACTATTGTGCTCACACCAAATGACATTCACCCTGACCCTTTCCATTTTTTTAAACCTTTGCATGCATAAAAAATATATTCCTTCTAAAGTAATGTTAAATCACTGATTTATACGAATTATCGTGTAACAGGTTTTACCAGTTATTTTAAATACAATTCAACACTTATTGTTTGCAACACTTTATTTTTCAATCCGCTGTCGAGCCTTTTCTGGCTTGCTCAGGTTATAATTAACCCATCCCCCGTGCAGCAGGGGATGAGATTTTGTGGGAAACGGGGAAAACCTTTATTATGAGAATATGGAGAAGACTAATTAATAATTAGCTCAAAATGTCAAAGGGCAAAGCCACAGAGCATTGAAATCGGCCTTGTCGACCGCTGCACGAGACAGCTGGGTTTTTAAAAATAACTTTTGTGTTTCTTTATTTATTTATCATTGAGCTTCAGTGTGTCTTTCCAGGCCATTTTTTTTTCTCCAATTGAGCTTTTGTAATCAAATTTTCAACAAGCCTTTATTATGAAAATATGGTGAACACGAATAAATAAAATGTACAATTTTTTTTTCCCCTCTGTCGTTTTTGTCAAGTTTAGTTTGAGTATAAAGCATATACTTGTATATGGACAGGCTTTGCATTTTGAGATGCTTTCTCGTTTGTATTTGTTGGTTGCCAAAAAATAAATAAATTGAGTGTTGTGAATGTTTTTGTTTCTCATTCTGTTTAAAAAAAAAAAAATGCAATGTTTTTATGTTTACTTTTTGCTGTTAATGTTGTAAAAAACAAATTTTTTAAAGGATTTTCTATCTTGTGTAACAAAAACAGTAATTTCTATATCAAATGGCAATGCTTTGAGTATGCTGCGAGCTTTCGTTTGCTGTTCATAAAATTTGCTAAATAATTAGGTGCCTGAAATGGGTTAGGTGCCTTTCCTTCAAATAATTTGTAGCATCGGCAGAATTGCAATATATCTTGATGTATCCTTGATTTCTTTGTGATTATGAAAGAGTTTTCTCAATCTTTGAAGATACATAGCTTGTGAAATTTTTCTCTGAAATGGCATATGGGGGCACTCTGCCTTGCATGTGAATTGGTGCAGCAATAATTCTGCCTGATCTCTCAGACTTTGCAAGCAAATCCTTGTGAGCGGCCTGGTGGGCGGCCTTTATTGGAAGCAGAGCTTTTCATTTGATTTAATGTATGCTTCCTGACCTGTTCACCATATCACATGATCCCTCAGGGCCCATGGATGTCTGCTGTAAGGCAATGTCTCTGGCTTTAATTGAGAGCCTTGCATTATGTAGTCTTATCAGCACATGGTGTTTTGGACTGGCCTGGTGGAGGTTTTATGTCAACTGATTAAGGTTTAGATGGTGAGAAAGCATAGACGAGATTACTGGAACGTGGAATGAACAGCTAAACAGGATAATACATACAGGGAAATCGTGTTCTTTAAGCCTGTGCTTTTTACAGGGCAGAATCCACATGTGCTCATCAAATTAAGGTCTATCCAGCATTATCCTTCCCTTCTGCAATAGTCAAAAAGCTATGAGAAGAGAACAATTTCACTGCCATATACATTTCTACATAATTGAACATTTGCATGTCTCCTGCTTAAGGTTTATATGATAAATATCACACATTCAATCATATTTGTTAACATAACCATCGATTTTCGATATTATTTTTCTACATTCTTATGTTCAGTTGCAATTTCCAGGTTGCCTGTATTCAAGGAAGAAGGCAAGAACTTTCTCCTTGTAAACATGAAAAAGGTAAGAATGATAGGTTCGTTTCATTAACATTTTTAATACATCTTTCAGTTCGAGAAACTGAGAGTTTTGATTGCAAAAGCATTTTCAAGCAATGATGCTTGCTGAAAAGGCTCGTCGATGTCAACACAACCTTGTACATTGTATTAATTTAATCAGTGTGTATCGTGATGCTAAATTATGTAATTGCTGTTTTAGCAAATCTGAAAATGTCGCTTTAGTTTTATCCCATACAGTAAGTATATAGATTATAGATTGCTCTTATATTCTCCTGATTACTCTACTTGCTATTTTTTTTCAGCTTTTCCATTTCACCTCTTCAAATGCATTTCATTTTCATGAGAAATATGCAAGGGTGCTTTAAAAATTTTTATCTGACTTGTTTGTTCTTGTAAATGAGCATGTTTTTTTTTGACAAAACAATCATTTACTTTACAAGGTAATCTCCAGTTTTGAGCAAACACCATTCCTTTATTATTATTATCCCATTGGAAAAGACGCTGCTCCTGAAAATCAGCAAAATTTGAGGTTGTTGCTGAAATCACTGATGAGGGGCAGATATCTGCAGAAAGTGATGTAGTTATTCTTTAGTTGGATCCTGACATAATTTTTCGTTTGCTACGGTGTCTGCCAGAGATTTTCAGCAGTAATGCCAAGATAGATTAGAATGCCTGAGTTTCAACAACGTCAGGTATGCATGTAGGCCAGCAGATGGTGCTACATCTCGGAGGAGTCCGCAGTTAGCTTCGTACCTAAACCAATCGTCCCATCCGAATTTAAGTTATGGATCTAAATCCAAGGTGTCTTTGGATCATTGCTTCCCCACACCTTGGCTGAAATTGTCTTCCTTGGGATGAAAATAAATGTGTAAGTTGTTTGCAAGTGGATATGTTTGCTAAGTTGTACAGTAAAATGGTTTTGGTAAGAATGAAGTTCGAAAATATATTGATTGTGAGATTAAATTTCTGGCCACGCAACTAAGGCACAAGTGGAATGGACCAAGAGTCTTCTCAATCTACAAGTATAAATCTAGGTTTTGTTTGCTTTCTTTTCTTTCCTTGTTAACTTTATATGCCAGCATTGAACAAAATATCTTCCACCATCTTCAAACAAATGACCGACCATGAATAATATCGCTTTTGTTGCGAGACGAGGATGTGGGAGGTCATTGTTGTAAATCACCCACAAAAGCGTAGCCTGGTGTTGGCTTAACGGTTCTGGGTGGGGGCTTGGGATCCTACCATCCCGAGTTCAAGCCCCGTTTTCCACTGAATTAACACCAGGGGGTTGACAGCCTGTCATCCTTCTGAGGTCGGCGAACTGAGCACCAGTATACTGGTAATAGGGGCACTGCATCAGCGGCATAGCCGCACCCCTAACTAATGATGCAACCAGCAGCCAAAAAGGCAGCACACAATGGGAACCCACAAAAGCACATTTCTCATCATGATCTTTTTGACCACCATTTCTCAAAATTGGGGTCATGACCCTTTGGGGGTGGGGGAGACTTTCTTACATGGTGGTCACAATTACCTGACGAAACAGAGCAATCACTATAAATCGTTCAAATGTCATTAAAATTTTGGCTTTATTGCTTCGTGAAGAGATGGTGGAGTTTTTTTTGCTGCAGAGAGGCAAACAAAGAGCTGAACAAAAACTTCTGAGATAAGAACTGGCTTGTCTTCTTTATGTAACTTCAGCATCTTTTATAGCCTCATTAACCAACGTCCCCACAACCAACGAACGTAAGTGTGGATTCATACTAAATTGTAAAAAAAAAAAATTAAAAAAATTATTCCGTAAGGAGATCATGCTCAGAGGCTTGCTGTAAGAAAAGGTAATCTTTTCAAAAAGTTTGAGAACCACTGATTGATATACTAATAATGTTTTGTTTATATTCTAATAAACCTTTGCGCCTTTTTGTTTCTTTATTTTTCTTTTTTCTTCTTTTTATTGCAGCTGAAAATGCGGCCTGGTGGCATAGGTGATCAAAAATGGAAGAAGCACAAGAGGTCACAAAGAGCGTTGCGATATGTTGCAAGTCCTGGAGGTTTCTCCAAAGTTGAGAGCGTTTCAGATTCATCACAGGCTGCAGTGACTGTTTCTCCTGAGGGTATCCATGTCAACACGGCCTTGAATGGTATGTTCTCAGACACTTGTTTTGGGGGTTGTGTTTTTCTTCCTCTTCTTCTTCTTTCCTGCACTTGGAACTAATTGTAGCTGTTTGCAAAATTGTACATTTAGCAAACCCAGCTTAGCAGGTAAATCAGTCAGTTGAGGTCGTCACTGATTTACCTGCTCAGCATAACAGGACAACAAATTGGCATATAATTTTCAATGAGAAAGTATCCTTCACAAGAGAATACAAGGAAGAATAGACACATTAAATATATTCTGCCCATCTGGTATCTGCTGCTTCATCATTCCAACAAAATATGCACTTGAATTACTGTCTCAACACATTTTACATAAAACATTGATGACATCAGCCTAGATAGAGGCAGTTGAGCTCACTTAACAAGAAGGTTATATTTTGGGGATGTGGGTAGAGTTAAATATAATGTCGAGAGGAAGGGGAAAGTTTGGAGAGGCTAACAAGGAACAAACGTATGAACTGTACGTGTGTGACTTGAGAAAAGTCTGGTGGCCCTGCACAAGCAATCATTGTTCTGCAGATGCACTCTCCTATCTACCTGCACACCCCAGGCACTTTTATGTGCGTATTCTAACAATCTGCCAGGATATATTATTTTCATGGTCAACTCTTCTGGCTTCCACTACTTTTCCCGTCAAACTATTCTACAATACTAACTACTTTGAAGAAATAACCCCTGTCACATCTCTGTTTTATATTTTCTTTCTCTTCAAGCTCTGTCCTTATGCCCTACCATCCCCGGTCCCCTATTCACTTTTTCTTATGCACGAGTTATCTTCTTAAAATACGTTTTGCAATGAGCTCGACGTCACCCCCTCCCCATGTCTCGTTTGCACTACAAACGGTAATTTCTCGAGGTAAATTACCGCTCAGAATGCGAGTCAAGTTGCCAGCACAGTTGAGCATCCTGCCTCGCAACTATGAGCAAGGCCAAATGATTATATAATTGTACTTGCACATGACGTTAGAAACACATTCACAAGTAAAAATGCCTTCTGAGAAATGCTGCACTTTGAATAGAACAAAGCAATGTTTGTGCTTGTAAAGCATATTCACGCTCAAAACCACTGGGAATAACTCTGAAATTGACACGAACAGAGGCTGGAGAGATGTGTAAATTATGTCAAGAAAAAAAAAAACTTCACCCTTTATTTTCTGTTACTTCACTTGCTGTTTTTTGACATGCACTGTATAACTGCACAACTGGATGACAAAACAACTGTTAGAGTGTTTCCTACCACTTATATCTTCAGAAGGGCTATCGAAGTCCTGTATTTGTCTTTGTTTATCTTATCATGTTGGGAATTCCCAAAATCTGCAAATTGTGATTTAATCATCATTCTGACTTCATGGCTGTCTCTTTGCATTTAATTTATTCCTTTTTTAAATCAGTAGTAAACAAATCATAAAGTATGAGTGTAAGGTCAGTTTGCATTTCCAATAATTGACCAGTTTTATTTTCGAAACATTTGATATGAATAATGTTGAACGAATAAGTATAAAATCGTTTGTTGTAAAACGAAACGATTTGACATGCCTGGCATTTGATTTTTAGGTCATCTCTACCGAGATGACCTAATAAAGCCGGACCAAATGTCCGTACGTCCGTCCGTCGTCAACAATTTTTCTTTCCGTTCTTGATGAAACTTAGTATGTGGGTAGAGGTCGATGAGTGTTGCACAACGATAAAACTTTTGTCCGGGTTCAAGGTCAGGGTCAAGGTCACGAGGTCACGTAAGTTATAAAAATCGCCTTTTTCAAAACCTATCTAGTCTGCCATTCTACAAGATATTCGGCAACTGTTTATTGATATGATAGTAAAAATATTATCTTGTATCTAACCGGACAGATTTTTGAATTTCCGTCCCGTTTGGCCGCACGTAACCTGGAAGATGGTCAAAAACACCTCCCGGTACAGAAAACTTTTACTTCCGATCTTGATGAAATTTGGTATGTGGGTAGAGGTCGATGAGTGATACTCAACGACATATTTTTTTCCCGATTCGAGGTCAGGGTCAAGGTCACGAGGTCACGAAAGTTGTGAAAGTCGCCATTTTCAAAACCTATCTAGTCTGTCATTTTAGGAGATATCTGGCAACGGTTCATCGATTATGATAGTAAAAAACATTATAGAGATGACCGTCCACCACACGGGGTAATTTTTAAATACTTGTATTATTGAAATCAAAGTCTCGTGTAATGTTATTAAATCTTACATGGACCTAATTTTTTTGGTTTTGCTATTTGCATTGAGATAAAAGAAAAGCGAAGTACAGTCATATTTAGTATAAAGAGAGTGTGTACTTGAAGGTAAATGCAATGATGTGATTGGAAGCCGTCCATGCCAAGCTGATAGCATAGATGACACCTTTCCACTGAAGTGAGGTTTTGGGTGCAGTTGTGGATTTGCATTGCTGCCCTTTGAATTTGCAAGAGAGATGTCATTATGCTGATTTTTGCCATGAATAGTAACTCTCCAACTTGTTCCTCAGCATTGGGAAGTTCAATTTCCCTGCAACCTGCAGCAGAGAACCATGGCAGATGGCAAGGTTGTTCCCAAGCCAGTGGGAATTTACATTAGCGAGCAATGCATGACAGAAATTTTGTCAAGCAAAATAACTGGCAAAACAATCTATTTCGAAACGGGGATAATTTTTCAGTGTTAAGGAGCAGCTTTATGTAACCCAACAGCACATTTCAGTCTGTGAAAAATGGAAGTGATTGATACATTCCTTGCAGTTGTAAACCACATTCTTGGCAATCAGCCAGAGACCAGGTGTTTTTGCTTTCTTGCAAGCATGGCAATTCCTGGATTTTCTGACTTCCTCCACTCACGTAATGAACATGTTGCTATCGATGGAACCCTTCCCCTCTAGTGTAGGATGGAATGCCCAAGGTAGTGCCTTGAGCCCAGTCTCGTTCCTCATCTATATAAACGACCTCTCCAAATGCTATTGAAAATGCTGTCTCTTTTTTTGTAGATGACTCCACATTATGTCTTGCAGCACTGCTGCCCACTGATAGGTAGACAGCAGCTGTGTCACTCCTTGCTGATCTGGAATCGGTTAGATATTTTGTCTGATAAATGGACATATCCTTCAATCCAGGAAAATGTCACAATGTCATCATAAAAGTTTAGAAAATAGACCTATTGCTCCAGAGAGATAGTTCAACAAACCCACATATTTCCTTGTGTAATGATCAACTAGTCTGGTTGTGAAGGCTCGTCTTGATCACCATTGGTAGAAGGTAGAATAAAAGGACATTAATTGAAGGTATAGAACCACCTTTGAAAACTAGATGGTATTCATAGAATACATACACCATGCAGTCTTGAGAAGGACTTGGTGTGAGCCAACTCTTGTTTTTTTCAAGTTTTTTTTTCTTTTTCTTTTTCTTTGATCCAATATGGCTGCCAGACTACTTGACCAATGACGTCATCTTAATCAACCATTTTCCCATAGGTAGTTGATCAATTCGTTAAATTTTGCATTGATCGGTTAAGCAGTTTCTCCTACGAAGATTTTCAAAGATCTTTCCTGAGATCCAATATGGCTGCTAGACCACAGTGTCACATTATGGTCATTTTAATGAAAATCCTGTTCAAATTTCAAGTCAATCGAATGAAAATTGAGGATTTCAGACATTTGACCTATGTTGACCTTTTGGCTTATGTTGATGTCAAAAATAATTGGTGGTTGAATTAATTGAGGTGATGTGAAAATTCTGTTCAAATTTCAAGTCAGGTCAGGTATGGGAGCATGCCGCAGAGTAGCGCGTCGCTGCGTCCACTTTCCAACGGTACTCCAGGGCTCCGTCTGGCCATCCCCAGGCAGATGCCTGGCCATCCCCATCTCTTGAGATGTCGATCAACCTGCTGCAACCACGAGGCATGTGGTCGGCCCATTGCCTCCTCCACTCACGAGACTCCTCGCTGAGAGAATCTGGTGAGCAGGATCAGCGTCAGGAAAACGAGCCACATGTCCATACAGCCGCAGCTGACGCTCGTGGACTATGCAGGTAACAAATCTCATTTGAGTCTCTCAGCAACCACTCGTTGGACACAAAGTCCGACCAGCGATAGCCAAGGATTCTCCGAAGAGACTGGTACCAAGGAATTAAGTTCCGTCTCAGATCCTTGGTCAGAGTCCAAGTCTCGCATCCATAGAACAAGACTGGAAGCACCAAGGACCTGAAGACTCGGACTTTCGTCCTCGCACAGGTACCGGCAGCGCCACACCATTATTCAGTGAATTCATGACTCCCCAGGCCGACCCAGACGTCTATTGACCTCTGACTCACAGCCGGCAGAGACATGAATATCACTGCCAGGTAAGTGAATCTCTCCACGACCTCAACATCCTCACCACAAACAGGCACAGACAGGAGCAGCGCATCCAAGATGTCATTGAAAGCCTGGATCTTAGTTTGACCCAGGACCCGTAATCCCAGCGGCTCCGACTCCTCATTCAGCACCTCGAGGGCCCCAAAGGATATCTAAAGTCTCCGCAAAGATGACTGCATCATCTGTGAAATCAAGGTCAGAGATCTTGACATCCCAAAGATGCATCGTAGCTTGATCTCTCCGACACCCCCCTTGAATCCAGTCCATACAAGTGCTGAAAAGTGTGGGGCCAGTACACACCCCTGACGAACTCCAGTAACTGGAAATAAGTCAAGAGTGGTACCACCACATCTCACAGCACTCTCAGTACCAGAGTAGAGTTCAGACATCAGATCGATTCGTTTTGGTGGCACCCACGAAGACCAAGAATCCCAGGGGCGTCCCGATTCACTGAATCGAACGCTTTACAGAGATCAACATAAGCTGCAAGCAGCCCCTGCCGAAACTCTCGTCTGCGTTCGGTGAGGACCCGGAGAGCAAGGATATGGTCAATCGTTGACCTCTTTGGTGTAAAGCCTTAATTTAAGTCAATCGGATGAAAATTGACAATTTTTTAGAAATTTGGCCTATGCTGACCTCAAAAAGAATTGCTTGTTGAATTCAATGACCAAATGTGCAAAGCCTCTTCAAATTTCAAGTCAACTAAGTGAAAATTAACAATTTTAGAAATTTGACCTTTGTTGACCTCAAAAATAGTTGTTGGTTGAATTCAGTGACTTCATATGCAAATCCTCTTGAAATTTCTAGTCAATCGGATTAAAGTTGGGGGTTTAAAAAAATTGGCCAATGTTGACCTCAAAAGAATGACCGCTATATCACATGGTCATGTAACATGTGGTAAAGTTGCAATTTCCTCTGCTGAACGGTTTTCGATGTATGCTCTCATTAAAATGCAGACACGTACGACATAAGTACGTACGCTTCCGATCGCTTAACCCTGCTTTTTGCTTCGTGAGCGCAGGGTAATAAAGGAACATTTCAGGCATTAACCCTTCTTTGGAGCAAAAGAGCTTGCTTCCCATGGCGGTTAGCATATCTCAATCAATGTACTCCAGGGGTACTCCAATCAATCAATGTACTCCAATCAATGTACTCAATCAATGTACTTCTCATCCAAACTCTCTTCCTCATATGTGGTGACTTCAATTGTCATCATGCCAGTTGGCTAGGTGGTGGGTACCTCTCTCACCTGTCATGGCACCTCAGCAAAAGCTTTCTGCGACTCATTGGGACTGACTCAATCGGTCAACTTCCCGACCCGATCTCAACCAATGGTACTCCATCTCTTCTGGATTTGATTTTGACAAATTTCCCTGACAATATCTGCTGCTCTTCCTCCGCTCCAATCGGTTCTTCTGACCACGTCCTTGCCAAAGTGGACATCTCTCTGGCTATTATCAGAGAACCACCTCACCGCTGTCGAGTCTGGTATTCACTCAAGCCGACTGGCAGGGTCTCCAAGCAGCCCCAAACTTATAGACTGGTCTCCTATCTCTACTTTCTCCAACATCAACTCTTCCTGGGATTCTTTCAAAAGAATTTGCTCTCCCTCATGCACAGATTTATCCCCTCTCGTCTTCAGTTATCCTACCCTTCCTCCCACCCTTGGTTCACTGAAGCTGTGGTGAGGCAATGTCCTGAAACAATCTGCCTTTCCTCATGGAAAGCAAACCCAACTGAGGGCAATCTCAGTTCCTTCCATAAAGCTCGGAACAAGTGTGTATCTACCCTCAGGAGAGCCAGAAAAACAAATTCTCATCTCAAGTCTGAACTCTCAAACCTCTCTCCCTCCTCAAAATCCTGGTGGCGTTTAATCAAATCTGTTTCTGGTGTACGTTCCCCTCCATCCCCTCCCTAACCTCAAATGGCAGCACTGCTGATACCGCACGTGAAAAAGCTGAATGCCTAAACTCGGTGTTTCCAGCAAAATCTTGTGTCCAAACCCCATCACTTTCTCTACCCACCTTACCCAGTCGCACCCAACTGTCCCTGGACTCTGTGTCCTTTTCTCCTGACAGGTGGAGAGCTTGCTTTCAAACCTCGACTCAGATTCTGCCACCGGTCCAGACGGCATCAGCCCACATGTCCTCAAAGCCTGCTCTTCTGCTCTTGCTCACCCTCTCTCTGTTCTATTCACCCTCTCATTTGCTCAAGGCCATCTGCCATCTGCTTGGAAATCAGCAAACATTACTGCCCTGCATAAAAGAGTGCAAAAACAGATCCCTGCAACTACAGACCAATCAGCCTTTCTCCAATCATCAGCAAGGTTATGGAATCCATCATCGCTTCAGACATCAAATCCTTCCTCTTTCTCCAATGGCTTGATTTCTGATCATCAATTTTGGTTTCAGACCAGGTCACTCTACCCTGGATATGCTACTTCTGCTCTCCCAACAATGGATGAAGCCTCAATGCCAGACAGGAAATCCGAGCCATATCCCTGGATATATCACGTGCTTTTGACACAGTCTGGCACCTTGCCCTACTCACCAAACTCTCTTCCTATGGTATCCAAGGCCATCTCCACTCATGGCTCGCAGACTTCCTCTCCTTGCGCAGTCAACTTGTGGCCCTAAATGAGTTCTTTCATCCCCCCTTCTGTCCAGGCTGGAGTTCCTCAAGTAGCGTTTGGGCCCTGTTCTTTTTCTGGTTTTCATCAATGATCTCTCCGACTCTCTGGAAAAATCTCTATATCTCTTTGCTGATGACTCCACCCTCTGCCGTACCATCGGTCATCCCTCAGACCGGCAAGCAGCAGCTTCTTCGCTCATGCTGATCTGGATAAAATCACAAACTGGTCCAACACGTGGAACATGTCTTTCAATCCGGACAAATCTCACACTTCACGATGTCTCTCCGAAAGGACCGTTTAGGAAAACCCCCCCATCCACTTTCTCAACAATCCTCTGGAAGAAGTCCTTTCTTTCAAGCTTCTGGGTCTCACTATCTGCCATGACCTTTCCTGGGAAAGCCACATTTCAAACCTCGCCTCCAAAGCCAGTCGCCGACTGGGAATCCTCCGTCGTGCAAGGTCCTTCCTCGGCCCACCTGAGCTCCTGACATCTACAAAGCTTTTGTCCGCAGCCTGATGGAGTACTGCTCTCCCCTCTGCGCTGGTGCTCCTGCCTCCCACCTTTCTCGGCTTCACGCTGTAGAAACCAAGGCATTTCGGATCATTGCATCTCCCGCAATGAGGCTGAGTCTTTGGGCCTCTCACTCAATCACCGCAGGTTGGTCGGTGGTCTTTCTGTCTTCTACCGTCTCCTCTCCAGCCTCGCCCCCCTGCTCTCTCTGTGATTTGTCCCCACACATTTCCGCAGGGCACTCAAGGTCCGCCAACACCCCCTTCTGGTAAAACGACCAAAATCACGAATCACTGCTCACCTTCACTCTTCCATTCCTCTTTTTCCCGCCTTTGGAATAAACCCTCACTCTATTCTTTCCCATTCTTCCCTCCAGGCCTTCAAAACAGCTGTTCACCACCACCTCTTATCATCCCCCATCCAAATCCTCGATCTTTTTATGCCCCCGATAATCCACCCAAGCCCACCTCCTTCAAATTCCCTGCTTTCCTTCTTGAAAGTCCCTGTAATGTCCATCTTCTATTCCCCATGTTCCCCGTCCCATCCCTCTCCCTTCCACAGATCTCCCAATGTCTCTGTTCCCCACTATTTTGTCCTTCCCACTCCCTCCCCTCCTGTCTCATGCCCCCTTGATGTGCGTTGTGTGTTAGCTCTCATACGAGCCTCGACAAGGCATACAAAAAAAAAAAATGTCCTGTTGATTTCATCCATTATCAATTTCTATTGTCAGACACTGAAAGATGTTCAGTCTCTTGAACTTCTATGCCTCATGATCAGCCACTCTTGATGAACCCGTCCTTATGACTGGAATAATTTCCCCAGAATTGCGTACAGGATAATTCCCCAGAATTGGTGTATTTTAACATGACTTGGAATACCCTATGCTATACAGATACACTGAGTTGCCGATTTACATCTAGTCTAGTTGCGTCGTTTCGATAGAACATCGTTACCATTTTATGGAACAATAGTTGATTTAAATCGAGCTAGTCTGACGTAACATTCAGAATTTTTAAGTACAGTGTAGTTCCGTTCATCCGGTACCCAGAGTAGGTATTTTTGTGAATAAAATGTGTAAGTAAATGCTTTCATGTCTTTTGTTCTCCCTCCCTATTTACTTATCTGAGTGATTTGAGTTGCCCTGAATGCAAACAATTTTAGTTATTAATCGTCCACTGAAGGACAGATTGGGTTCGGGACGATTAGCGTCAGCACGGAAAGCACCCGGTGACTGCTCGAACCACCATTTGGGTTCCGGGTTTGAGGGGGTACCAGCACATCGCTTAGCAGGCTCAGACAGTCCACCCAAACACGGCAACGCCTGCATCTCCCTCCCTGTAGTCCCTCAATTCTCAACCCACACCATTGAATTGTTCATTTGTGTACATAGTGGAGCAACTTAGCATAACAATTGTGCATTTTGTGAGGAAAGCACCAAATTTGGCACACTAGTTCATATTATGAACAGATTTGGATATTGGGCCATCTCAAAATTTTTGATGGCAGTGGAAAATGGCTGCCACAGCCATCAGCGGCTGAATTTGAGATGGCCCAATATCCAAATCTGTTCATAATATGTTAGGCTACTAGTGTGCCAATTTGGTGCTTTCCTCACAAAATGCACAATTGTTATGCTATATTTAGCTAAGTTGCCCCACTAACATACATTATTACCTCTTGCGCGCCAACCAAAAAGCAGGGTTAATCAATTGATTCACTTTGTCTGTCTGGCTACAGACATCAGTTTATGATTGGGAAACTACTTAATTTCAATTTTAATTAATACTAGACGACCCGTGAACCCGTTGGGTTCCCGTTGTGACAGTGGTTGATGAAAAAAATCATTTCAAAAGAAAAAGCTCCAGCGAACTATACTGCTGAGGTTGTTTGCATTGATCAAATTCTCCCAAAGAGTACTTGACTGAATCGTGAATTGATTTTTTAAATAATTTTTTCGTTGCCCGATTTGAACGAAACTTGATACTGCACACCACAGGAGAATGGTGAGTTAGCTGGGCCGAAAATATTTGCGCTATCGTGTACCGTTTTGGCTGTATTTCGGGAACATACATACATACATACATACATACATACATACATACATACAAGATGAGAGTTTTAGTAATAAATAGATATTGAACACTGTAGAACACGAATTGGAACACGAACCTGCAGAGTAGTAGTACTTTGGCTCTGAAATTGGCAAATTGTACAGAATCTCATCTCAATCAAGTTTGTGCAGAGAGGAGTTAGGTAATATTTCCTGTCTCTGTTGGTCTGTCTGTCTGGCAGTAAAACAAAATTTTATATTATTCCAAACAGGAAACTTACTGAAATCATAAAGGACACAAAAAACAGACATGAATAACTAATGTAACGTGTTGTTAGCTCAGCTGGACTTTAGTCCAGTGAGCTTATGCGATCGAGCAGTATCCATAGCCTGAGTTGTGTTGCCCCAGCCAGTTCTGCTTGAACAGGCCTGTGGCATGGAGATCGGCGATCGATTTCCCAGGAGCGACCCAGAGATCCCTCACATCTATGATGTTGTGCTCTTTTCTAAGTGGAGTCAGGACCGCGCAGTCTTCCATAATGTGTTTTGTTGTGTGTGGGTTGGCCTGGCAGAGTTTGCAGGTGTCGTCGGTGGTGACGTCAAGTCTGTGTTTGAGTGGAGGCGTGCAAGCTGAACACGATTGGATCTGGAGAGTAGTTGGTCTGTGTCATGGATGGGTGGGGGTTTACTGCCCAGGATACTGTTGTGGCCCAATTTGTTGATTGCGTTTATGGTGATGTGGGTATGGATGTGTTTTTTGTAGTTTCCGTTTTTCACTGGGTGGATGTTTTGGAGGATGTCACTGTAGTGGCTTTGTGGTGTTGCTTCAGTGTGTCTCGGGGCCTGTGGGTGGTTGTACATGTCATGGCAAGGGTGATTAGGGTTGGCAATTGCCATTGCAAGGAACTCTCCACCTCTCATGTCGAAGTAGTCTGATTTTTAGCATTTTTACCTCTGTGTGTTGGTGCTTGAAGGGTGTTGTTAATGTGCAACATTTGATGATGTGAAGGGCTTTGTTTGGTATGATCTGTAGGGTGTTGAGATGTGTGTGTGTTTGTCTGGAGGCCCAGGATGAGCTGGCGTAGTTAATGACTGATCTCATGTACTGTTTGTGTATTAGTGATGTTGTTTCTTTGTGGTGTCTGAAGTCGCTGCCTGTGAGTGCCCGAAGTGTGTCCAGACTGGGTGTGCATGTTTTTAGCCCCCGTTGGACTTAGGCCAAAAATGGGGGTTCATGGATTTGGTCTCTATTTTCGTGTGCGTGCATGCACGCGTCCGCAACCATATCTCAGACATGTCTGGACTGATTTTATTCGTACTTGGCACAAAGCCAACACAAGATGGTAGACATATGCACGTCATTTGTTTTTGACATCAGATCCAAGATGGCCGACTGGCGGCCATTTTAGTTTAAAAAAAACCTGATGTCGAACACATCCTCAACCATTTCTCGGACATGCATTTACCGATGTTGTTCAAACTTTGTACACAGATATAATGAATGATGGCTTACATATGCACATCATTATTTTCGAGATCAGATCCAAGATAGTCGACTGGCGGCCATTTTAGTTGTAAAAAAAAACAAACCCAATGTTGAACACATTCTCAACCATTTCTTGGACATGCATGTACCAATGCTGTTCAAACTTGGCACACAGATAACGAATGATGGCTTACATATGCACGTCATTTTTTTTTCGAGATCAGATCCAAGACGGCAGACTGGCAGCCATTTTGTTACTTAAACATGTCCCCAACCATTTCTCCGACATGCATGGTCCAATTTTGTTCAAACTTGGCACAAGCACAATACATGATGGCACACACGTGCACCTCTCTTTATTTTGTGATTCGATCAAAGATGGCAGACTGGCGACCATTTTAGTTGTACATAAATATTGGCTCACCCTTTAACTCCATACAGTAAAATTACTGAAACTGTGGGGGCTATGACATTTTATGTCTTTTTTTGCTTGTTTTTGATGTTGGTGATGTGATCTGCGAATGGCATGGATGTGTTAAAAGTGACGCCGAGTGTTTTTTTTTTGGTGTGTGTGTGTGGGATAGGTATGTTGTTCAGTGTGATGTGTTGTGCAGCGCTATGTTCCTTGGTGTAATTTGTTAAAAGAGTGACTGTTGATTTTGAGGGGGCTACTTTTAGTCTTTCGATGGTGAGCCAGGTTTGTAAGGTGCTGAGGAAGGGTTGAAGTTGTGCTGTGGTGGTATTGATGTTGCTATGAGTGGAGGTAATGGTTATGTTGTCCATATGTGAGGCTATTTGTATCTTCTCGGGTGGTTGTGGAATGGCGTGCATGAACAGATTAAAGAGTGTTGGGGAGAGGACTGATCCTTGAGGGACTCTGTTGGGAAAGTATCGTGTGCATGATGACTTGCCATTAAAAATTATGAATGACTGTCTGCATGAATGGTCGTTGGCCAGCCAGCATTTGGTGATATTGTGTATGCTTGTGTTGAGTACTGTCGGACCCGGCTATTCGTGGGGGAGACGTTCCTGAAAAATGCCGCGAATGTCGGGGCATTGTTTCAATGGAAAAAGGGGGGATAGGTTCTCGGCGGTTCGTAAATTCATGAGGGAAAATCAAAAATCCCGAGAAAAACCGTGAATACACCTGCGAA
>CM068957.1:74701744-74717966 GCA_035128595.1 Eptatretus atami | reverse complement strand
CCATCTCCTTGAGATGCCGATCAACCTGCTGCAACGATTAGGCACCTGGTTGGCCCATTGGCCTCCTCCACTCATGAGGCTTCCTCGCTGAGAGAATCTGGTGAGCAGGATCAGCATTAGGAAAATGAGACACATGTCCATACAGCCGCAGCTGACGCTCACGGACTATGCCGGTAACAAATCTCATTTGAGTCTCTCTCAGCACCCGCTCGTTGGACACAAAGTCCGACCAGCGATAGCCAAGGATTCTGTGAAGAGACCTGGTACCAAAGGAATTAAGTCTCCATCTCAGATTCCTGGTCAGAGTTCAAGTCTCACATCCGTAGAGCAAGACTGAAAGCACCAAGGACCTGAAGACTCAGCCTTTCGTCCTCCTGCTCAGGTACCGACAGCGCCGCACCCCATGATCTAGTGAATCCATGACTCCCCCGGCCCGACTCAGACGTTTATTGACCTCTGGCTCACAGCCAGCAGAGACATGAATATCACTGCCAATGCAAGTGAATCTCTCCGTGACCTAAACATCCTCACCACAAACAGGTACAGACATGAAAGAAGCATCCAAGATGTCATTGAAAGCCTGGATCTTACTTTTGACCCAGGAAACCCGTAATCCCAGCAGCTCCGACTCCTCATTCAGCACCTCGAGGGCCCCCAAAAGGATATCCAGTCTCTGCAAAAAATGACTGCATCATCTGCGAAATCAAGGTCAGAGATCTTGACATTCCCAAGCGATGCACCACAGCTTGATCTCTCCAACATCCTCCCCAGAATCCAGTCCATACAAGCGCTGAAAAGTGTGGGGGCCAGTACACACCCCTGACAAACTCCAGTAACAACTGGAAATAAGTCGGAGATGGTACCACCACATCTCACAGCACTCTGGTCCCAGAGTAGAGTTCAGACATCAGATTGATCAGTTTTGGTGGCACCACACGAAGACCAAGAATCCTCCAGCCCTGAATCACTGAATCGAACGCTTTACAGAGATCAACATCAGCTGCAAGCAGTCCCTGCCGAAACTCTCCTCTGCGTTCGGTGAGGACACGAAGAGCAAGAGTACCGTCAATCGTTGACCTATTTGGTGTAAAGCCTGACTGCTCTGGGTGCTGGTGCTCAAACAGATGGTGGCGAACCCTATCAAGACAGACAGTGGTGAAAACATTACCTCTGTCCACCTTTCGGTGGCAGAGGTAATGAGAAAGAAAGAATGGAAGCTTGGGCTTTGAAGAAATCATGTCATAATCACCAGACAGTTTTTTACTTGGCAACATATCAAGAGAAAAGATGCAAGATTAGGTTCCATTAAAGATATTATCTGGCACAGGCTCTGGCAGGACGCTTACAATTAATGCAACTTGTTCACACAAATGACAGAATTTTCTTTTACATACATCACAGTTCAAACATTATTGTCTTCTACTGAAATGGTAATCGACAGCTGAAGATTAAATGCTTGCATCTCAATAGTTAAACCGTTGTTCATTATTTGATTTGATGTGCCATAATCTTTTCGGAGCGTTGGTGCTGCAGAAGCAGTTTCTTGGCAAGGGTTATACTGGCTGGTTGGTTTGCCATTGCCTCCTCAGTGTTGTTTGTCCATGCTCTCTCCTTGTAAATGCTGAATCTCTTTGTTCATTATGGAACCAAAAACAACTGCAGAACCAGTCTATCCAGAATGAAGCAAATGTTTCCACTTACATTAATGAATTGCAACACTATGCATTACTTAGTGCACTTGTCATTCAATTATCCTTGAACATAATTTGAATGGAAGAGTGTGGCATAATCTGTTTTCAATAGAGACTCAAATACCAGTTACTACCTGCTCTAAATTCTGTTATGTAGCCTTTTTCATGAAGCACCTTGAAACTCCTACCTTTCGTAAAACCAATAGCAATTATTCCTCTTTCAGTGTCGGTGCTGTTTCCAGACAGGTGAAATTTGAGTCATGCACTCACTACAATTAAAAATTTAAGCTCGATTGAGGTAAACATGAAGTGGAAAGAGGTGTGGAAAGCATGCAGCAAGGTGGGCCAATCGCATTAAGTCACACGTATGTACTTGAAATGGATCTTTTTTTCATATCCTTCAGCAGAGATGTCGTTTTTAAAGCAATTGTCTCTTTTTAAACAGTTGGTCATCTATCATCTGTAAGAAAATCTAATAACTATACTGTGGATAAAAAATAGAGAATTTATACCACGAGTAAAATCCGCTCCCTCCAGGAGCAAAACATGACGTCGATACCCTTTAACCGCAGGGATTGGTGGTTAAACCACTTGCAATTATCGCCTGTACATGTGGAACAGTGCGAGTCATTTCCCCCAGTTTCATCCAGCTGTTTTCGACTCAAAAATGATCACACGTACACACATACAGAGAATTGCCATATTTTAATAGAGCTAGAACCACCCACTCCTTCTGGGAGTGTCCTGGGGGATGGTGGGGGGGGGAGGGGGGATGATGCAAATATACACTGCCTATAGAAAGTCTACACCCCCTTTCAAAATTTTCACCTTTTGTTGCCTTGTCCCTGCCGCAGTCATCCACACCACAAACAGATACAGACATGATAGAAGCATCCAAGATGTCATTGAAAGCCTGGATCTTACTTTTGACCCAGCAGACCCGTAATCCCAGCGGCTTCATGTAATCTTCATGGAATTAAATTGCATCAAATCAGACTTTTTCCACCTTTATTTACACGTAGTAACCCACAACTTCCAAGTGAAAAACAAATTCTACAAATTTCAGAAAATGAATTAAAAATACAAAACCGGAATATCTTGGTTGAATAAGTTTCCACCACCCCCCCCCCCACCTCCCCCTTATAATAACAATTGTAAATTAGATCAGGTGTTACAAATCATCTTCAAATTATACACCAAAGTGAATTGGCCTCCACCTGTGTTAAATTGTAGTGATTCGGATTATTTCAGAATTAAATCAGCTATTCCTGTAGGTTTCCTCTGCTAGGTAGTGCATTACACAGCAAAAACTCCACCATGAGAACCAAGAGGAGGAGGAGAGGAGGAGATTGGGACCATACTCTGTGCAGAACGTTGGTGATGCTTAAGCAGTCTCCTTGGCTATTGTGCACAATCCTGGACGGGTCGCCACTCCAACACAGTATACCAGCATGCTAGCACTCATTTTGCCGACCTCAGAAGGATGACAGGCCGAGTTAACCCCACCTCGTATTAATTCAACAGCTGAGCAGGATTTGAACTTGGGACCCTTGGATCCAAAGCCCACCACCCTAACCATTAAGCCAACACCAGGCATATGAGAACCAAGGAGCTTTCAAAAGACCTCTGGGATAAAGTTGTGGAAAGTCACAGATCAGGGGATGGGTATAAAAACATTTCAAAGCCTTGAATATCCCTTGGAGTACAGTCAAGACAATCATTAAGAAGTGGAAGACGAATGGTACCACGACGACCCTCCCTGGAACAGGCCGTCCCTCCAAGCTGGATGACCAAGCAAGGAGGAGACTGATCAGAGAGACCACCAAGTGGCCAATGGTAACTTTGAAAGAGCTACAGGCCTTTATGGCAAAGACTGGTCACTGTGTGTATGTGACAGCAATATCCCAAGCACTCCACAAGTCTGGCCTGTATGGTAGAGTGGCAAAAAGGAAGCCATTACTCAAAAAAGCCCACCTGAAGTCCCATTCATGGTATGCAAGCATACACTCCGGAGATTCTGAAGCCATGTGGAAAAAAGTTTTGTGGTCTGACGAAACCAAGATGGAACTTTTTGGCCGAAATGCAAAACTTTACATTTGGCACAAACCCAGCACAGCACATCACCCAAAGAACACCATCCCTACTGTGAAGCATGGTGATGGCAGCATCATGTTATGGGGATGTTTCTCATTGGTAGAGACTGTGACACTTGTCAGGATGGAAAGGAAAGTGGATGGAGCAAAATACAGAAAAATCCTAGAAGAAAACCTGCTGCCCTCTGCAAGAAAGCTAAGATTGGGACGGAAGTTCACCTTTCAGCATTGCACCAACCCCAAGCACACAGCCAAAGCTACACTGGAGTGGCTGAGGTACAAAAAAATTAATGTCCTTGAGTGGCCCAGTCAGAGCCCTGACCGAAGTTCAATCGAAAATCTGTGGTATGAGTTTCTGTCCATCAATGCTCCCTTGCTGTCCATCAACGTCCATCAACTGTCCATCAACGCTCCCCATACAGCTTGACTGAGCTTGAACAGTTTTGTGCAGAAGAATGGGCAAATATTGCTCAATCAAGGTGTGTAAAGTTGGTGGAGACCTAGAAAACAGTGAGCCACGATGACGTGAGGAGCTTCTTTCTTCACCAGAGCAGTAAAACCAGATGTGTTGCCAAGCATCGCAGGTGCTCCATCTGTGCACAGAGTACCCAAATTGAGCCTGGTCAATGGCACGAGCAGAGAATGCACACTTTGACTTCTTCATGGCAAATTCCCCTTCAGGAACTGGGCATAGACATCAGGATGGCACTCTTTCAGTGAAACCATGTCATGCAAGTGGACCGGTATCCATCTGGCATAGTGGCTTTGGTCCAAAGCAAAGAACCAAGGAAACAATATTGGTCAGGGCCTCTACGTAGAGCTCGAAGTCTCCCTCTCGTATTGCTCTCTCAAAAATCATCACATTCAACTCCAGCTGCAGGATAATGGACCAGAATTGGAAATGGGACATGCATCAGCCCTTTCAGTACGCCAGTCTTCCAGGGACATCACTTTGCTTTCGTCTTCCAAGTCTATGCTCTACTCGGTGTAAGCCTTCTTCAGAAGTAGATACAAACTACTGGCTGTGACTTGATGAGCCCGTCAGGTGCGTGTCACATGGGATGCTTTCAGAAATGAATCTGCTGTTCCAGGTGTGACAAAAGCAGCCTGAACGTGTGCTCCTGTCCACCCGCTGCCCTCCCGAAGATCTCCAAGCATCTTGGGAGCTGCCTTCTCAATGTGTAGCCCACCAAACATCACATCAAAGTGATTCTCTCCATGAGTTGCTGGCCAGCTCCACTGGATTTCCTTTGCAACTGTATACAGTGGCTGGTCACATGTGATGATTGGCACCTTACCAGAATTCAGGACTTCAACCACAGTCTTCACAACATCCATTGAGTGGCGAATCATGGCCACTGACTTGGCCTGGTCGGGGAAGAGAGGTGGCAGGGAAGTGAGCGCCACTTTGCCGTCTTCTGGTGGTGCTACTTGATAGCTAGCGTGGTATGCAGCCCAGGAGGTCATTTCATTCCCATGCAGTGCCCAGTGTCCAGTGCCTGCCTCAAATGCTCCAGCCAGCTGTAAAACAAAAGTACATGTTGATCAAGATATCATGAAGATTAATTTCTTAGCAAGAAAAACCTTCTTCTCACTGATATTTTTAATGACAACTATCTCGGCGTAAGATACATATATTTTGCCGTGTGTGTTGTTTTGTGTCTGATTTGAAAAGAGTGGTGAGGGTAATTTATTGTGGGAAATCTATTACTTAAAACTTACCCACATTCCTTCTGCATGGCTTGTGGTATGAGCTGACGGTCTGCTTCGTTCGGACCTTCTTGCTTCGGCACAGGTGGATCTTGGCTGACAGGAAGAGCAGGAGGGATACTAGTGTAGGTCCCGGGCAGGCGTGTCGTCGTCCCCTTGGTAGCAGTATCACCATGCGTGACAACAGCCCGAGCAACTCCACTGAAGTTCTGTCTGGGTGTTGAAACAGGGAGATCCTAGTTCCATGGAATGAGTCTTGTGCATTCGTAGAGCTGGGGTTTTGGTCAATGTTATCAACGGCAGCAGTTGTGAAGAGACCACCTTTCAGCTCAGGAGGAGAGACAGCTTTCTCCATCCTGTAGTGATGACACATCTTGTTGCCGAGCTCAGTTGAGATGTCCAGCAGACAGTCGTATGAGATGCTCAGCTCCAGCTCGTACAGATTGTCCACAAATTCGCGCTTGCGAGTTTTCGTGTGGACCATCACACCGAGGTAGATAGGCAGAGGTGTTTCCCGTTCTTGGCTGTGCCTGGTTGTACTTGTAGCTTGATTATTCCGACATCGTAGCAAACTGTTGTGCATCAGTAACTGTGAAATGGTGAGAACTGGTTGGGGCATTGCTGATGAACTTGACTGTGATTTGATGTTTGGTCCATTCAACACCATAGCAACTCGTGCCAGGAGAGAAGCTGGCACAGAATCTTCCTGACACTTGGTTCCAAATGAACCACTGAACTGGTTTTTCATTTTGAACATGCATCTCCTCACTATGTTAGCAGCCCTGGCGAGATGAACAGCGTCATTGTCAGCATCATGCTCACATGTCTTGCTCAATGCGGATCCAACATCTTCATTGGAAATGAGGACCACATCTTGACCTTGCTTGTGAGCTTCCATGTCCGGAAGTAACCCAATATTCTGTTTTTGAGCTTGGTGGAGTGGATGTGCCCTACTACATCAGTCCCAAGTTGTTTTAGTCTAGTGCTGTCTGTGAGTATGAAGATGGGTGCAACTCGATCGTCTATGCGAGCATCTTCAATATAGGATACCAGTCCAGCAAATGCAATGCCATGGTTCACTGTGTCCACATTAGACTCTTCAGATGTTTTTGTTTCTCTTGCTCTGTTGTACAAGGATACCTGACACTGCACATGGTACTGGGCATTTGTGCAAATAGGTCTCCTGCACTCGATTTGGCAAGTAGTCGTTTGCCCTGCAATTTGAGGGCACATTGTCGGACATGGACATCAACCCCGAATGTTGATGCTTTGCACAAGGACCCTCCAGCTGGTGCAGGTGTGCCACAGAAGGAGCGTGTTTCAGTGTCAGCACTTCTCTCTCCTAAACTCTGACGGGTGAACTTCTTAGAGGCATCTGCAGTATCTTTTATCGGTCTCTTCCTCTTCTCTTTAGTTTGGTTTTGTTATACTCAAGTCGACATGAGTCGTGCCACTTGGCTTTGTGCTGCTGCAGTGTTGCCTCAATGCCCTTGCCGTCATCAAGGCGTGATATTTATTGATTGCTAGGCGTGATTCAAGATCAAGGCGTGATTTATTGCTACTGGCAAACAACCAATCCGACTGAAACCCACAAGAAGGTTAGCAATTGTCATGTAGCCTGCTCCCTGCATGTCACGTTTGGACTCAGCTGGGCAGCGAAGCACCTCTGATGCGTCTTCCTGGCACAGAGCACACTTGCTCCAGTCTGTTCTTAGACAATGTTTTGATGTTCCAGGCTGGAGAGCATCCACCACCTTGTACATTTTTCCCATTGCCACACTACTTCACCTGAAAGCGGAAATAGGGAATGAATGAGTAGGCTGGTAACATATGGTGAGTACAAGATGATAGTGAGCACATAACCAAAGGTTAAACCAAAAGTATAACACAGAGATAATCACTACACATATATATATATATACGATATTACATAGTTCACTCTGTTACACCTTTAAAAAAAAGAAGAGATTTTGCTTTATATACGTGTTACCAGAAATGAAAACAAAATTTTGATCCACACAATATCATACATAATTATGTCTTTGACGGCCATTTTGGAAAATGTCTGCCATTCCTGTCACGGTACAAATCTTTGATGGCCCTACAGCCAAAAATCTTCCCAAGGGCATGCCCTAAGTGTGTGCCAAATTTCATTCTTCTATCATCAAAGGCACAATTCCACCAAATTGTTCACATAACTGCTGTACTATTTCGCTGTGGCGAGTCATCCGCCCTCTCACCAGCAGGGGTCATGAAGCTACTTGCACTGTCCACTGAGCCACGTGTACGGATGAAAATTGTAAGTCATTCCCCACCCTTGTGGGAGGTGGGATTATTTTGTCACACAGACAATCGCCTTATTTTATTCTCGCTGGAGTACGCAGCGTTCCCCGTTGCTGTTCTCATCCTGTTAGCATTTTGAAGAAATCAAATTTTGATTTTTGTTTTTTTCTATTTTTTTTGTGGGGGCCTAAAATACTTCCCTTCACCTACTAAGGAATTGGGTCAAGGATCATTTAATATTACTTAACATTGCTACAAAGGCATAGGCACTATAGAGGGTTTAAAAAAGAAAATCCACCTAATTAACTTGTAAAAGTTTGATGAAGATATGTTAGGCCATCTCTGAAAAATGGCAACACACACACACACACACACACACCAGACATCTCTCTCATATTATGTAGTTGTATATGAAGATGGTAGGATACAGCTTAATTATCTGATTTCATGAGAAACTAGAATGGCACTCATGAGAGTGTATATACCTCTGCCAGGCTGAACAGTTTGTGTTTTGTATCCCACTGACAGGCCAGATATGCATCCGGATCCGAACCAAAATCTCAGCAGCTTGATCTTGTCACCTACCCACTCATTCACCAAGTTTGGTCATCTGTCCACAATATTTTGAAATATCACGCTACATATCGTTTGTGACCCGATCTCTCAATGGTGAAGAATCACTTTTAAAAATTAAATAATTCTCGTATCCAGATTCGGATCTTCACCAAAATCGAAACAATTCGTCCTTGTGACACACCCAACCTGTCCACCAAGTTTCGTCCGAAATCCGTCCACAACATTTTGAGATATCATGCTATATATCGGTTTTAGCCCTATCTCTCATTGGTGAAGCAAACTTAGCACGCAGTAAATCTGTGAGGCATTTTTTTTTTATCCTTGTGTTTATTTCATTTATAAAGCACAAAAGCAATACATGAAGCTCACCTGCACAGCACTGTACACAGTAAGGCAACTGATGACTGTATGTATGTGTAAGAGTTGGTAAGATTGGGCTGCGGGTATAGAGGAGGGAGTGAGATGGGGGTGAAAGACCACAACAAAAACTGATATTGTAGAGGGCCACAAGGCTGCTTTCCCTCTTCTTCTCCAACCCTGCAGTCCCCCTGCCCACCCCTCCGTGTGTGTGCGTGCGTGCGTGTCGTGCGTGTTTGTTTTAGTTCAGACCCAGCTGTGACAATAAATTGGAAACAAATTTGACAGGAGAAGAATCTATCAGCCTCTCAAATGCTCGTCTCTACATGACTGGCAGGAAAACCTTGGTACACAACCTTTACTGTCCACTCAATTTCATGGGCTAATTCCAATGCCGTTTATTTTGTTTTTATCTTACGGACTTGAAACTGCACTCAAATGAAGGCACTTCAGTGCTTCAGTCTGAATTTTTTTTCAAACTTATTACAGATTGTACCTCCAAAGTTTCAATTTCAAAAACAGAGCTGCAACTCCCACCAGATTGTTTTTCTTTGACCATCCATAAACCTTTGCCATATACCTGAATCGAGCTAAATATGCATCCACATTACAGCTCCTATCAAAACTAAGCAATGACATTCTGCAGGAACCAGTCATGCCATCTCTATGAGTTACGCCACAACCATGTTCTGGTTGATTATGACAAAAGTACCACAAATATTTGTTCCTCACCCCCACCCCACCATTTACAACTATTTTCACCTCCCCTTAAACATGTTCCTCTTGACCCCTTAGGCCCACTATCTTCTATTACACTATTAACTTCACCATGTTTTTATAGTTATTTTTCTGAAATATTTTTGTTTCACTACTTGCCACTACCTTTATTTGTTAAGTCCACATCACAAAGTTAGCAACCGTAAGGAGTCTTTTCTTATCATTCTATGTCATGCCAAATAATTCCTCAACACTCCTTTGCTTCTCACAGCTTACAAAGTCTTCATCCACTTAATTTGTGTATGCTTTACTGTGGGGTTGAGGCTTCACCCACCATCTTGTCAATTGCAACTGCATGCTATTGAATCTAAGGTACTGAGGATCATTCACATTTCCTACAAGTAGGCCCAAGATCATGGTTTACTTCATCCCCCTGCAGAACTGTTGGCAGCTTTGTGACCTTCTATTTATCACTTTTGGTGTGGTCTCTCACTGCTTCTAAAATATAAACACAGCACTTCCCTCAGCCTCTGACCAAAATTAAAGAGCAAAACATCTTCATGATAAAACACAAAAAAAGATTAACAAAATTTTGTTTTCCTGCTGTTTTGTAGGGCAACCAGCTCCCGACATGAAGACGACTGCCAATGGACAACACTTGGACCCTGTCAGCATGGCTGTG
The DNA here is from genome assembly GCA_035128595.1 of Eptatretus atami. Classification (NCBI taxonomy): domain Eukaryota; kingdom Metazoa; phylum Chordata; class Myxini; order Myxiniformes; family Myxinidae; genus Eptatretus; species Eptatretus atami. Next base: position 74,707,857 of record CM068957.1, on the reverse strand, counting down.
TGCCCTGACAGCAGCCAGGAGGAACGACTTCCCACAGTTTCCGCACCAGAAGCTCCTCTGGACTCTGTAGACAATATTGACAATCGCTTGCCCTTTCCTGATCAAGCAGATGCAAACTTAACCATGGCTCAGGAAATGCATCCCTGCAAATCTGTGGCACTGCAGGAAACAGAAGAGGTAAGAAGAACATTTGATATTGCTCATGATGTGATGCAAACATACATACATACATACATACATACATACATACATACATACATACATATATACATACAAACATATATACATACATACATACATACATACATACATACATATATATATACAGACATAAGAGGTTGCAGCAGCTGCTGGTGTTCACAAGGGTTCATGATCACCATAACAGGAAAGAGGTATTACTGTATCTGATATCAGACCACAGGGGACAGTTTCCAGCTCAAGTTTTTGAAGGAACCCACTCCGTCTGATGATGGCCAGTAGTCCCCAAATGTTCATGGAACGACCATGCATTCTGGCCCTATGGGCTTGGATGTTTGCATTCATATGACCATGCATTCTGACTGTAGACTGGAGTGTGTATCTATTTGATCATGTGCTTAATGGCCTTCGGGCGGAAGTGCACGCATATTGTTGTGGGCTGCGGTTCGGGGCTCACCACGAGGGAAAGCCCTTGGATCCTTCCGAACTCCCGGTCCTGAGGCCACCAGCCGCGGATACCTCTGCGGTCTGGTGGGTTGCTAAGCAAGCACGAATGTCAATTAACCTCATCAACTCTAACGGTTATCTGTCGAACTGCGTTCACCTGAGGAGGTGACTAAATTAACCGAGTTTCGTGCCCTCAGCACACATTCGGGTTACTGCCGAGCAATACAGTAAGTGTACCCGGGCTAACGAGAGCAAATCAAGTGGGGTACACCTTCCCGTCTAACCATGCTTGTGCACTGTGTCGGACCAATGAAGGAAAGTTCAACCGAGGCAGATTTGAAATAACTACCAACAATTATTTATTACACATACACAAGCAAGCAGTCATTTAAAAGCGAGTATTTCCAGGCAAAAGGCACAGAAGAGCAGATTTAACCCTAACACATTTTTATACAATCTTATTTACACAAAAGACACATGGCCATCATTCAATATGGGGAGAAGAAGAAGACAAGAAGAAATGAAAAGTACTGAGTGTGACGTCGACTCCTTCCCCCACCCCACACAGCCCAACAAGGCTGTGCCAGTCCAAATATAATGGGGGAAAGTCTGGGGAAGATCAGCAGTGGAGTGCCGATGGGACGTGCAGCTGTGTTTCCAAGGTGTCCAGAACAAGTCGGCAAGTCCTCTCTTGATGGCCCTGGTGTGCCAACGGCAAGCAGCTCACACACTAATACCTTTCTGTTCTGTGCTTCCACGACAGCAGCTCAAAGAACCAGGCAAATTCCTCTCTGAGGCGTCCAGACCCAGGAGGAAAGTCCTCTCTGGCATCCCTGGCATTCTGTTTCCTCCAGAGAAAAGTTCACAGGCACACTGTTTCTGGTGCATTCCATCTCCTCAAGCTGCGTAAGCTCCACATCATACTCTCCACACAATCCAAGCAACCTTCTGGGCTTTTATTTATTGCTCACAGGACGAGCTTTGAGGCGACTCTTCCCGTACACATCCTAGGTTTCTTCTTCTTCACAGGATATTGCCTTCTTCCCGGCCAAGCTTGTAGGACACAGACGAGGACCAGCTCTAAGTTCCTTTCTCTGCACAGGACATAGCTTTCTCCCGTCTCTTTTGTGCGAGCCTCTTTCTAATTGGTGTGCATCCGATGTGGGCGTGCCCATGATCCAGGTTGTGGAAAATGCTGCTGTTTCTGCGTGTGCATACAAGATGTGCTGCACTTTATGATGTACTATACGACCCGTGAACACGTTGTGACAGCGGTTGATGAAAAAAATCATTTCAAGAAGAAAAAAAAAAAGATAGCTCCAGCGAACTATACCGCTGAGGTTGTTTGCATTGATCAAAATACTCCCGAAGAGTACTTGACTGAATCGGGAATTGAATTTTTTAATAATTTTTTTCATTTCCCGATTTGAACGAAACTTGATACTGCACACCGCAGGAGAATGGTGAGTAAGGTGGTCATAAAATGTTTGCGCTATCGTGTACTGTTTTTGCTGTATTTCGGAAACATTCATACAATACATATATATATATACACACACACACACACAAGATGAGAGTTTTAGTAATATATAGATGGGAAAAGCATTGCACTTTGTGCCATGGACATGCATGTGAGAAGGAACAAAGTTCGATGGGGTGAAGGAAATCTGATCAGTTCCAAGGATTCGTGACGATAGACGGACCGAATGCATCCAATAAAACAATGTGCGGATGGAATGGCAATGGAGAGGGATGCAGACGGACCGAGGGACGACTGACTGTCTGCAGGGTTGAAGGTCAGACTGATGGGGTGAAGGAGGGGTTTGGTGAAGGTGATTACTGGGGGATTGAGAAAGGCAGATGGAGGATTATTGGAACGGACCCATGGGGTGAAGGAGAGATTGTTGAATTGAGGTTTGGTGAAGAGGATTATTGGTGGATTGAGAAAGGCAGAGGGGGGAACAGACCGATGCGGTATTGAAAGGAGGATTCGCAGTACCTCACATTGACATGCCAGATTTAAATGCAGTTGTATGGGGTGAAAGGACAATTGGAGTGATTTGAGAGTTAAACACAACAGGAAAAGAGGAACAAGAGACGGACATGAGAGTCCCGGGTGACAAGGAGCTACCCAGACATCCGATTCTGGTTGTTGCTAGTAGGGGTTATAAACACTTGCACTAAACATTCATAAAGGGATCCATCCATCCATTGGGACCATACTCTGTACAGAGCGCCGGTGCTGCCAAAGCAGTCTCCTGGGCTATTGGGCACAATCCTGGATGGGTTGCCACTCCGACGCAGGATACTCGAATGGCTCAATCATCCCAGCAAGCTTGTACTCGTTTTACCGACCTCAGAAGGATGACAGGCTTGGTCAACCCCACCTGGTGTTAACTCAACGGACGAGCAGGATTTGAACTCAGGACCCTAGGATCCCAAGCCCACCACCCTAACCATTAAGCCAGCACCAGGCATAATTTATAATTAAACTCTCATTAACCCCCCAAAGTCACTTATATACAAGTATATATAATATATACATACATACAGTGGGAGAACAAGTATTTGATACACTGCCGATTTTGCAGGTTTTCCCACTTAAAAAGCACGTAGAGGTCTGTAATTTTTATCATAGGTACACTTCAACTGTGAAAACGGAATCTAAAACAAAAATCCTGAAAATCACATTGTATGATTTTTAAATAATTAATTTGCATTTTTATTAATGAAATAGTATTTGATCACCTACCAACCAGTAAGAATTCCGGCTCTCACAGACCTGTTAGTTTGTCTTTAAGAAGCCCTCCCTTCTCCACTCATTACCTGTATTAACTGCACCTGTTTGAACTCGTTATCTGCATAAAAGACAGCTGTCCACACTCAATCAATCAGACTCCAACCTTCCTACAATGGGCAAGACCAGAGAGCTGTCTAGGGACATCAGGGACAAAATTGTAGACTTGCACAAGGCTGGGATGGGCTACAGGACAATAGGCAAGCAGCTTGGTGAGAAGGCAACAACTGTTGGCGCAATTATTAAAAATGGAAGAAGTTCAAGATAACAGTCAATCTCCCTCCGGTCTGGGGCTCCATGACAGATCTCACCTCGTGGAGCCTCAATGATCATGAGAAAGGTGAGGGTTCAGCCCAGAACTACACGGCAGGACCTGGTCAATGACCTGAAGAGAGCTGGGACCACAGTATCAAAGAAAACAATAAGTAACACACTACGCCGTCATGGATTAAAATCCTGCAGCGCACGCAAGGTCCCTCTGCTCAAGCCAGCGCATGTCCAGGCCGCGTCTGAAGTTTGCCAATGACCATCTGGATGATCCAGAGGAGGAATGGGAGAAGGTCATGTGGTCTGATGAGACCAAAATAGAGCTTTTTGGTTTAAAACTCCACTCGCCGTGTTTGAGGAAGAAGAAAGGATGAGTACACCCCAAGAACACCATCCAACCGTGAAGCATGGAGGTGGAAACATCATTCTTTGGGGATGCTTTTCTGCAAAGGGGACAGGACGACTGCACCGTATTGAGGGGAGGATGGATGGGGCCATGTATCGTGCAAGATCTTGGCCAACAACCTCTCCCTCAACAAGAGATTGAAGATGGGGCGTGGCTGGTCTTCCAGCAGGACAACGACCCAAAACACAAACAGCCAGGGCAAACTAAGGAGTGGCTCCGTAAGAAGCATCTCAAGGTCCTGGAGTGGCCTAGCCAGTCTCCAGACCTGAACCCAATAGAAATCTTTGAGGGAGCTGAAAGTCTGTGTTGCCCAGCGACAGCCCGAAACCTGAAGGATCTGGAGAAGATCTGTATGGAGGAGTGGGCCAAAATCCCTGCTGCAAGTCTGTGCAAACCTGGTTAAAGAACTACAGGAAACGTCTGATCTCTGTAATTGCAAACAAAGGTTTCTGTACCAAATATTAAGTTCTGTTTTTTCTGATGTATCAAATACTTATTTCATGCAATAAAATGCAAATTAATTATTTAAAAATCATACAATGTGATTTTCAGGATTTTTGTTTTAGATTCCGTCTTTACAGTTGAAGTGTACCTATGATAAAAATTACAGACCTCTACGTGCTTTGTAAGTGGGAAAACCTGCAAAATCGGCAGTGTATCAAATACTTGTTCTCCCCACTGTACATACGTACTGTGTGAATGACGGCAAGAATTAAAAAAATTAACTTGTGGTCTCAGGCTCCAAACACATGGAGGCTTACTCCCAGCACATGATGGCTTTCTCATTAGATGTTGTTGTTTTTTTATTAATATACCATATTATTTTCGATGTCCACTTGAGTGCTTGCATTCTGTATAAAGCAGCTGCCTTTAAGATCCCAAAGGATCAAGGACAGCAATCGTCTTCATCTGCTGTCCTGCTGATGAAGCACCCAGGATGATAGTTTATTGTAGGGTTGGAAATCAATAGAAAACTCATAACAGAGTTTGCTACCTCTGAGCTACCCTGTTCACACTGAAGAGCCAACTGGCTGAGATAATTACAAGGGCTGAGAAAGTCTTTCTTTATGTTTTCACATGCTTTATATTTTGATGTCATTGAGATCAGTTCCTTTTTTTTAAAATTTTTTTGTTGTATTTGAGATTGACACTAAATTAACCTAGTCAGAAATAGATGAGATCGAGTTAGAAAATTCACTCTTTATTTTATTTTATTTTTTTAGTTTTCGTAATTTCCAAACAGGATTTGTGTGTCACTACTTTGCTCATTTATTGATCTCATACCCAGGTTATGCATTTGTCAGGTTACACTGTTTTTACACATGATACTATGTAAGACCATCTTACAAGGTTTTTGGTTTTTGTTCTTTTTAACTTCTGTCATGATGCTGGGCCAACGAGGTTGACATAATACTTTTCAAGAGGTTGTGGGTTATTGAAAATTTTTTAATGCAGCAGTCTCTCGTGGAGGAGCGAAGCAAGAGATGGCAGCAGACTTGCAGATTGAGTGGGGGTAAAAGGGAACAGTCAAACAAAAACGCATGGACACATCACACACGTTTGAAGGTTTTACATCCGTAGAATTATATAACAAATTTTGTGAGTTGTTGATTACAAGATGCGTGGAAGTATTAAATATTGCATTTCTTGCCCTTTCTCCCAGTTGCACTCAGACACACCAGGCCATCTGACTCTACCTGACTACGATTCACCAAACCATTCTGTGTCTCAAGAGTCAATGCTCGGGGTAATGGAAGACCGTGACTCGAATGAAGAGTCCCTTACAGTACCTGAAAACCAAGACACAGATTATGTGAACCCACGGGGAGTTCGCTTTACCAACTACACCAAGTCTGCTTTCAACAAGGAAGGTCTGTTTGTATGAATGTGTTTCAGTGTGTGTTCGAAATATATATATATACATATACATATATATATATACATACAGTAGACTACGCATAAGTCGGCAGCGTGTAACTCGTCACTTCGCCCAAGTCG
>CM068957.1:74632179-74684206 GCA_035128595.1 Eptatretus atami | reverse complement strand
AAAATGTATGTAAAACGTTGGCGTACGCTGAAATTTTGACTTTTTAAAAAGTTTTGGCCGTATTCATAACGTGTTGGTCGTATGCATAACATATTAGTAACGGGCACAGAAAGTTTCGTTGTCTATAGATAACTTATACCAACGAATGCTTAGCCTGTTGGCGGCGTTCACTACTATGCCCAACGATAGTTTAACTTAGGCATAGCGCGCTGCACGTATCGCCGACGAACGTGGCGTAGCCTGTTAAAACCTGCCGCACGCGATTTAAATCATAACCGCCTGAAAATTGAAAGTGTCACCACGCAGTCACACCTTGACGATTTAGCCAGCGTTGCCGACCTATGAAAATTTGCCGAACCAAGCTGGCACACGTCGAATACGTTATGGTAAGTTGTGTATACGTTAAGAGCACGCTGAAAAAGATGAAGTGTGCTGTCATTTTCGTGGTACGTCTCGTACGTCGTGAAATTTCAAGCATGCTGAAAATTTTACGACGTATCGCGCGTATGGCTCACACGTTCCGCTACGCTGGAAATAAGTTGTAGGCACGTTATGCGATCGTTGACACATGTCGACACAAGTTCTTGTAAGTTACTCATAAGTCGAACATGTCGAGGTAATGTTTAGCATACCGAAACTTATTTCTCCGTCAAGCACATTATCTTTTTTTCTCCTTGGCTCCGTGAAGGCACGTGACGAAATATCTGAAGTTGTTGTTGTTGTTGTTGTTTTTGTTGTTGTTGGTGTTGTTGTTGTTGTTTGTGTTTTTTTTTGTTGTTTGTTTTGGTTTGTTTTAGTCTCTCACGAATTTTAAAATATATTCGGACATTTGCTTTTAAGTTTCGACGTCGACGTGACAATATCCTCAAACAGAAAATATTCACAGAGGAGGAACTAAGAATAAGACAAGAGCAAACTGAAGAGGCAATCGGACGTGAGTACGGCACGTGAGAAATATCGGAAGTTATTTTGTTGTTGTTGTTTTTTTTTTAAACGCTGCCAATACGCATTATACGGTAGCTGTAAATTAGAAACACGTTCAGTAAGTTCTGTGGTCGTCCGGAAGACGTAATAAAATACGTCTACATACGTCAATATGCGTCGGAGGTACGTTACACATCGGTTCAAAGCACGTTACTCATAGGTTAGAAATAAGTTTTGGGTACGCTAAGCATTACCTCGACGTGTTTCGACTTATGAGTAACTTACAAGTAACGTGCCTCGACGTGTGTCAACGATCGCATACGTGCTCGACGTGTGTCAACGATCTGTAACGTGCCTACAAACGTTACTCATAGTTATAAATAAGTTTCGGGTACGCTAATCATTACCTCGACGTGTTTCGACTTATGAGTATTACAAGTAAGGTGTGGTCGACATGTGTCAACGATCGCATAACGTGCCTGCAACTTATGGCCAGCGTAGCGGAACATGTGAGTCATACGCTGCCATACGTCATAAAATTTCAAGCATGCTAAAATTTGAGGACAACCGCAAAGTACAACGATGAAAGCCAGCGTACTACGACGTATGGCAGTGTTTTTCAGCGTGCTCTTAACGTATACCAAACTTACCCATAACGTATTCGACGTGTGCCAGCGTTTTAGACAAATTTTTCATAAGTCGGCATACGCTGGCTAAATCGTCAAGGTGTGACAGCGCCTTTAAAAAGGATAAAGCATGGACAAGCAACCATAGCTTGGCAATCATTGCACAGGCTTGGTGGATCTAATGGCCTTCTCCTATGTTGAAGTTCCTTGTAAAGGAACTCATATTTTCATATTACTATACTGTTCGACCCCAGTTTACGTCGGGGATGTGTTCCTGAAAAGTGCGCCGAATATTTAAACAACGCAAATCAAAGCAATTTTTCTCATAATAAGTACGTCATTACTGCACGTATTATGTTTTGCTTTTTACCTCCGCCACCGAATGTGGATGGAGGCTATGTTTTCACCCCTATTTGTCTGTCTGTGAACAAGACGTCTTAAAAAGTTGTGCATGGATTCAGCAAAACTTGGTGGACAAGTTGGGTGTGCGACAAGGGAGAATTGATTAGATTTTGGTGAATATCTGGATCCGGATCCAATAATTTTAAAAGTGATTCTTCACCATTGAGAGATGGGGCCAAAATCAATATATAGCATGATATTTCAAAAAGTTAGGGACGGATTCGCACAAAACTTGGTGGACAAGTTGGGTTGATGACAAGAAAGGATTGATTCAATTTTGGTGAATATCTGAATCCGGATATGAGAATTTTTAAAATAGATTCTTCTTTACCATTGAGAGATGGGGCCAAAAACAATACATAGCACGATATCTCAAAAAGTTGGCGATGGTTTGATACAAAACTTGGTGGATGAGTTGGGTAGATGACAAGAACAAGCCGATTAGATCTTGGTGAAGATCCGGATCTAGATCCGGCCTATCTGTGGCATAGAAAATGTAAACTGTTCAGCCTGGCGGAAGTATGCACTGTCCCAAGTACCGTTCTAATTACCTCCGACATCGAAGGTGAAGGAGGTTATGTTTTCACCCCTCTCTGTCTTTGTCTGTCTGTTTGTCTGTCTGTGTGCAGGATATCTAAAAAAGTTGTGGATGGATCCGGATGAAATTTGGTGGGCAGGTTGGGTGTGTGACAAGGACAAACTGATTAGATTTTGGTGAAGATCCGAATCCGGATCCGGATCTGATAATTTTTTAAGTGATTCTTCACCATTGAGAAATTGGGCTAAACCGATATATAGCACGATATCGATAAAAGTTGTGGACGGATTTGGATGAAACTTGGTGGACAGGTTGGGTGTGTGACCACAACTAGTTGATTCAATTTTGGTGAAGATCCAAATCCGGATACGACAATTATTTAATTTTTAAAGTGATTTTTTTTTTACCATTTGAGAGATTGGGCCAAAAACGATACATAGCATGATATTTCAAAAAATTATTGGGCCCAATATGTTCTCGTGGATCAGGCATTACGTGGCAGAGGTATACGCTCCACCAAGTTCCTTTCTAGTTACCTTTGATATTACTCTCTTTTTTGTTTAGTGACAGTTATTTTCAAGGACACATATGTATTTAAAAATCTATATATTAATACTGAAGGACCAATTTTGTGCTCCTCCGAGCGGTCGCGTCACGTTTTTCTCTCGGTACTGTGACCTGGACTGAAAGAAACTTCGTACCTGTAAGAGTGCATCGCACATAGTGGCAATAGTCAACTTTCAACGCTGAAGCAGAATAAACACTTTTCGTTGAGATGGAGGCGAGAGTGAAGAGGCGGGGGCAGGGAGTGAAGAGGCGGGGGGCAAGGTAAGCAAATTTTTGGGCGGAGGTAAGCAAATTGAAAGCGGGAGACAGGGGAAATGGGGGGGGGCTGGGTTGAATGAGGCGGAGATGAGTGTGAGGGGTGGACAGGGGGTGGGGGCCGGGGCAAGTGGGCGGGGAATCAAAAGACGGGGGGTGGGGAGTGAAGAGGCGGGCTGGGGTATTTACATTTTTGGGCGGGGGTAAGCAGATTGAATGGGGCAGGTGGCGGGGGTGAATGGGGCAGGGGCGGGAGATGAGTAGGCGGGGGCAAGCACACCCTGTCCAGTCCATGTCCCTCGAGTGTGTGTGAGCTGGTGAGGGTGGTTGAATGAACGGAATCCGTCTGTGACGGGGTTTCAGCTAGTAAATAAAATTACCAGACAACACTGTAAATTGGGGAGACATAAATTGAGGTATTATTGTACTATTATTATGTCTAGCTACAAAGAAAAAAAGTGCATTTGTAGATTTAACTGGAAGTCATGGTTATTGTGCCAGTACACACAGTTTTTGTATGTTTTGAAATATGTCTATTGGATGAATCATTTCATGCATTTTCATTCTATTTACAGAATGCTTTTCCTGTAACTGGACAACTGTTCACAACTCATTTGCTCTCACTCGAGGCTCTCCTGACTGTCGTGCACGGCATTGAGTCACATTGTCAGTCACATGGCATGAGGGATACTGTTGCTGTTGCAAATGTTGAAAGCCAGGAAAATGCAGAAGCTGGAAAGTGCCTTTCAGGTACGATGGCATGGCATGGCATATCATTGTTTTGTTTTGTTTTTATTCTTGTTGTATCAGTGTTTCTCAGTTGCTGAGATTATAAAGGTGAAATTAAATTTTGCATGTTCATCGCTCTTAAATCAATTACTCATTGGATATACACAGGTGTTGTTTTGATGAAAATTTTATTGGGACAGAGGAAGAGAGCAGGATAAGTGTTGAATGAACATGATTTACAGTGAAGGTGATGCAAACTTTTTGGGGTGGGGGGGGGGCTTTACTTTTTTTGAGTCAAAATTTGGGGCTTTAAGAAAATAATAGATTTTTAAAAAGCGATTTCATGTGAGCCGATTTTTATTGTTCTAAAAGATAGTCTTTGGTAAAGCCAAGCCTTGAGAATAGTTATTCGTATGATAAATCAAATGAGCGAGAATTTCTTTGCAGTATATGTCCCCAACCAATGTGATATATTATAAGTTTAAAAAGGGCATAACTCTGTGAAAAATTGACAAAACACCCTGAAATTCATGTTCTGTAACTTATCATAATAAAGCATGTACCAAGTTTCAGTTGATATATAAAGGGTATGGGAAAAGTCTGAAAAATGGGTCGGCCCAAACGGAGAGCAAACCTATAGTCCAACAGGGAGGGGACTAATAATCACTCTTTCAGATTGTGATAAACATGACTGCTTATATGAGTATTCCCATTGTCTAAGTTCACACCGTTTTAAGTTTCCAAAGACAGCGGAAACATTTTTGCTCAAACATGAATAAATGTTGCCTTAAACTTAAAGAGCGACAATATTTGGTGTGCTTATGCGTCGTCTTCTTCTTGCGTCTGACAGCCTGGCTGCCAGGTAGCTATCATTTTGTTAGGGCATGACTATGCCACGAATGCTGTGCCCCTATACCAGTGCACTGTTTCTCATTTCGCCGAGCTCGGAAGGATGACAGGCTGAGTCAACCCCTCCTCGTGTTAATTCAGCGGCCAACGGGGCTCGAACTCATGACCCGAAGATCCCAAGCCAGCCACCCTAACCACGAAGCCAACGCCAGGCTTTATGCTTATGCATGTGCTTGTGCATGCACCAGCCCCCTCCCAAACCGCAAAATAATAATGAAAATTTTAATTCATACTTTTTTTTATAAAATGAAAAAATTTACGACTGAATTAGCAAAAAGAATTATTAAAAGAGCATCTTCCTTCTAACTCATTCATTGTTTGGTGGTGGTATTTAATGATGTTTCCAACAAGCTTGTATCCTCCGAGTTTGGGATGCGAAGAATCTCCGGAATCCTTTCTGTCTCTGCAGTCAAGGAAAGGGAGGGTGAGGGTTCGCAGAGGGTTAGTGTTAGGCTCAAACAGTCGTAGTATTGGTCCCTCCCAGGACCCTTGCTTTTTCTAATAAACCTGAGTTTTTGTCCCCCACCCCTCCGACAAGATCGTTATTAATAAAGCGGACATTGAAATGAGCTCTGTCCGACCAACCAACCGATCATCTATCTGTCCATGTACTTTTGTTTACATGATATTTCAAAAACCGTTGAACATTTAGCTTTCATATTGCAGCTATCTATTACTCATGACATTATCTCGACCTGATCAGATCACGGCGGTTATTGACTGAATTATATTGCCGTGGCAACCAACACGGAAACTTGGCTTGTGTACGTGATATTACGTTCAACATTTAGCTTTCATATTACACAGATCTATTCCTTATACCACCCAAAAGTCCTGGGACCTTGAGTATCAGCTCCTTGTTCGATTCATTTCACCGACATTCGTGGTCTTTCCTCTAACCTTTCCTCTGTTGAACACCATTTAGTTAGTATCTTTCCTAATATCTTGCTTCGCTCAGAGACCCAACTGTCAAATGATGTTGTCGTTAATTCCTTTCACATTTACAACCATAACCTTAACTTACGATTCCACTTCAAAGGAGGAGTCTGTGCTAATTTCAAAATCAACACACCTGTTACATACCTTGTGGATCCTTAATCTCCAAACTTTGACGTCATCTGGCTTAAGATTTCTCTCTCAACAATCGCTATTTTTCTCTTTCACCTCTTGCTCTGATAACTGCACAAACTTTACGTTTTTAGTGCTGACTAGATTGGCTTGCAGAAATTCTGTTTGGACTTTCCTTGGGAGGATTACTGCCTCGCCTTGGGCGATGCCTCTGTTTCTGCAGAGTGTATGGCTGAAGTTATTGTTGCAGGAGTGGAGGCTTATATCCCCTTCTCTTGTAAGACTGTCTTCTAATTCCTAGGTTCAACCATTCCTGCTCTGTGGCCATTCCTGCAAGGGATGTGGCACATTGGACCCCTCCCTTCTCATTCCCCACCCTCCACAGTTTGAATGATCTTGGTGTCCTCGCTTGATGATTGACAGTTTGTATCAAGATACAATTTCAGTGCGGTTGGGAGAGAAACACTGAAGATGTAGCAACGCATTTCTGGCAAGATCTTGCGCTGCTGGCAGGTTCATGGCAGCTCTGCAACAGGAAATTTCCATTGACCACACTCAGCCAACACAGTAAGGTGGCCCACGAAGTATTTTGTTCATGTCAGCTGGGCAGTTCTTAGATCTACTGTTCACTTATTGCTATGACATTCATCTCTGAATATCTTGAGCGTGTTTCTTGTGAGCTTGTGCTTGTTCAAATCTCCCAGAATCTTTTGGCATTCTTCGAAGGATTGCATGTGTTGTTCTTTTTCCATTTCAGGACTCCAAACCAACTTTTTTTGGACCGAGTCACTGGCAGATTTTCTGGGGCTGATGTAGAGCTTGACCTTTCCTTCTCTTTGGAATGGATTGCAGTGGTTCTCTGTGTTCCTTCACCTTTGCTAGGTTCTCCTTATCTCGTGATATGAACAGGTCAAAACTCCTCTGTTCATATGCTCCATCATCTTTCAGGTTCATTCCAGCCATTTCTGTGATTGTGCCGATTGCTTTCTGCTCCTGCTGACGGCGAGTATCCAGTGTAGCAACTGCAGTTGTTTGTCGCTGATGACAGTCCTATTTATCTCAACACAGCGTTGGCATTGACTATCCGCTCGAGAGAGAGGTCAACAGGATATCTGGAGAAGTCCTGGTCAATTATATGCACCATGAATGCTTCTCTTTCTAATATGGCCCAGAGGCTGGGATGTGTTTCATCAATGTTGATCTAACTAGTTCTAAGACATTTATCAAACAAAAGTGACATCATTTTTTGCAAAGAAGGGGTATGTCAGAGAGGTCAGGGCATAGGCATACAGGTCAACACCACTGGTTCGGACGGCTCTGTCGAAGAAGTAGAAATTGTGAATTTACTCAATGCACATAATCGATGTAGCCACTGAAGACTGTCATGCATATTGATGAGACACTAACAGGGTACTGCTAATAGGAAGGAGAACTTCGACTGATTAGAGATTGACCTTGTTCATTTGGACAGAGGAGATTCGCTTTGCATGATAGTTTAATGTCAAAAAATATTGGCCACCAGATTTTTGCCAAATTTATTTTTGTGACACAGATCGATTTTAATTTCGCATCTTGCAAGCCCCAGCAGAATACCTGAGGGACGGCAGTCAGAACTTCTTCAAAACCCAAGAATTTGTGAAAGCACTCATGTTGCCTTCACTTTCCCAAGTGACCATCGCTCACATCTTCTGCAGGCAGGTCTTGGCAGCAATTCGTGCACAGCTCGCTTTCTCTACGGCCACCCTGTTGGACCAGCAACGAACCTGTTTGAGGTGGCTCCACAGCTGCCTCAAACAAGAAGATTGCCATCTCAATCTTTGCCATAACCATTTAAGTCTGCCATCTCTCTTTCTTCACTCATCAATATCCCTCTGCTCTCCTTCAAAGGGAAAACATCTGTCTTAACCTAGTCTTTTCCTCTTATGTGGGGCCTTGCTATTATGTTTAATATTCGTTGTCATATCCCTCTTACTTATCTCATAAGTTCTTAAATCATCTCAGATTACTCCTACACTTATGCCAATCCACCTCTTTTCCAATTGATTTCTGTGACTTCAATGCCTTATGCTTATCTCTAATACTATACTTAACCTCTGTGTTCAACAAACCTCGTCTCTTTGTACATCTAGCTTTGCTCCTCACTGCAATACATTTAGTCTGCACTCCACCCACTTGTTCCTTCAGTGTTGCCAATTTCTCTAATGCAGATTTCCTCTTGTTAGCATGGCTTTTCTGTGGGGTTTGACAAGGAAAGCTTGGCCCAAGTCTTTCACGAACCATCTGGCCCAGTTGCGGTCACTTGTCCCCAAAAGATTTCTACCTTCTCAATCATACATGGATCTTTACGTTAAAGCAGGCCCACCCTCCCCCCTGTATCCCCCACCTTCCACCTTGTAATCTTAGTTACAAACTGGGTTAAATACCCATCCTTTTTATTTGTTCCTCTTCCCTTTATACATGCCTTTCTCATTTCCTCTGAGAGCCTCTGATCCTACTTTTCCCTCATTCCTGGATCCCAGTATCAGCATTCTTGGAGTACCTTACTGTTCGTATTGTCCCCATCGATCCACACAAAATCGTTTACCACTGTCCCTCATCTAATATCATCCCAGTTTATTCATGATGCACTATTGTCTGATCCGGATTGCTATGCCTCCTCCCATTTTGTTTTTCCTGTCTTTCCTTGTAAGCTAATCTTGTCTTTCATTTTGTCCTCCCATTAATTCAGGTTTCACTTCCTGCAATTATGCATATGTCACACTCATCTTAATCAACCATAGTTTTAAGCTTCTTCATCTTAGTATTTAAACTGCCACACTGTTACCTACCTGCACCCACTCCAGACTACTGCCTGCCTACGCCCCCTCTACACCACAGCTGACCTGAACCCCCTCCACAATGCTGCCAGTCTGCACCCACTCCACAAAACAGACACTGCTGCTTGCCTGCACCTTCTCCACACTGCACCATATGCCTTTTCATTGAATTCTCTTTTCATGCAGCACAAGCTCATATCTAGGAACTGTTCACACTCCCTTCCTCCTGTAATATTGCAAGCCTTTCCTTTATTTCAGCTATTTCACTTTCTAATTGGGCTATTTCTTTGTACTTTAATATAAAATCTCCTTGACCCCCCCCCCCGCCACTCCCCAAACCCCTCCCCCATTACACCAGAACCAGCCACAAAGCGCATCAAAAATAAAACAAGAGCGAAGTCGATGGCAAGCCATCACAAATCCTCACGCTTCCCACCCAAAGCAAAGTTGAAAGATAGCAAAAAGTTCCACCAGGACTGACCCAATATCAAATTTTGAGTTCGAAAATATTTTTCCCTGTTTTGACCCCTGTGACCCAAAGTTCCCACCCCCTGGGGCATGAACCAGGGGTCAAATCTCCCAAAAATCGTTAAATGTTTCATATATCTCGAAATGCTGATTACATATACTGTACAAAGTTTCATTAAAAAAATGTTTAGAAATGTGCCCGTAATTGCATATTTTGGTATTTCACCTTTTGAGTCCGCCCCAGGGGGCAGGGCCAAAAAATATTACTGCTCTCAAAGATCCTAATGACCAAGTTTGGTAAATTTCTGCACAACCATTTAGGAGGAGATAGTATGACAGACGGACAGACAGACGGAGCAGATTACAATATCTCCTGGTTTTTTTTGTTTTTTTAAGTGTGGGGATAACCAGTCATGTTAGAATTCTGCGTATGCCTCAAAAAACGAAGATCAGAATTTTGGCAGCTCTTCTTCTTCCTTGGTATGCAGCACAAGGCTGTAGGTCGCATCATTGGCTGGAGGTGTGGCTGTGCCACTAATGCTGTGCCCCTCTACCATTACACTGGTACTCATTTTGCCGTCCTCGGAAGGATGACAGGCTGAGTTAACCCCACCTGGTGTTAATTCAATGGCCGACAGGGGCTCAAACTCAGGACCCTAAGATCCCAAGCCAGCCACCTTAACCGCTAAGCCAACACTAGGCTTCGGCAGCTCTAAACAGCCATGACAACCCTGATGCTTGGGGAGGCAGCTGCACTTAATGGTGTATCCAATTAATTATTAATACCACTTTGGGATGGGTCACAGAAGTTGACAGCTTGACTTTTTCAATTTGTACACAGACAATGCAGTTACTATGATTGTGGAAACTGGCCAAAGCTGTTGCATTTCGCAAACCACACAAAGACTCTGAAAGATTTTCTTTTATCATTATGTCCTCATTTGTTCAACTTACATGCTACATGAGTGGATGATAATGGGTAGAATAGCACCAATAGTGGAAGTGTAAGCCAACTGACAACCAAGCCAGTTTTCACACACAACATTTATCGTGTGGACAAGTAACAAACCTGATTCAATAGATTCAACAATCGCTTCAAATTGAACTTGATTACAGGAGCTGTATTTATTGATTTGTCCCCCACCTTACGAGGCTGTGAACCTTGATAATTTTGAGAAACGGCAAGGTGGTCCAGATTGTTTGTCTCTTCTCTGCTCCATAATCGGTTTTGTATTCCAGATGTGTGTTCAGAAAATTTGTTAATTTTTATTTTTAGCTCGCCTGTTCGAAGAACAGAGAGCTATAGCGATACCCCGGCGTGAGCGTCAGCGTGAGCGTGAAAATGTTAAAGTTGGTGCAAGTTATTTTTTCCTTTCTAATGTTTTATCTACCACACTATTTTTATACGCCCGATATATATATATATCGGGACGTATTATGTGATACCGGTCGTCCATCCGTCCGTCTGTCTGTCTGTCTGTCCGTCCGTCCGTCCGTTCCTGTCCGCACTCTAACTCCCAAAGTTTTCAACTTCACATTTCATATTTGGTACATAGGTACAGACTGTGGAGACGGTGTGTCGCGACATACGTTCGGCATCTAAAGTGGTTGCCATGGCAACTAGGATGCTGTTTTCCATCCGTTCCTGTCCGCACTCTAACTCCCAAAGTTTTCAACTTTCACGTTTCATATTTGGTACATAGGTACAGACTGTGGAGACGGTGTGTCGCGACATACGTTCGTCATCTAAATGGTTGCCATGGCAACCAGGATGCTGTTTTCCATCGTTCCTGTCTGCACTGTAACTCCCAGTTTTCAACTTTCACGTTCATATTTGGTACATAGGTACAGACTGTGGAGACGGTGTGTCGTGACATACGTTCGTCATCTAAAGTGGTTGCCATGGCAACCAGGATGCTGTTTTCCATGTAGCACAATTCTGTATATACCTTCTTGTTTGGGGTATATTGTGCTCACTTGCGCTCTTGTTACTGATTCCAATATACAAATACATATATTGCTTTAAAATTATTTGGATCAGACTTCACTGCAATGCTTTTATAAAAATATTAATTATTAGACGAGTCTTTTAAAAACGAAAATGTATAAAACAGGCGAGCATTGGGTGGCTTTGACACCAACTCTCTGGTTATAGTTGATATTTTAAGGATAAGTCCAACATGTAAAACAAGTACTACTGTGAAGTTTTTAAGACCATTTTTACCTCTGCCACTGAAGGTGAAGGAGGAGGTTATGTTTTCACCCTCTCTGTCTGTCGGTTTGTTTGTCTGTCTTTATGTGTGCAGGATATCTCAAAAAGTTGTGGACGGATCCGGATGCAATTTTATGGACATGTTCGGTGTGTGAGAAGGACGAACTGATTAGATTTGGTGAAGATCCGGATCCGACTACTAGAATTTTAAAAAGTGATTCTTCACCATTGAGAGAGAGAGATCGGGCTAAAAACTATATCTAGCAAGACATCTCAAAATGTTGTGGACGGATTCGGACGAAACTTGGTGGACATGTTGGGTGTGTGACGAGGAAGAATTGATTCGATTTTGGTGAAGATTCGAATCCGGATCTGATACGAGAATATTTAAGTGATTCTTCACCGTTGAGAGATGAGGCTAAACTAATATATAGCACAATATCTCAAAAAGTTGTGGACGCGATTCAGATGAAACTTGATGGACAGGTTGGGTGTGTGACCATGACAAATTGATTCGATTATAATGAAGATCCAAATCCGGATCTGGATACGAGAATTATTTAATTCTTAAAGTGATTCAGCGAACTTCAAAATACATGAACCAAGATGTGAAAATGATTGGTTGCTTACGATTCCAAATTTGATGACCACCTTTGAGCTCTATCCAAAATAACATATGTAGCACTGCATTTGGCCACTGAAGGTGGAAGGAGAATATGTTTTCACCCAATCTGTCCATTTGTGTATAGGATATCCCAAGAGGTTTTGGACAGATTCGGATGAAATTTGGTGAACAGGTTGGGGGTGTGACCACGACAAATTGATTAGATTATAGTGAAGATCTGAATCCGGATCTGGATACGAGAATTATTTAATTCTCAAAGTGATCCTTCACCATTGAAAGATAGGGCCAAAACCGATATATAGCATGATATTTCAAAAATGTATTGGGCCGGATATGTTCTCGACGATCAGGCACCGCGTGGTGGAGGTATGCGCTCTACCGAGTGCCCTTCTAGTTTTTTTGTGTTGTTTATTGGTCAGTGCCATTCCTTCAATGAATATTAATTCTCAACACAATTCTTCAATGATCTGGATATCAATTTGTCCTCATGATTGACAGCTTTAACGGAATACATCATCTGTGTCCACCATTTTAATTTTTTTGTTTTGTTTGTTTAATTGCAGTGGAAAAGAAGCTTTCAAAGAAGCCATGTCGTTTTTCAACTCATCTCCCCATTGCATCGGAGCTCTCAACAATAAAAACCAAAAAAAAAGTACGTGTACTGCTTCTCAGTTGTTGATGTGTCCCAGCCTGCCTTAACATTTTGCTTTGTGAGAAAGTGCATCAATATCATGGTGGAAAATTTACTCGGTTGCACCTATATTGATGCTCTGTAGCTTTTCACTTGGTGCATCTTTGTTCCGCTGCCTTTTATCCACCTCGAACATTCTGTCCTGCCTTTTAGCTGCTCATCGCCGGCACAGAGCAGTTTAATCAAAAGCCCCACAAGGGAATCCAATTTCTGCAAGAGCAGGGACTGCTTGCATCACCAATGAACTGCCAGGAGGTGGCTCGCTGGCTGCGAGAAAATCCCCGACTTGAGAAGAAGATGATTGGCGAATTTATCAGTGATCGCAAGCACCTGGAACTCCTCTCTGCATTTGTACGGTGTGTTTTTGCTATTCCTATTCGACGACTACTATTACATTTATTTAAGTTGAACTGGTGGTTGATTATTTGAACACTTTATGAAAATTCTGTTTTCTGTTACTCAAGCATCAAATGCAAAGGAGGTTGGTTGATTTTGAAGTCAATACCACAAATGTAAATATTTCTTCAACATCACTTTTTATTTGTGAAGGTAAACAAACCAAGAGTCCTTACCAAAGCGTTTTATGACTTTTTCAAAAAAATACAATCGACCTTTTGAAAAAGGTCTGTAGTGTTCAAGGCAAACATGCATTAAAAATTGACATGCTCCAAAAGTCTTTGGTTTTAATCACACCTAATTATTTGAGAGTTCCTGACAAAAGCATTTATCATGTTTTGTAATTCTTGAAAGATGGATTAAGGCAACTTCACAAGGTGTGTGTGTGTGTGTGTGTGTGTGTGTGTGTGTGTGTGTGTGTGTGTGTATACACACACACACTGTATAGTATATAGAAAGAATGAGGTACTGTGTTAATTTTCTCTTTTTAAAAGTAGAGAATTATGTTGTTAACTGGGGCTTAGCCTGGTGTTGGCTTTGCGGTTAAGGTGAGCCGAGCCTGGTGTTGGCTTGGGACCTTAGAGTCCTATGTTTGAGCCCCTGTCGACAGTTGAATTAACACCAGGTGGAGTTGACTCAGCCTGTCATCCTTCTGAGGTCAGCAAAAAGAGTACCAGTGTACTAGGGTAGTAACCATTCGGTGTAACCTGCATCGGAGTGGCGACCCGTCCATGACTGTACTTGCCAATGAAACTGCCTCGGAAGCCCTATGCACCTTTACGGCACAAAAGGAATGGTATTATTATTATTATTATGACGAGCAGAGTACCCACCCTAAGGGTGATCTTGTTCCAAGCATGCAACACGTTCTTCTGATGCATACCTTTATTTGGGCAGTGTATAGGCAACTGACAGCTCTGTGTAGGCAAAGAAAACATGAAGTTATGTGCATGTAGCAAAAACATGCGGACTGCTTATAATTCAAAACACCTCACTGCACTGGAAAACGTGGGGACAGGAATACTGTACTATAAATGATGGAGACTTGTAATACCCTCACCCACCTGTAAGCAGCGCTACACAATACACATTTACATCGAGAATTTGAGTTCCTCTGCCCCCTCCCTCCCCCCAAGACCACCGGCAAAGATGAAAACACCCTATATACTAATTGGGGTCATGCTGATCCTATGTAGCTAGTCTGGATGGAATCGGCCCACAACTGTCGGAGGAGTAGCGCGACAAACAAACAAACACACAAACACCGGTCCCTTAATTATCGTGAGGGAAAGGGAATAAAGGGGGACGTGATTGTGAATTTAATGTTCCATCTCTATTTACTTTTAACATTGTTCTTAATAAACGGGAAGAGGAACAATGCAGTCATGATAGGTTGAATGGCCTTCTCATGCACCAAAGTTCCCTGTGTATCTTTGTGCAACGTCGTAAAGAACAGGGAGAAATGGGGAGGGGAGGACAGAGAGTTGGGGGTGAGGGTGCATGGAATTGGAAGAAGGAGAGTGAGGCGTTGGAAAGTCGAGGGGGGATGGACTTGGAGTTGGAAGGGGGATTGTGTAGTTGGGGTTTGAGGCAGTTGAGTACTTGAAGAAGAAAGGAGAAGGGGATGACAGAGTTGGCTTGGGGGAGGAATGTCAGAGAGGGGACAGAGTTGGGAATGAGGAGTTTGAGGATTTGAAAAAAAGTGGGAGGCAGCACAAGTTTGGTGTGGGGGGGGTTAAGGACCTGAAGTCATTTTACATTATGCAGAATTTCTATGGGTCCGTGATAGTCCCATTGTGTCTTTTGGGTCCATTGGGTGTTTTGGGTCCTCTAGGTATCGTTATGTTTGTGGGGTAGATGGAAGAATTTAATCGGAAAGATAGGATCATATAGAGTTGCTTGGCCCGTGGATGTGTAGGAGATATCTCGATGTAAATTAAGTAGGGAAACTGTGAGCTTAAGTGTTACTTTGTCACCACACGTGGGGTGGTGCGGTGCTAATTAGATAGGGATTAAGGATAATTTCCCCCAGTATGTGACCTATTCCTACGTTTTTGCATTTACAAGCCAGCCATGAAGGAGTCACGTTTTTATAACCACAACCACCATTACAACAGAGCTGCATGACCAAGCAGGCAAGAAGCCCCGCCTCCAAGAGTGACGGCTGGCGAAGTCACGCCCCCGAGGCTGATTATTGATGGGCGTGACGTGAGTCGGAGGAAGAAGAGCGTGAGAGAGGCCACGTTAGTCAGAGAACACGTCAGTGAGAGGAGCGAACGCACGAGTGGAGTTTGGTGTGAGGGAGGCGATCAGAGAAACCAGAACACGTCTCGACAAGAGAACAGGGAGGCAGGTTGTTGCAGGAGGAGATGACATGGTCGTGAGAGTCGGACATCAAAGCCTCGTGTACATCACCGAAGGGAGCGACACCATTCTGTAGAGAGAGAGTGGGATCGGCAAGTGCGGTCGACGAAGAAGTTACACCACGGTTCAGGAGCCCTGACATTGAATATCGCCTCACGAATTACCTGACGTACGTTTCCCACTGCGAGAGAGCCGCTCGGCACCATTTTTGGGGCGGGCGTTTAGACCCGCGCAGTGACTACGTGTTCCGAGCACACTTCCTCAGCAAAAAGATTGCCTGGCTCAGCTAAGTGAAGGAATGAAAAGGGATTTTTTTAATTTTCTTTATTTTATATGATCTGTGTGTGTGTGTGTGTGTGTGTGTGTGTGTGTGTGTGTGTGTGTGTGTGTGTGTGTGTGTGTGTGTGTCTGAGTGTGGGGTGCGTCAATTAGTTTAGATTTAGGTTACTCATGTCTTGATTCATCCCTTTATAACTGTTGATTTTTCTGGTTATTAAACCATTATTTATTATATTTGCTTGTGTCCGTGTTATCTGTTGTGGGTGCGAGAGTAAACCCCTGTGCTGTGCTACCGCCCTGGTGAAGGCCAACCATTTCCTTCCCGCGCGCGTGCGCCATTAATCTCTGAGATTGACTGTAAGCCTCCAAGGGAGAACTGTTTGGCAATCCGTCCAGGTAGGGTCTTCGGGGTGTTTTGAGTCTTCGGGGTGTTCAGGGTCTTCTGGAGTCTTTTGGGTCTTTGGAGGTGGGGGGGGTGTCTTTTGGGTCCTTTGGGCACTTTAGGTTAAGTATTTCAGGTTACATTTGTGGGTGATGTCAGGTCAGCTGTCCAACCAATGGGTGAAGAGCGGACATGCATACATACAGTACATGATCACATGCACTTGCTCCATTATATATAGATTATTAATTGGGGCTAGCACCGGAGTAATTGTGGATATTACCGACTGATCGTAGGAGCACATCATGTAACTGTCCTTTTACCATTTTAAAGTAAAAGTTATGAAATGTACTGTGCATTGCTTCATGAATTAGAATATCGAAAAAAAAGTTGTGCATAACCCGATGAACCAAGTTTTTTTGGAGGTGAAAATGTGTTCAAAGTTATTTGAGCATTCCGAGTAGCTCCAGTAGATGGTATACATTTAAAACCACAAAATAAGTACATTGATTCATTTCAATTTGTTTTCCTATTTTAATACGAAAGTTGTTTATAAATATATCGAACTGTAATTTGCCTTCTTCATGAATCCTCAAAAGGATTTTTCCTTGTTATGCCTCCACCACTGAAAGCGCTGGAGGTATTATGTTTTTCGGGTTGTCCATCTGGCTGTCCGTCCATGCGTCAAACTTGGTACAGATATGTACAATGATGCAAAGATGAGCTGATGAGATTTTGGGATCAAAGGTCAAATGGCATGTGCCCTTTAGCTTAAAGCAGCAGATTTTCATTTTCGCGATAACTTGTGAACCCGCTGAAGGGATTTTAACCAAACTCGGCGTAATTATGAACTGATTAAATTTTGGGTTCAAAAGGTCAAAATACCAAAGGTCAAGTGCCTTGTTAATTTAAAATCTGTGTTACTGCAATAACTTAGGAACCATTCTAGAGATTTCAACCATACTTGACACACTCAGGGACTGTAATACAAAGATGAACTAATTCAATTTTAGATTGAACAGGTCAAAGGTCATATGTGCCCTTTGAAAATCATTATTGTAGAGCATACATAACTTGAGTTAGAAGCATCTGATATCTCTCTTCTACTTATCTGTCTCTGTCTGTCTCTGTCTCTGTTTTCTCCCCCCCCCCTCCCCTCTCTATCTCTCTCCCTCCCCTCTCAAAGGACCCTTGATTTTTTTTTGTGTCACCTTTAATTTTTCTTGCGACGTATAATTGAGATCAAGCTTAACAGTGGTTGACATTTAACGCGGGTGAAGGCATATCCATTGGCAAATTCACGTCAGATTGTACTTTCTAGTTAAAATCGAGTTTCAACCAATTTTTTAATTTCAACGTTCACTTTGATTTGGGCTTCAACAACAGTTTTTGAATGTTGCAATTTTTAAGTCTCATCTCCTTTTGTTATTTAATGTCAAAGCTATCTGTTAATTGTATTGTTGCAGTTTCATCAGATCTACCTCTGTTTTTATCTCATGATGTTTGTTTGTTTGTTTGGTTATTTTAATTATATTGATCGACCTGTTTTGTCCTCTGCCCAATTGCTTACTTTTAGTGGTGATTTACGTCTTGTTCATTTTTCGTAATTCTGGTGTGATGTTGGATTTCTGCCCATTTTCGAAACAGAACCTTTAACTTTGAATCTCTACGCATTGATGAGAGCTTGCGCCTGTACCTTGAAGCATTTCGACTGCCAGGGGAAGCCCCTCTTATTCATCGCCTTTTTGAAAACTTCACTGAACACTGGCATGTAAGTTGGGCTCCATCATTCGTATTTAAATATTTGATGAAGTTGTTTGGATTACCTTGAGCTATGTGTTCTGGCTCTGAACTGTATAGCCTGGATTTGAATCTCAGCCCATCTATAAAATGTCATCCTGGTGTTTCACATGCAGGGCAATTCTTACATGTGTATGTCGTCCCTTGGATGGACATAAACTGGGCGTCTCATCTGCTAGCATTAGTTGGTGGACCGTAAAGATCCCATGATGTCTTTTGTGAAGAATAGGCGGGTTATCGCCGGTACCCTGAACAAATTACAAAGTCCTCTCCAACCTATGGGCTGTTAGCATCTTTCTTGACATCTCCAACCATTAGCATCACAGCCACACTCCCAGCAAATGATGCTACTTGCAGCAATGTGACGCATAAGAAAGAAGCTTCCTTGAGGACAAAAGGTATTCAGCAGCTGCCAGCTTTTCTCAAGTGTGATGTGTTATTCTACACAGAGTGGAGTCATCGGCAAAATGGTAAAGTTGCTTTTCAAGAGAATCAGACAGACCATTGATATAGATCAATAAAAAATGAAGGCCCGAAGACATGGCCTTGTGGAACCCCAGCTTGAGGTGAAAGCTCATGGGGAAGGGATACCATTAAGGGCCACCTGCTGTTTCCACTCAGGAAATCGGACAACCACTTCAGTAAGGGGCCCTGCATACCAAGTAAAAACCACTTAGAAATCAAGTCTGAATGCCGGACGGTATCAAAGACCCAGATTTTGGTTTGAAAAAATGTCGATCCGAAATATCTCACAATTTCAGACAGTTTGCTTGGAAGATGCGGAGCTTCTGGCAACAGAGCACGATAACTGGTTATTTTTGTTGCTTTTCATATTTTTGCTTTTGTGATGTTGTGTCAGGTGTGATGTATTTCATATTTCTTAAGTTGCAGTCATGTTAGTAGCAAATTGGCAGGTAATTGTGTTGGTTTTATCCAGAAGCATGTGTTCTAAGACCGAGTCATTTTAGCGGCAAATCGAGTGGTACATTTTTGTTTTTGTTTTTTGTCCTGAAATTGCTTTTATCGGTTGGAAGTGCAGGTCTAAAAAGGTAGTGAACTTGTGGTTAGCAAACAAGGCAATTGGAGAATAAATAAGGTGAATAGAGGAAGATTATAAACGGTGTAATAAATGTTTAATGGGGGCAATATCAGAGATGGAGGAGACAGAGGATAAGTCTTTGCTTTGGAAAGTGTGTAGAAATCGCACACCTGACGATTGGTATCGATGAGTTAAAGGAACGGATCGTTACTTTACAGGAGGTAGCAGAATGAAATAAATTTTGTATTCAAATTAGTTAGGTTTGTGGAGGGAGTAGGTTAGCAATGGTGAGGGTGGAGCAAGTGCAGGAAGTGGTAAGGGTGGAGCGAGCATGTAGGCTGTGTTTAATGACGTAGTCAGTTATATCAACTTTTCAAAGCACTCAAAATGTTGGACTTAGATCATTAATGAATTTGAAAGCATTTTTATCTCTCCTGTGTGATGTTGAATATTTTGGCCTATGTTATGCCTTCATATGTCATTTTATAAACGTTTTATTTTTTGTCTCCACACCTTGATCGTATAAGACACCTTTTCTGATGTACAGTAAGTCAAAATGCAGGGCTCGACATTAACAGGTGCCCGGGACACACAATTTTAGCATCGGGCACCCAAATTTTGCAAGTGGTTGGGTTTTGGATACCCAGTCGGGGACCCTCAAAATCGCATAATGAACATCAATTTTGTCCCCAAATTTATGATCGCCACGGTCGAAGCGACAAGGTTTTTTGAAATCCACTTCGTACGATGAATTGTCACCAAATTTAGGGATACTGCACTATTAATAATTCTCAAACACACTACATTCACGCGTGGTCTGAGGGAAAATGCAGCGAACTTGCAAATACATGAATCAAGATGTGAAAATGATTGGTTGCTTATGATTCCAAATTTGATGATCACCTTTATGTAGTAGCACTGCATTTGTAACATCCAAAATAACATATGTAGCACTGCATTTGGCCACCGAAGGTGGAAGGAGGATATGTTTTCACCCAATCTGTATGTTTGTGTACAGGATATCCCAAAAGGTTTTTGACAGATTTGGATGAAATTTTGTGGACAGGTTGGCTGTGTGACAAAGACGAACTACTTCGATTTTGATGAAGATACGGCTCCGGATCTGGCTACTAGAATTTTAAAGTGATTCTTCACCATTGAGAGATGGGGCCAAAAATTATAAATAGCACGATATCTCAAAAAGTTGAGGACAGATTTGTATGAAACTTGGTGAACACGTTGGGTGTGTGACGAGGAAGAATTGATTCAATTTTGGTGAAGATCCGAATCCAGATATGACAATAAAGTATTTGGGCTCCACAATTCGTTATTTCACTGTTAATATTACAAAACCTTTGTTTCTGATTCAGAACTTAATATATCCCTTTAAATCAGGAAATAAAAAGAAATGGCACTGATAAAATTATTGACACCCTCAACTTAATATTTGATAGCACAGCCTTTGGGCAAAATAACTGCAGTCCATCACTTTCTATAACCATGAATGAGCTTCCTACACCTCTGTTGGCAGTTTGGCCCACTCTTCTTGTGCAAACTGCTCCAGTTCTCCTAGATTTGAAGGGTGCCTTCTCCCAACTGCTGTTTTCAGATCTCCCCACAGGTGTTCAATGGGATTTAGATCTGGACTCATTGCTGCCCACTTCAGAACAGTGTAGCGTTTTGTCTTGAACCATTCCTGGGTGCTTTTTGAAGTGTTTAAGGTCATTGTCCTGCTGTAAGACCCATGACCTTCGACGAGTGTTTGAGGTCATTGTCCTGCTGTAAGACCCATGACCTTCGACGGAGACCCAGCTTTCTTACACCGAGTTGAACATTGTGCTCCAAAATGCCTTGGTAATCTCCTGATTTCATGATGCCATGCACACATTGCACACAGTGCTAGAGGCAGCACAGCAACCCCAAAACATCATTGAACCTCCTCCATGTTTGACTGTAGGGAAGGTGTTCTTTTCTTTGAAGGCTTCATTTTGTTTCTGTAAACAGAGATGATGTGCTTTACAAATAGCTCTAATTTGGTCTAATCTGTCCACAGGACATTCTCCCAGAAGGGTTTTGGTTTGTTCAGGTGCGTTTTGGAAAACTCCAGTCAGGCTTTCTTATGTCTCTCTCTCAGCAGTGGGGTCCTCTGGGTCTCCTACCACAGAACCCTCTTTCAAATGAGTGGCGACGGATGGTGCGAGTTGAAACTGTCGTACCTTGTGTCTGAAGGTCAGCTTGAATCTGTTTTGCAGTTGATCGAGGTGCTTTCTCCACCATTCGAACAATCCTTCGCTGCAATCTTCAATCAATCTTTCTCTTGCGGCCACATTCAGGGAGGTTGGCTGCAGTGCCATGGGCCTTAAACTTCCTGATAACATTGTGTACGGTGGACACAGGAACATCAAGGTCTCTGGAGATGGACTTGTAGCCTTGAGATTGTCCATGCTTGGCTACAATCTTGTGTCTGACCTCCTCAGACAGTTCTTTGGTTTTCTTTCTTTTCTCCATGCTCAGTGTGGTACACACAGTGGACACAAAACAGCAGGATGACTCCTTTTCTCCATTCAAACTGGTTGATTGAGTGATTTTTATATTGCAGGCTCCTGAAACTCACTACAGGTGAGTTCAATTCCAAAGTAAAGGAGAATCACCTGTTTGAAATCTAATGATTTCTCACAACTTCTAAAAGGTGCCAATAATATTGTCCGGACCATTTTAGTATTGCTATGAGGAATATGCTAAAATTTAGTTATTTGGTTTTTTCACATGTTTTTTGTTTTGTTCCACTGCAAACCAAAGAAATACATATGTGGATACTGACCAGCACAACAGACATGCTGATGAAGTCTATTGTGCCTGATGAAGCCGGCTGCGAAGCCGGCGAAACGTTGACTGAGACCGGGTCTGCTCTCGCTTTTTTGCTCAAATTAGCGGAGTCTATCTAATTTTTTATCCCCCGCCGCGTGGCGGAAGGGGGATATTGTTGTCACCCGGGTCGTCCGGCTGTCTGTCCGTCCGGCGTCAACATTTATAGCTGTGAGTGCGATAACTCATCAACTGTTCGCCATATCGATTTGAAATTTGGGTCACACATGTACCACCTGAAAGAAGAAGAACCCTATTGATTTTGGGCTGGCCGGATCCAAGATGGCCGACTGGGGCGGCCATCTTGAAAAAAATGTTTTTTGTAATAAATGGAAAAACGCTTATCTGATTTCAATTATTTTTGGTTACTACGTTCCTCACCCCTGGGGAACTTTTTCGAGATGATGACCAAATGGTGTCTTGTTTCCAATTCACCTCCCTCATTATCTGGAATATGTATGACCTTTTTCATTCAATGGGCGGGGATTCCCCATCTCTGATGGTATATTTTACTTTTGGTTGGAAGCGCCTTCTTCTTCTTTAACAAATTATATATATATATATATATATATATGTCCACAATTGAACATTATTTGGCTTTCTAATTTGAATGGCCAGTTGTGGCCGTTCTCAGCTTGTAAGCAAGATATCTTGTGTTCATGTTATTATCCCCCCCCCCCCCCCCGGAGGAGGGAGTGGGATATTGTAATCGTCCGGTTTGTTTGTCTGTTTGTTTGTCTGTCTGTCTGTTAGCAACTTTACGGCAAAACGGCTTTAGCAAACACTATCAAATTTAATCCACAGGTGGGCAATGAACCTTGGACGACCCCATTAACTTTTGGGTCAAATTGGATCAAAGGTCAAGGTCAAGGTCACGAAAAGATCAAAATCGTTTTTCGCTCATAACTTCGTCAAAAATGATCTGATTTACTTCAAACTAAGCTTATAGTGAACCTTATTCTATTTGTCACTTATAATCCTACCCTATCCTATGGTGAAAAATGCATATTTGTGAAGATCGTAGGGTCCGAAATTTTGGGGGTCATGGTCATCAGTCAAAATTACAAATTTTCCATTAAAACTAAAACATGGTTACGAAAATACAACTTTACGGGAAAACGGCCGGCTCAAACACTGTCAAATTGTATCCACAGGTGGGTAATGAACCTCGGACGACCCCATTAACTTTTGGGTCCAATTAGTCAAAGGTCAAGGTCAGGTCACGAAAAGGTCAAAATCTTTTTCGCTCATAACTTCGTCAAAAATGGTTTAATTGACTTCAAACTAAACTAAAATATTCCTTATTCTATTCCTTATAATCAACATTCAGGTTAAGGATGTATCAAATTTAAATTTGATCCCCAAAATAACTTTATGCCTTAAATGGGCGGGATTTGTTGTGCCTGGCACCACTTGTTTTATTTTATTTTTTCATTTTTATGATAAACTTGTTCTCTTGCTCATTATTTTTGCATTTTGCTTTTTTCCAGTCTGTTAATGGTCACCCATTTGCAAACAACGATGCCTGCTTTGCTCTAGCATATGCCATCATCCTGTTGAATACTGACCAGCACAACCAGAATGTGCGAAAGCAGAACATTCCAATGACTGTTGAGGTAAGAATTGGAAATGTGTTCCCATTCTATTGCTTTTATTTAGATGCTTGTGTTCAAAGGCCTAACTATTTTAGTGGAAAGTCGAACAGTACTTTTAAATTCTTTTCTTTTTTTTTCCTGGGATTAGATTAGTCAGTACGTAGTGCAATGAAAGAAAGATCGTGAAAAGATAGTTGAGAATGGAGTCAATCAGGGAACAAGGTGAAGAGAGGACGGTTATAAACGGTATGATAAATGCTTGATGTGAGCAGTGTCTGGGATAGTGGAGACAGAGGGTAGTCTTTGCTGTTGGAAGTATACAGAAACGCCACACCAAGGGATTGTTAAAGATAGACAAGTGTGTAGAAATGCTTTACCTGAGGATTGTCTTAGTTCAGTTTAAGGAATGGGTAGCTTACTTTGCAGGAGATAATGGAGTGTGAAAAATTGTTGACAAAAGTTGTTTATGCTTATGGGAGGGAGTCTGCAGAGTAGATTGGCAGTGGTGATGGTATTGCAAGTGCAGGCATTGGTGAGGATTTCGTAAGTTCAAGCAGTGGTGAAGGTTTATTGAGTGCAGGTAGTGGTGTGAGTGGAGCGCATGCAGGCAGTGACGTGTGATTGGAGTGAGTGCAGCCGGTGGTGTCAGGGTGAAGTGCGTGCAGGCAGTGGTTTCAGCGTGTTGTATGTGCATGCAGTGGTGAGTGTTTATACCTTGTCATGAACACAAGGTTTATACCTGTTTATAAACCTAGTGTTCATGGCATTTATATTTAAATGTGTGCACGGGTATGAGAGGGACCTCCACCCCTGTTGTATTTGTTGTTGTTGTCCCCCGCCCCTCCGCCATGGTCAGAGATGGGGGGTATTAAAATGAGCTCCATCGGACCAACTGACCAATCACCCGTCCATGCACTTTAGTGTACGCGATATTTCAAAAGCAATTGAATATTTAGCTGTAATATTGCACATATCTATTCATCACGACATTATCTCAACCTGATTAGATCACGGCTGTGATTGGCTGAATTCTGTTGACCACGGGAGCCATCTCGGTAACTTGGCTTGTGTCTGCGATATTTCAAAAACCGTTCAAGATTTAGCTTTTGTATTACACAGATCGATTCCTCATACCAAACAAAAGGTGGGGGACCAAGAGTATCAGCTCCTTTTTGTAAATAATACTCTTCCACATATGCATACTTACTTTTGCGAATGAGTTCATATGGACGTCATGTTAATTAACCAGTACTTTGGTTTAACATAGGAGCCACTTCTTCCATGGAACCGGTTTCCCTTCACACTTCCTTCACCATTTATTAATATTTTATTATCCTTGCCTATGGTTCTACATACCCCTGGGGACCAATGCTCTGCCCCAAGGGCTGCGAGGCATTATAAACTGTGGAGGCACATTCAGCCGAGCGAGGGAACCTTTAAGAGGCAGAGCGCCAGAGGGCACAAGAAAATGAGTTGGCCTGAACTTGAACAGAATGGAGAAAGCCTCTGGTTTGAACAATCGAACAAGGTGGAGGGACATTGGGTGCTGGTGTGGCCAAGCATTTCCCCGTTTCCTCCCCCCCCCTCCCCCCTTGCCCCCATGAGAAGCATCGGATAAGCCCGAGTCAGCAGTGTCGTTGCACTGCAAATGTCCTCCCAGCCAGCGACCCATGTGGGTGAGGCAGATTACTTCAACCTTGATCATGCCAAAGTCCTGGACTAGCCCATATGAAGCTGCCACCATTTGTTCACTGACGTGGGTGTCCTTATTTCTTTATCCTCAGCCTTTACGATTCTCTTCCATCCCACCATCTCTGCCAAATACCTGTGTTTTATGGATTTTGGACATAGTTAAATGTCATTTCTTTATATAGTAAAAGCAGACACAAACCGGTCGTTCAGAACTGATGGAATATCAGAACCAGGGGTGGAGTAATGGGCGGGGAGGGGGTGAGAAAAGGGGAGTTCAGAAGTGGGGAGAGTGAGGAAGTGGGGAGGGGGTGAGCAAGGATGGGGAAGAGAGCGAGGCCTCACCGCACATTATCTATCCACTCTGGGAGGGGGAGGGAGCGAGGAAGATGGGGGAGAGAGGAGAGTATTGGGAGGGGGTGTTCTGAACATGCATTCAATAGGGGGACTTGAGGGAAAGGGTGGGGGGGGATGTCCCTCTTCTGCCAGCATTAGTGAGGATTAAAAAATTAGGTCCTTAACATGTACATTGGAAAGGGTCAGATAGTGGAGCATGTTGGAGAGCCTGTTCATGTGGTCTTCCATCGTCGGGCGTAGATACGTCTTCAACAGACGTAACTCGCTGTTTGCTCTTTCTACCTCACAAGATGTCACACCGATTATGCACAGAATGTTGAAAATCTTGTGTATGTTATCGCAGCCATCAGCTCTGCTCATTGCTCCAAATGCCGATTTCGGACAATCTGGCACTTTTTTGTCGTAGTCCGATGGCGAATCGGCCACAATATTCACCCACGGATGTTTGCTGACTGCAGTTTTGTGACATGGAAGCTTGTACATCCACCTTCGCTGCCTGATTTTCTGCTTTGGTGAACCATTAGTTGAATTTCTCATAGATCTCATTTTGGACAGCACTAACCGTATTTATGACTGTTCTGACCATATCATAGACACTGATAACATCTTGATAACAGGCTTGCAAATTCTGGCTCAGAATCTTTGTGTAGGCAAGACAATTGCACAGTACCTCCATGCCAATGATGAATTTGAACTGAGTTATTGCAGTGTGTAATGGCTCTGCTTGTTTGCATGTGTCACCACTGTAGGTAACATCTGAAGATATGTCTGCGAGAGATTCCTCAATGGATTTGTAGCTGTCCATGAACTTGGCGATGGCATCAAGTCGTTGGACAAACCTGGTAGTGCACGTATCTATGAGTTTATTGTCGTTGCCGTATAGTTTTACAGTCCATTGCTTGAGATTAGAGTTTCATTTCAGTGAATACTTATAGAAGATTATCACCTCCTCTGCCACATCTATAACGTTTTTGAAGACATTTTCCATCGACTTTCTGAAGGCAAGATTCAAACAACGGCTGTTGCATTGAACATACTGGGCTAGCTTGTTCTCCTTTGTGACGATAGCAGCTGCTCCGTTCCCCATCAGCTGCAAAAATAAAAAATAGAAGTCCACATCTACAGTACATACTTTTACCAAAAGTCACTCTGCCATTCTTTTACCAAAAATCTCAGCAGAGCAGTCTTGAATTTCCTCGGTGTCAGTCCTTGTATAAAGTTTTGAGGGACCTTTTTCTCTGGTCCTGCGAGCACGAATTCTGAATTGATCAGTACTAGCAGAGTACCCACCCGAAGGGCGATCTTGTTCCAAGCATGAAACACGTTCTTTTGACGCATAGCTTTATTTGGGAAGTGTATAGGCAAGTGACAGCTCTGTAAAGGAAAAAAAAACAAGGACAAATGTGTCCAAGAGCCGCGTCCTAAAGGCAATAACAACAACAACTTCCGATATTTCGTCACGTGCCTTGATGGAGCCAATAGCGAGACCCGTCATGGAGGCTTCTGTTCATGACGAGAAAATCGTGTATTTACGAAATTACAACACATTAAATGGAATAATCTTTAAATAGTAATGTGAACTTTTCGAAACTTTAAAGCAAATGTCCGAATATATTTAAAAGTTCATGATAGCCGCTCTCAAAAGGAACCCTCAATGGAGGATGTGTACAGGTGTTTAGTATTTAAGGAGATCCGGATCCTGTATATAAAGAGCCGAGTCCAAAAGGTTTTGTCTTCACCAGAAGAAGAAGAACAACAAGAAGAAGAAGAACAACGCGGAGCTCTCTTACAACAGCGTTCGCTAAGCGAGACGCTGCTAATAACCCGGGTTACGTGCATGAAGCAAAAACATACCTAATGCTTATAGTTCAAAATACCTCACAGCACTGGAAAACATGGTGACAGGAATACTGTACTGTAAATGGTGGAGACTTGTAATACCCTCCCACACCTGAAGGCGGCACTACACGTTACACATTTACATAAATAATTTGCGTCTCCCCCCCTCCCCCCCCCCCAAAGACCACCAGCAAAGAGTCAATTTTTTTTAAAAAACCCTATGCATCAATTGGGGTCATGCTGATCCTCTGTAGCAAGTGTGGATGTAATTGGGCCAGAACTGTAGGAGGAGTAGCCCGACAAACAAACCCACAAACAAACAAACACAAAAACACCGGTCTGTGAATTATAGTAAGGACGAGGATGCCCATGACTTGATCTATCAACATCCTTTATTGAAGTTCTTGATTTTCCTCTGAGGTATTTGGTTTTTCATACCAATTGGAGTCGTTAAAACATCCATTGGTCAACTCATTACACGATTTTTGTCCAATTTAATGGAAGCTCAGTACATCATCGCTGATCTCAAATGACACAGAAAGACTAGTGGATATACAATAAAAAAAA
Source organism: Eptatretus atami (assembly GCA_035128595.1). NCBI lineage: Eukaryota > Metazoa > Chordata > Myxini > Myxiniformes > Myxinidae > Eptatretus > Eptatretus atami. Next base: position 74,656,204 of record CM068957.1, on the reverse strand, counting down.
TTCATCCCTTGCAGTTTCATCAAAAGGATTCAGTGTCAACTGGAAGCCAGAAATTAACTTTTTTTCTATCTAAATAATCTCTCTTACTTCTGTATGGCTTCATCTCCTGAGCAACATGTTCTTGGTCTTTTGTTCCTGCCATACTGAGCATGTAGCCCCACAACTGCACTTCGCGTTGCTCGAGTAATCATCCATCTTCATTTTGCTGACACATTGAGTGAACACTATTATCCCAGTCAATCAGGAGGCAGCATCTGCATTGTTTGTCTGCTCCAGAGTTAAATTACCTAACTGGAGTCTTTGCAAATGTTGTATCAGTTATTATGCTGAGACGTCCGTTTTCCAGCATTTGACGAACCCCAGGATCAATGTTCAACAATTTTTTTTAAAATACCTGACCATCCATTTGGCTAATTTTAATGAGTTGCTGCAAAGAACACAGAGCACATCTTTTTTAAGCAGTACCCAAAGAGATGCATGTTGTTGGAACAATTCCAGATGAAGGTTTTATTGTAGAATTTTATAGTTGAGCATTAAAAAAAATGGTGTGGGACACTGAACTCTAGGCTTCCTTTCCAGCACTCTCTTTTGATGTGGCTGTGAAATTTTTACAACAACTGCTACGATATCCATGGCCTTCATAGGTTTCTAGTAGCTGTTCACAATTTTTTGTGTTTTTACAAGGGTCTTTTGACTCCTTTGTTCTCATTAAACTAGTGTTTGCAGCTTTCTTAGTTTGCTGCTGTTTCATTCTTTACTTCTGTTTTTTTGGTGAGCTTCAACATGTAAAATGCGAAGTTTTTGTTTTGGTCACAGCTGCTTCCGGTTGAGCCTCTGTTACCTCATCATTCTGTATTAATTAATTATCACCTGAAGCAAATGTGATGCAAGATTTGTTAGCCACCACCAATAAAATGAGAAAGCAAATTAAAAGAGGTTACAGAAGCCAAAGGTATGGTATCTGATCTATGGTCACTCTGAGCTGGCATAGTAAACAACAAATCTAAATTTTATTACAAGTGTCTATGTTCCTGTTATGTAAGTTTTAAGAGATTGTTTTCAACCTGCAAGTACAATATCATAATGATATACATTATTTACATTTAAAACAAAATTAAAAGGTGACAATGAGTGCCAGTACAATAAACACACGACAGTTATAACTCTGACATTTCTTTTCAACCTGCAAACACTATCTTAATGATGTACATTTAAAAACAAGTGAGAAGTTGCCTTTTCCAGTCATTGCCAACTTGGCATACTCCATCATGTAAAAACTTTCCTTGGCACACCTGAACTTTTATATACCTTCAAGGCCTTCATCCAGAGCTTGATGGAGAACTGCTCCCCCTCTGGACTGGTGTCTCTGCCTCACACCTTGCTCACTGATGTCATGGAAACCAAGGCTTCAAAATCATTGGAATCTCCCACGATTAAAACGAGCCTCTGAGCCTATTACTTTCACATTCCAGACAGGTCGGTGGTCTCTGTCCTCTTCAGCCTCATTTTTGGTCATGCACCCTCTGCCCTCTCCGTGCTTTGCCCCTCCCCTCCCTCCCCCACCTCCATAAGCATACTGGATGCGGTCCATCAGCAACCCCTCCTAGTGAAACTGCCTAAACCCAGAACCACTGCTCGCCTCCACTCATTTATTTCTCCTTTTTCCCACCTTCCACACTCTTCATTCTCATTCTTCCGTCCATGTCTTCAAGACAGCTGTTCATTACAATCTCAAGTCATCCCCCATCCAAAGCCATGATCTTTTGATCTTCTCTGCACCTGTTGAACCACCCCCACCACTCCCAAAATGTTGCTTATGTGTCCATCTTGTCTACATCTTGCATTCTCCCCTAACCCTCATCGTTACCTGCATCCCTTGTTTGTCCATCTATCTTCTCCCTCTGCCCTGCAACTGGCGTTTCTCCCTTTCTCCTGTCGTTCCCTTTGTTATGTTGTGTCCTGATCTGTTCGGTGTCCTAGCTCTTCCATAGGCCGAGGCGATGTATTAAAAAAAAAAAATATATATATATATATATATATACAGTACACATATATGGGCTGTCACCGTGTAAGTGATGAGGTCCTTAAGTTCGAGTCCTGGGTTAAGTCAGGATTTTTTCACACTAGCTCCATGCAAGAATTTATTCATGTTTATTCGATTTCTATATGAGGTTTATCTCAAATACACCTACACCTTCACCTACACACGCATACACAGGGTCTGCTTAGCAGGCACGTAAGACATCGGCCATTATTAAGCTTGCATTGTTAGTGTGAAATTTCTGAAGATACCTGAACATTCAATAGCTCAGTGGGTTGTTGCCACATAAGTGAAGAGGTCCTTGGGTTTGAGTCCTGGGTTGAGTTCGAATTTTTTCACACAAGCCCCACACAGGAATGTATTCCTGCTTTTTCTTACATATACAGTCATCCCTCGCTATATCGCGGTTCACCTATCTGTGACTGTGACCTGTGACTTGAGGAGAGAAAACACAGCAAAGTTAACATTGGTGGGTGAGTGCGCAGCAGGCATCGATGGTCGGATGTCAAAGGTTCCTTGTTTGTCGTTGAGTTCTTCTTTTTTTTCTTTTTTTTTTCGGCTGCTGGAGGCAACTCACCCTAACACGGCAGGCCATACGCCGTCTCACAGGCCATTTGACCTGGCCTTTATGCAACAAGATCTCCGGTATGCTCAGTGCAGTCCCCGGTCCATTTGAACTGGCCTTCATGCAACAACGAGGAGATATCCGGGCTGCTCAAATGCAGTCCCCGGGAATGCGGCTGCCTGCAGGGCAGTCCTTGCAAAACACTTTCAGCGATGGTCCTGGAGCACATGGTGAGAGTTGGATGACAATGCAAACAAAGGCATGGGTGGTATGGAGGCAAGGCAAAGGCAAGCGAAGCATGGCATGGCAAACGCAGACCAGGCAAGATGCAGTACAAGGAGGTCGGCACACGAAGCTGGCCGGCCTCGGTCTGGTCTCGTGAGGTTGTGGAGGAGTGCGGTGGCGCCGGCCGGTCCGAAAACGGGCTCAGACCTACCCTACGGTCTCCCCCAACCTATCGCCTTTGCCTGTCTTTGTCCATACCCACCCCCATTAGCTTGCAACAACAAAACAACAACGAAATTTAGACTTTTATTTTATTTATTTTTTATTTTTTTAATTTTATTTATAATTACTGTGTCCCCAGTCCCTCATCATCTTTGTTTGGCTAACCCTTCTGACCGTCTATCCCCGATCCCTAAGATCCCTTTTTGGGGGATTGAGAAAGAGACAAGTGAATCTGTCTCGAGGCCCAATGCAGCCTCAGAATAATCCTCAGATATCAGCAATTCCCAAGGTGAGTCCAGCGGCCCACGAACAGCGAAGGGATGGATGGTGCGAAAGGGTACATGTTTTCTATCTATCCTAGCATTTATTAAACGTTAATCTATCCCCGGGCTTTTCAACACGCCTGTCTCTTTAAACTATCGGTTCTAGAAACCATGATTCCCGTCGCCTGTGTTGGTGTTCGTTATTAATTTGGGCCTGGCCCGCAAATTTTCCCTCGTGCTCTTGCACAATTTCGTGGCTGGGCAGCATGGCTCAATTGGCAGGGATTCCCATCTGCCGAACTCAAACTATGGCACCCTGGGTCGCTGAGGCTGTCTCCGAGCCTACCGACTCCGTATGAACGTGGGGAATGCCCCTGGCAGTATCCCCTTCAATGCCCACGTTGCATTTTGGTGCTCTGGGTCCCGTTCCACGGGCTGCCCGTGCCCATTACACTACTCGATCCCTTGGACCTTGGCCTACTCTGGCCGACTACTCCGGTGCCCGGGGGCCCTCTACTCAGTGCGCACATTTCAACAGCCACGCTCCAGCCGGTCAATAGACTCCTGCACCCTACAAAAAGGTTTCGTGCCTTCGTTCACACCAACAACAAACGACATCCGTTTTGGTTAATTTAACTAACCACTAACTAACATTACACTAACCCCGGGTTCCCTTGGGTGGGATTCACTCCTCCCCCCAATCATCTTCCACCATGCATTCCACATTCACTCCACTCACACACTCGGGCCCGCTGACCCATATTCACTCATCGTACTTCGTTCTCTTCATGTCTTTGTTTTTTTATAATTCACATCACACTGACACTCTCACATCACACTGTAGAGTATGGGATGTATATGGCTGATGTAATAACCTAACTACAGACATCACAACACATTTTTCCGAGTCTCCCACGAGACAAAAAGGAAAGGGACCTATCTCGCACGTACTTTCCGGAATAACTGACTTTTGGGACCTGTGCTCATGGTTTCCAGATCCGTAACTATATATATATATAATTTGGTTCAAGTGTGTAAATTATAAATAACGAGCTATTTTTATATTGGCATCATTGTGGCATGAGTCCTGTTTCCCTAGTGCAGTAGAACACAACTCGATTGTGTTGTTTCGTTTCGTTCCACCAGCCCACATAATCCACTAAAACATGATGCTCATATAATTTGAACAAATGGGTATAACAGGGTTCGGTTACACGCAGTTTTGGTTCCCAAATACAATTTAATTGGTGCTTTTATATGATAATACATATAAGCTATTATAAATGAACATTAATCATGTTATTCAGCAACAGATACAGAAATAAAATCAGTAAATAATGCTACCAAATATGAATAAACATTGGCTGAAGCATTCATTTCCGATGGAAGAATAAAAAGAATAGGGAAGGAAGAACACAACCATAAAGAAGTAGTCGTCAGTTTAAAATTGACCACCTATTTCAACTATTGTGTCGTATTTACGCTTCACAGTCCCCTTGCTTTCACTCGTGATTGCTCTAATCTGGCTAGTAATCGATACTATACAGTTGAGGTTTCTTTTTCGGGTCACATGGGCAATGGAAAATCATTTTTGCAATTGAGCTGAAAAAGGTCCTAACTTTCTTTTTTGCCCTGTCTATTGAAATGTGATGCAAACAGACAATTGAGTGGTATTGTACTGTGTTTGGTTTAAACGGCCTGTTTACTCCAACTGCTCGCAATTCGGGTCCCAACCGGCTATAATTTAGGGAGTGATGACCATCTTGGTCATGGTCTTATCTTGACCATCTTGGTCTTGGACCATCTTGGAGAATTCAATAACCATCTTGGTCATAACTTAATAAATTAAGTTATTGATGTGTGGATATAGCATTGGCATGCTGGGCCAAATTGTTTTCTCTGTTTTAAGTTTCCTTGTCTGTCCTTTTGTGCAATCCTCTTCGCTGAGTTTTTTTTAGGTGGGGGGGGATTTTTTGAGCATCTTGCTTGTTACCACCATGGTGTGTTATCTGACTGTGACCTGGGAGGGGTGGGGGGAAGGGGCTACTTATTTAGCTACTTTAGGAAGCATTATTGTTGCCCAACATTTTTGCATTAGTTTCCACAGTTTGATGTAAATATGCTTTGTGGGTCATCTCACGGCATTACGGAGGATTGACAGATTTCCAATCACCCTGGTTGTGATGCAGCTTCTTTGAAAAAAAACAAAAAACGTTATTGCCATCTGAAATATGTACTTGACCACTGTTTTTGAGTGTATATACTCGTAAATAGTGCAAATGCTCTTTAACACCACTACTACTGCTTGATATTTTTGAAACCTCCATCAGAAACTATGTCCTTGGTACTTTTGTATACATAACACGGTGGTTTAAAGTTTAAAGCAATAAACCCTTTATCTTTCCTACTTATTCAAGGGCTTTTGGGAGGCGAGCTTCAGTGCAAAATCGTTCAAAACTGAGAAAGGTAGGAAGGTGGCTGGAAGAAGAGGAGAGAATAAACAGGGTAGGGAAATGTCGGGGGAGTGGGAAGGGAAGAGAAAGGAGGCTGGGTGTGGATAGAAGGGAGGAGAGGGGAATTGGCATTTATGGCAGCATATGGGGTTTGTAAAGGAGGGGGTTAAAAAATTGTCATGTTTTTGTGTGTATAATAAATGGCTCCTAAAGCAATGCATGTTCGCTTGCCAGTGCCTCACACTCATTCAACCTTTAAAACTCGCAGTACTGTTCTGCAAACGAATTCTGAGTTTAAAGACAAAGGATGAACAAGAATTTGTCTTCTTTCATTGATCTGCAAGCATTAATTTCAGCCTTCTTTAATGTAGTGGTGATTAGTAAAAACAGGGTACCAAAAAAAAAAGTACAGCAATCAAGTGAAACCATGTTTGGATATTTTCAAAAGTTGGGAAAAGTTCTTCTCCCCCAGCCCCCTCTACTCCTTCCTCCACCTCCCCTTCCACTCCCCCATACACACTCCTCAAGGAATGCAATGGTTTATATTCCCTCCTGTTTAAAACTTTTAGGTTCCTTCATCAGCCATAAAATAGATTATGGCTTTTTAAATGCTCATGACTTCACTCTATAGGAGATTATGGGCGTATCATTGTGTACACATTTGAATGCGCAGCCGTTTTTACCCCGTATCATCCCTCTATATGGAGTACCACTATCCTCCGTGATATATTAAATAATCTTTGAACCACACTTTGCAGATTATCTGAAAAACAGATAGATTAATTGTTAGTGTGCTTGCTATTGAGCTGTCTCATCTGGGTTCAATCTCAGATGGAATCAAACTTCAGTAAATAAATAAATAAATTCCCTTCTGATGCCATGGCAGCAGACATGCATCCTTTTAATGGGAACTTAAAGCCGACCGTCTTGTGTTTACGTTGCAAACCTTAAAGATCCGAAAGTATCTCTTGAAAATAGTTGGCCATTGTGTATTATTTCCCTGACTAAATTCAATCCTGTGAGTTAGATATAATTAGACGGGGATGTTAAATTTGATTAAGTTAATTGCAGCATTGAGGAGGTTATTACATAAAATCTAGCTAAACTAATAAATTAAGTTATTGATGTGTGGATAAAGCATTGGCATGCTGGGCCAAATTGTTTCCTCTGTTTTAAGTTTCCTTGTCTGTCCTTTTGTGCAATCCTCTTCGCTGAGTTTGTTTTTTTGGGGGGGATTTTTTGAGCATCTTGCTTGTTAACTTATGAAAGAAAGGATACCTCATGCTAAGAAAGCAATTTGATTGAATGTTGCAATGATTCTGCTGGAGGAGAATTCAATTTATTCAATGCTTGTTGAAGCTATAAATCTTTGCCATTTTACTTTCCTTTTGTTATATCAAAAGATGAGGTTTAATTGGACATTAAGAGGCTTCAGAATTTGGTTTGAATGATGGCATTGGCAGGCATTCTGTGTGGCTCCCCCTAAGCGGTCAGGTTTGATGAATGAGCAGGCAAGAGTGGGTCCTGTTTGTTCTCCATTCCATAGGTTCCTGATTAATGCTGTTGAGGCCTTTGTAGACCCAGCAGTGACTGCGGCTTGACAAGTTAAACAGTGCATGTGTGGCAGTGATGAATATGTGGTGCCCCACCCCTGACCAAAATAAATATATATTTTCAAATGAGCTTTGTTATGGGTCAAGGTAGCTTGAGGGAAATGACTCACTCGCTTGTGGTGGTACTTTGCTAAATGTAAAATGCATTCTTGTTCACATTCGTGTTGTGTGTTTTACAACACGCTCAGGAGTGTTGTTAAAAGCTGTGACTTGAGTTATATCCACATTGGTGCAAATAACTTCTGCTTATGTTTTTTTTTTTGTGTTTTATGGCTGTTTAAGAAACCTACTCAAGGGCATTAAATTATGAGCACATTACTATGCTTAGGTATATGTTCGACCAAAAATGTTTTTTGCTTTCATGTATCGTCTTGCTTTGTGGAGGTATTCTCCATATGTACTTCAAGGTCTTGCCTGAAAGCAAAGGGCACTCCAGGTCGAACACATACCTATAAGCACAGTAATGCACGTCAAAAACAATGAGCATAGAAGTTTTCCGTGGCATGTAAGGCAATTACACAATGATTGACAAGATATTATATTGTACGTGATGGTCAACTTATCGGAAAAAACTTAAGTGTGCATGGGATCTTGACTTGGTCACATGGTTGAGCATATTGGTGGAGCACGACGGTCGTCTTTATATGTATCAGGCAAGGAAGATGTTTTCGATCGACAGATGTGTTGCGTAATGTGAACTGCCTTTACCCAAAGAAGAAAACCACTTCAACCTTATGTCTGACCAATTATATGCCCCTTGGTGATGAGGGTAGCTATAAAAAGTGTTAATGCAGTTTTATGTAGCTCAACTGATTTTCTCTCAGGAATTCAAGAAGAACCTGAAGGGTGTGAATGGCCAGAAAGACTTTGACCAGGATATGCTGGAAGAGATTTACAATGCCATAAGGTATGGATTGTGAAGCACTTTATAGAAGCAATTTTTGGTTAAAAAAAAAAAAAAAGTCTGAAGAAAGTGCAATATGTAACATGTCACTTGCATTTCACGTTTTGGCATTGTTTGCATTGCTATTAATTCCAAGCTTTGGATAAATTTAATGATTGGTTGCTTGAAAAGTCCGTAAAGAACACTTCATCATCTTTCGGTTTGGAGTGCATTCCGAATTTTGTGTTCCTCTGAGATTTCATATTTATTAGAATGCAATTAGTGCACATGGCACATTTTAATATTTACCTCTCAATAAATGTTGGTAAACACTGATGGAAATTTTGGCATTTTGAATTGATGCAATTTTTTTCTTCCAAATAGTGTTTCTTATGCTGCATATTATCTGCACATGATGTTTATCTGCCATTGTTATGATTACGCCTTTGCAGGAATTTGTTCGATGCATTTTGGTGATGCTTCTTGTCTTGAACGGTGAACTCAAAACAAAATGTCATTTTTCTTTCAACAACGAAGTCTTTTCCTCTTTCGAAGTAACATAAGTGGAAACCAGATCATGTTTGCCTCCCTTTGGATACATTCATCATCATCATCATCATCATCATGAGTGTCAGTGCTGCCGAAGCAGTCTCTCTGCCAGGGTTATTCTGGGTGGTTTGCCGTTGCGTTCCCAACAGTCAGTCAGAGAAGGAGTTTGGAATTTCGCCAGAATTTAGAACTGTGGGTTGCGAAATTGCAATTCTCTTCTGTTGTACAAATATAACTGCACGACTGGACTTGCTACTTCGTGACAGTATCAATTGTTATACATTGGACAAGCAGAGAGCAAAGTCAGGCATTGGTTCAGCCAGACAAGATATTAAATAAAATTCAGCTTGCAGTTGCATCTCTCTGACCTGAACATGTAGAATTGTTTGGCCAACTTCTTAAGCATGCATTTCTGCATGCACAGATGAATTCTAATGCTTTAAAACTGTTTGTCAATTAAAGTCTTTAATTTAGTCATTCATTCATTTGTTGGTGAACTAAATGCGAACATTAAAGAAAATATAATTTTGGTTCCATTTTCTTCAAAAGAAAAACAGATGTAAAACCTTTCATCAGAAGAAACCTAACTGTTTGCGAAGAAGCAGAAAAGAATAGCAATTGGAAAAGAAAAGAAATTCGACTGTCTGAGTTTTTGTTGGTGTTCATGAAATGCATGGCATCCTTTCCAGGCAAGTCTGTCATTCTTAATTTAGAGTTAGCTGAATAAGGCTAATCACTTGATCCCTGGTTAAGCCTACACAAACTGGGAGGTAATCTCCCATGAAGATAAGTGGCTCTGATTAAGAGGAAGTCCATTGGAGGGCCATGCTGTATTTTGTTTACACATTTAAACGATTTGCTTTTCTCTCTGAGTGCATCTTCAGTTTGGGTGAGATAATTTGTCAAGGTACTTTCAGAGACCTCCTGGAACAAGCAGCTTCATTTTAGGCAATGGAACTTCTTCTTTTTCTTTTTTTTAAAATTAACTGATCGTAATATAAAAATCGTAATTTGGTGGGTTTTTGTACATTTCAAATTGTAGAGATACCACAGTTAACGTAAGTAATCAATAAATGGAAAGTGGGTGTGTGTTTGTGTTTTTGTGGGTTTTGCAAGCACGATGAAGCTGTATCCTCAGCTTCGTTCCAAAAACAGGTTTTGAGCTATTAAACTCGGATTTATTAAGGTTTTCCATTGGGTGCACAGCAGCTAATGCATCCAGGTCGCTATCAAGATGCTAACAGAGAGCCACACTGTAACCTGTCAAGCTCTATCCTAAAGTGTCAGTTGGACTGACAGTTCCATTTAATAGGAATGCGCTCAGCAGAAATGATGCAGTTGTTAAACATATGTGTTTGTCAATGAAAATTTTGACTAATAATAATGAATGACAAAATAATAATAATGGTTGTACAAAAGCAATCAATTATAGCGATAATAAAGCAAATGTTAACCACAGTTCTTATTGAAAATATAACACAAATTGTGATTGAAAATGATACAAAATCTTGAGTTTACTTCAAAAACATCTTCCTGGCCTTTGCTTCTGAATATAAAGTGTGTCAAATAGTATTAACATGATGGACAATTATAAGGCCACGGTGCAAGAACAACTTCGATGCATCACATGCATGCCCCTAGAACAAAAAATTTTCTTCTCCCCTTCTTTGGTGACTGCTGTCCACCATTCAGCAATTTGCCTCTTCAACTGTGGATCAAATGAATGTATACCCATGTTTCATCCATGAGATATGCTCTCGGAACATATCGCTTTCACATCACCAGCACTGCAGTTTTGTTGTGTGTGTGTGTGTGTGTGTGTGTGTGTGTGTGTGTGTGTGTGTGTGTGTGTGTGTGTGTGTGTGTGTGTGTGTTACCAGCTTATTATCGTTGAGGACATGGATGACCTATTTTGCACAAATCTTCCTCTTTCTGATTTAGTCAATAAGCAGAACAGTTTTGCAGAGTAACTGCAGTGGATGCACGAGGGAGGAATCCACTCTGCACCGTTAACAGCCACGGAGCCAAAAGTGCAGCCATGGTTTGATTTCTTTTGCCAGGGGGTGGGCTGGCACCAGGAGCCAAAAAAACTTTCTTCAAATTATCACCGACATATGAGATACAATCTTTGCTTTTGCAAATAAGTTGAAGACTACTTCAACTTCATATTACTATACCAACCGTGTGTGTATGTGTGTGCATGTGTGCGCGCAATTTTATTTACCATATTTTGTCAAGTAATATATTTCAAATACAACAAACACATTCATGCAAATTATGTTTTGTTTTGTTTTTATTACAAAAAAAACATCGTCATCATTTAAGATGCCATTTATTTGTATTTAATTCATTTGATGAAAGGTTTAATTTGTTTGCAGTTGTACAAGTACATCATCACAAATATTGTGATGTGGAAGCCCAGAAATATATGTCGACAAATATTGGAAATATATCACAAATATATTGTGATATATTTCTGGAAAATCTCTCTTTTAGGATGGATTTGCACTATTTGCTGGTTTAAATTTGTATGTGTATGAAAATTATTTTGTTCTGAGTTTTCTGCTTGCTCAAATATAACTTGCTTGGTCTGTAAATTGGGCCTGCATAGTGTTAAGGATAGCTAGCTGATAAAAAGGTGTACGTAGTGAGTCTTTGGCCTTCTTCTGACCCCAAGACCCAGCCTGTTTGCCTGGAGGCCTTCACTATCCTGGGGTAAATTGCTGACCCTTTCAGGGTCACGTCAGTATGAACTTATTTTGGATATGTTGCAGCATTCCAGAGGTTGGTGTCGGTTATAAATGTTTTGATAATTGAATGGTTTCCTGCACTTTAATAGTGAAGAATAACTTGTGCAAAAGTGTTCTGAGCACAGAGAATATTATCCAAAGTGAAGAAAAAATTATGCATTTGCTACATCAAACTCATTGATATTCGTTGGTCGTTTTTCCTCATTTTGAAGGACAACATGAATTTTTTCCTCAATTTACACAAGTGATTGTGAAACTTTGCAAGCATTTGTGATCTGCGTTTTTAAGGGGACCGTTAAATACGAGCTTGGTCTTTCAGATATGAATTTGTGCAAGTACATTTGGCTTAATTTACATGGTTCGTTTATAAAAATGTTGACCACACCTCATATCAATAGCATTTTCAGGAAAGCCATTGTCATTTAATCAAGTAATGCAATTGTTTGTCTGAACACAATGACTGTAAAAATACATTTTGGTAAAATGTTGTGATTTTGCTTTTCAGTGACACAGATTTATTATCTCGAATGCAAGTACATGGTTTGTTAGGGGCTATGTTTTCTTATTCTAGGAGTATATTATGGCAATTCTTAATGTTGTTTTTACATAACCTGCTTTGTGTACTAAAAAATATGTGAATGTAGAGCGCGCGTGCACACACACACACACACACACACACACACACGAGGCCCCAAGTGAAGCGGCGAGGCTACCATCTCGGTCCGGACTTTGAACGGTCCGTGTGGTGGCACTCTGAGTAGGAGGAAAGCGAGCGCAAGTGAGACCATCTTGGCGGAGATCATGCATGGTGTGAACAGCCGAGGGAGCTCCCAGGAGGCATCAAGTGGATCTTCGGAGACCGTGAGGAATGGGGACCTCACAGACATGGAGTCTGAGAGATGTCACCGCATGGAGTAGAAAGTGAGAGAGACATGCACGGCTTGTAGCAACAGGGATGTGTGGACCCGAACGAAGCAGCGAGGCTACAATATTGGTCAGGGTGAAGAATGGTCCGTATGGAAGCACTCAAAGCAGGAAGAAAGTGAAAGCAAGTGTGACCATTGTGGTGGGAATACCGCATGGTGCGAACAGCTGAGGGTGCTCCCGAAAGACCTTGATTGGGTCTTCGGAGACCATGAGGAATGGGGACCTCACAGACGTGGAGTCTGAGAGATGGAGCCGAAGGTAAGAGAAGCATGCAAGGCTTGTGTAACAGCCTGATATGCATCCCTCAGTGAAGCAGCGAGGCTTAACATCTCGGTTGAGACGTTGAACAGTCCGTATGGCGGTACCCGGAGCAGGAAAAATGCGAACGCGAGCGGGACCATCGTGACGGAAATTTCGCATGGTGCGAAATGCCAAGGGAGCTTCTGGGAGGCCTCGAGTAGTGCAAAGAAGCTCCTTGCATGACGCATGATGGGGCGGGTGTGTTGGAGAGTATTAAAAAAACAACTCTGACCGAAGGGTCACAGGCCCCCAACAGTGAAAGCTCTGTGAAATCTGTGCGGGGACACAAGGCAGCCGGGGTGTGTCCTGCTAAGATAAACGGCTGCACCTTTCCCAAACAGAGGCAGAGCCCTGCATCAAGACTCAACGTTATGACGATGCTGCCTGTCTCAAAGGAAAGATCGAAGCAGGACAGCAAAGAAAAAAAACAATGAAAGCTGGAATGCTGAGGGGAGGGAGGACGTCCTCTCACGCAGAATGGTGCTCTGCATTTGAAGCATGGAGGATGGGCAGTGGAGGAGACCTATTCATGGCTACAGCACGTATAGATGAAGAAAGGCCAAATGTTAATGGGCAGAAGGACGAAGGGGAACAGAGGGGTAGAGGAGAGGATGATTAGGAACAATGTTCCCTGGAAGAGGAGCTGACTAATATGATAGAGGAGGTGAGTATGACACTAACTGAAGAAAGACCACGACTAATTTGACGATGTAATAATAAACGCACAAAAACACTAATCAGCAGAACAAACAAATATTTTTAAAATAGGATAGATTTAGCAATTCCAAAGGGGAAAATGAAGCCCAAAACTAGAGGAGAATCCCAAAAATATAAACCAAATATAAAATTGAAGACAAAGACCAAAAGGTAATGGTTGCTAAAACCAAACGTAAGACAGATATGATAGCAAGGAAAATAAAAAAACTATGACGAGGCTAACAGCAGGAGTAAACAAGGCCAGATGTTTGAAAACAACCAAAACTGATTCCATCATGAACTAGGGAAACAAAAGCAGAATGTGTCATCCCCTCCTGAAAAAAATGAACTGGAATGATTCTGGAAAGGAATTTCTGAAGATCGAAAATAACAATAAGGAGGCGGAATGGATCTGAAACCTGGAGGAGAAGAAGCAACATCTCGAGGAAATGCCCCCAGTAATAATTGTTGCAGAAAAAAAAAATCAGACAACAACTTGCAAAGATGGCTAACTTCAAAAGCCCTGGCCCAGATGAGATCCCAAACTTCTGGCTAAAGCAATTTGATGCTCTCCACGGTCACGATGCTTGAGCATTCAATGAACTTTTCCAACGGGATTTGGAAATGGATGAATGGCTCACAGAAGGAAAGACCTTTCTCATCCCCAAATCTGAAGAAACCCAACTACCTCACAAATGTCAGCCAATAACCTGTCTCCCAACAACAGAAAACTTTTAACAGGAATCATCACAGAAACGATGTACCACCACCTAACACAACAAGGAGGCCCAGAGGCAGAATCAAAGGAATGCAAAAGAGGGTGCTACAGAACAATAGACCACTTACTACTAAACAAGGCCATCATCGAAAACTGCAATACCAGAAAAACCAAATTGTCCACAGCCTGGATAGTCTATAAAAAAAGAGGCTTTTGACAGTGTCCCACATTCATGGACGATAAAGTGCATGCAAATCTACAATATAAATCCCCAAATAATCACTCTGATTGAGAAAGCCATGGATCTATGGAAAATCACAAACGAATCCTGCAGCACTCGGAAGGAAACATCGAAATACCAGGAGTGAAGATACGACGTGGGATCTTTCAAGGAGACAGCCTTTCCCCCTTCCTGTTTTGCCTGGCTCTGGATCCACCAAGTAACCTCATTAATGAGCAAGGACACAGATATACCCAAACAACCAATAAAAGAACGTCCAAAGAAACAAGAAATGTGACATATCTAATGTGCATGGATGATTTTTAAAAGTCTTTGCACCGAATGGCGAAAAATTGACAGAACTGAAATTAGTGAAACAGTACTCTGATTTCATCCAAATGGAATTTAACCTAGATAAGTATGCCAAGTGCACAATCATGTAAGGTACACCAACAAAAACGGACAACATACAAATTGGCCGAGACACAAATATATGAGCAAGACAACGAAGCATCTTACAAATACCTCGGAATAGAAGAGGGCCACCAACTGTCATTAAAAATCTGCATAGCACTTACCAAAATAATGCCTGTATAGAACGAGGTCAATTCTGAAAACAATCCTCTCTCCAAGGAACAAAATCAGAACCATAAACCAACGAGCAGTCCAAGTGTTCCAATACATCTGTGGAATAGTATGTCTCTCTTCCACCCCGTGAAACCCACCCACATGTGGAGATAGCAACCAGCAACAACTTACACGCACACATACTTGCACACATATACGTGCACGTACATATATATATATATATATATATATATATATATATATATATATATATATATATATATATATATATACATATATATACATATATATACACATATACACACGCACACAGTGCCTTCAGAAAGTATTCACACCCCTCGACTTTTGTCACATTTAGTTGTGTTACAGCCTGAATTCAAAATGGATTAAATTAAATTATTTTTCACCGATCTACACAAAATACTCCATAAAGACAAAGTGAAAACATATTTTTAGAAATTTTTACAAATCAATTAAAAATGAAAAACTGAAATCTCTTGCATCAATAAGTATTCAACCTCCTGAGTCAATACTTTGTAGAAGTGCCTTTGGCAGCGATTACAGCTTTGAGGCTTCTTGGGTATGTCTGTGTCAGCTTTGCACATCTGGATTTGGGAATTTTCTCTCATTCTTCCTTGCAGATTTGTTCAAGCTCTGTCAAATTGGATGGGGAGCGACAGTGAACAGCAATCTTCAAGTCTTGCCACAGACTCTCAATGGGATTCATGTCTGGGCTTTGGCTGGGCCACTCAAGGACTTTCATGTTCTTGTTCTGAAACCATTCCAGTGTTGCTATGGCTGTATGCTTGGGATCATTGTCCTGTTGGAATGTAAATCCTTGCCTCAGTCTAAGGCCTTTTGCACTGAAGCAGGTTCTCAAGGATTTTCTTGTATTTTGCTCCATTCATTATTCCCTCTATCCTTACAAGTCTCCCAGTCCCTGCCACTGAAAAGCATCCCTATAGCATGATGCTGCTACCACCATGCTTCATAGTAAGGATGGTGTTGGATGGGTGATGAGCTGTGCTCGGTTTCCGCCAGACGTAGCGCTTTACATTCAGGCCAAAGAGTTCAATTTTCATCGAATCAGACCACAATTTTTTGCCTCTTTTTTCAAGAGTGGCTTCCGTCCAGCCACTCTTCCATAAAGCTTAGTTTTGTGAAGCGCTGCAGAGACTGTTGTCCTTGCGGCAGGTTCTCCAAAAGGAACTCTGTACACCTGAACTCCTATTCACCTACAAGGTCTTCATCCACAGCTTGATGGAGTACTGCTCACCCCTCTCGACTGGCTTTCCTGCCTCACACCTTGCTCAGCTTGACGTCGTGGAAACCAAGGCCTTCAAGATCATTGTAATCTCCGGCGAAGAAGCTTAGTCTCTTGGCCTATCACTTTTCCATTTCAGAAAAGTCGGTGAACTCTTTGTCTTCTACGACCTCCTTTCAGATCTTGCACCGTCTCCTCGTTCTGTTCGGTGCACGTGGTCCACCATCAACCCCCTTCTCGTAAAACTCCCAAAATGCAGAATCACTGCTCACCTCAAATCATTTGTTCTTATTTCTCTACTTGTGGAATCAACTTCCACATTCTCTTCAATCTCATTCTTCCCTCCAGGTATTCAAGACAGCTGTTTACTACCATCTTAGATCATCCCCCATCCAAAACCATGATCTTTTTCTGTTTTTCCAGTTTTTCCTTCCTGAGACTTTGCTTCTGTATCCATCTTGTCCTCTTCACACTCATTATTTGGCATTCCAAACAAAATTGAAAATCATTCCAAACAGGAAGCTTGCTGTTTTTAAGGACGTCTTAAAGGGCACAAACAACAGGCACGAATAACGAATGTAGCATGTTAGATAGGGTGGTGTAATAGCTACTTCATCACCGGTGGTAAACTTCCATAATTAATTTATTTATATGACCTTTACAGTCTTTATTTTGTTTCAATTTAATTATATACTTGAACAATGTCGAACACAAATCGCCTTCTTTTCATTTCCAAGAAACTCTGGTTATGCAGTTCTTGGACAAGTTATATAAGTTGGTGTATTAGACTGCTTGAACAGCGCTAAACTTCCAGAAGTTTTTTTTTATACAACCTTTAAAATCATTATTTTATTTCATTTGGATTAATCTTGGGATCGTGGGATCCTTGAACTGCAGAGAACTGCAGAGATTTCATCTTGGGCAAAATGAGTACCAGCTTGCTGGGATGACTGAGTCATTCGAGTATCCTGCGTCGGAGTGGCGACCCGTCCAGGATTGTACCCAATATCCAAGGAGACTGCTTCAGCAGCACCAACGCTCTGTACAGAGTTTGGTCCCAATGGGATGGGATTTGGATTAAGGGTTGATTTTAAAAATTAAATAAAAAATTGTATGTGTACACACCATCCTACCCATAAAAAGATAAATTGTACCAAATGGCATGAGGTATATGTAATGTCAATGACAATTTATAAAAGGTTTATTGTGTTGGCTAACCTTTTATAATTGGTACATCCTCCCAGTGCCTGGATTCTGTTCGCGGTTTGTGAATCCCTGCCATTCCTGACATATTATGCCCCCTCTATGTTTCAGATATGGTGATCATTATTGTGTAACATGTAATTGTTATTGTACATCATTCAGACATGGCCCTTTGACTTGAACATTGTGGAAATGGATTTCTTGCTTCACAAAACCTGTTCTCACATTTCAAGGCCATAGGATAACTCGCTGTGGCGTCATATTATCCACTACCGCGCATTGACTGATCTGATAAAAGAATTCTGTACTATTACTATTCAGTGAAATTAGTTGCACAGGTACTTACCTGAAATGCTTCATCACATCGTGGAAGTTTGACATGAGGGCGGAGTCATCTGTTTTGTCTAACAGCCAGTTTACAGGGTTCTCTTGCCTCATGTGACAATTTTGATGGTCTTGTCGGTGTTGCTTATCATCTTCCACTTCATCATGATGTTCCCCACAGTTAATTTGGAGATAGCTGTGACAGCTGAAATTGTTTCAAGGAGGTGTCTACACGTCTTATTCCTCATTTGAACTGAGACTCCTTTCTCAGAAATTTTGCTCTGAAACTTAAGAATGAGATGGTTCCTTGCACTTTTGTATTTGTAAATGATATTCATGGTTGTCCCATGACATTTGGTTGAATAATGTATTATTTTTATTGTCTGAAGTAACACCGTAACTTCCTGTGATATTTCTTTTCTACAACTGCAAATGTGATTATTATTATTATTATTTATTTATTTTTCATTTTTTGCGAGATGTTTCTTCTCAAGTTGTAGCCTCAGTAAGTGATGCTGCACAATCATATTACAGTTGATGCTTCACTTAATTAAGTTTACTCTTGCCGAATTCAAGTTTAATGTGCTCATGGCTGTTATTGTATATGCGCAGCTTATCACAAAGGTATGTCAGAATGTGCATTGTTTGTCACATTTATTTATGCAGGACTGATGAGATAGTAATGCCAGAGGAGCAAATGGGACTGGTGCGAGAAAACTACGTGTGGAATGTGCTTCTGCACCGTGGTGCATCGGAGGAAGGTGTTTTCTTGCATGTGCCAGCAAGCACATATGACTTGGACCTGTTTAGCATGAGCTGGGGTCCCACTGTAGCAGCACTTTCTTACGTCTTTGACAAGAGTACAGATGACTCAATCATCCAGAAAATCATATTGGGCTTTCGGTGAGAGCAATTTTTAGTTTGGTGAAATAATGTTTGCTTCATTCTTTCAGTGCATATATCTCCACAACAATCAATTACAATAATAATAGTTATATCATTAAGCCTCCTCCTATAGCATAGGGGAAGGTTTATTGTTTTTGTTTGGTTTGTTTCTGCAATTGGTGCCCCTGATTTTAATGGTACCACTGAGTTTCTTAGACCCCCAGGAGTACTAAACCACCATTTAGAAAGAATTTTTTTTTTCTTCCCTGCTCTCCAACTTTCCAAACTATCGATTTCCAAGCTGTATCTCAGAACCGGCTGGGACTTTCGGAATGACATTTTGCATCAATGACGTGAATAGAAAGTATACGGGCTGACCTAATTCGTTTTAACCTTTCCCTAATTTTCAGGTCATGACCTAATTATAGTAATTTTAACAGTTTTCACCATAACTCGACTAAAGTTTGTCCGATCGGAATAAAATTTCCCTCTCTGGATAGCTTTAGGCAAGGCACATTTTAACTTATTTTACATTCTACACCTCCGGGTTGGTGACCTAATTAAGAAAAAAAACATTTTTGATCATAACTTGAATAATTTCCCTCCGATTTTCATGATGTTGAGTTATATGGATAGATTGTCGATGGGGGCACATTTTTTAAATTTACATTATACCCCTAAATGTTGAAGGTCAAGGCCATACGGTGGTCTGAAAAAATATGGCCATTATTGGATCACGGGCCAAGGGAAAGTCATGGGCGATCGCCAAGGATAAGCCTCCCCCGATCGCTTTGTGATCGTGGATATCTAGTTGCAATAAACATGTAAATACATTTATTTTGTATTACTCTACAAAAACCAAAGCCAAAGTAGAAATGGATATTTTGCGAATGCATTGATTAAGATAAGGTGTCACTATCAATATTAAAGCCAGGACATGGCAAGGTGTCACGGCTGGGATTACAGAAGACAAATGACATGATCTCCAGATTAAATTACACAGACCTTTCTCTTGCACAAGATGGACTGCTTCTCGATGGAGGAAAGCTACTGCGACCAATTTATTGGGAAATTAAATGATTCTGTCTTCTTTTTTTTCCATTATTTTGCTTAAACAAAAGGTTTTGATTTTGTTAAATTGGCCAAAAGCTTTTGATATTTTTTGATTTTTGTTTTTTTTAACTGAAAGCTTGTTACTCTGATTAATATAGAATTCGTTCCAAGCTCATGATTACAAAACGGTGAGACAGTTGTCCTTTGAGCAGCTTCTCTGTGATTGATAAATATGCTATGACAGTTGGTGGTATGTGAGAAATTCCTTGTGGTTTGGTGAGAGCAATAATATGGGAATCTTTTTTTACCTCACACGCGTGAACCAAAAAGTGGAGTTAATCAATTGGTTCATGTCCATATGTCTGTAAACGTAAGTTTATGATCAAGCAACCGCTTAATTTAAATTGAATGTTATATATTTAAAATGAATCAGAAAGCAAACCTGCCGTTAACAGTACTTTGTCTCTAAATTCGCCCCGATCGCTCATGTGCAGAGAGGAGTGAGATAATTTTGTTTTTTTACTGGCTGCAAACCAAATTGAAATTCATTCCACACAGGAAACTTACTGTTTCTAATGACGTCATAAAGGACACAAACAACAGACACATATAACTAATGTAAAGTGTTCGATAGAGTGGTGTAATAGCCACTGCATCAATGGCGGTAAAACCCACAATTAATTTATTTATACGACTTTTACAATCTTTATTTTATTTAAATGGAATTATATACTTTATCACTGTCAAATACAAATCCCCATCGTTGCGCTTTCAAAAACCTTCCGTTTAGCGGTGCTTGGACTTGTTAAATAGGTTGGTGTATAAGACTGCTTCCATAGCACTAAACTTCCGGAATTTTTTTTTTATCGTTCTTTAATATTATTTGTTTATTTAAAGTGAAGTGGAGACTTGCACACTGCATTGGATAACATGTTCTATGAAATCTCTCATTTTTCTAGTAAAATGAACTGTGGTAGTTTTCCTTTTTGAGGAGAGGCACTCCATGTTTGCAAGACAATTGCAAAATTTAAACAACACAACATCTTGGGTGTCCTGTGAAAAAAAAAAATTCTTGTCCAAAAATTGCTTCTGTCATGCTAATAGACCGAGGCTCTAACCATGATGAGGATTATGTTAATGATCTTATTGATTTGGTGATTAATTATATTCTGCCCAACTACAGGAAGTGTGCGATCATATCGGCTCATTACAACCTCAACGATGTGTTTGACAACTTGATCATCTCGCTGTGCAAGTTTACCATGCTCAACAATGAAGTAAGATATTACCTGGTATCTGATGACCACATCTCACAAACTACAAAGAAACTTGGTGTTGAAGTTTTTTTTCTTCAGATTTTTCTCCAGATATCAAGCCTGTGCTACCCAGTTACAAATATGTTTCACATACTATGAATACAGGAAACCCTCCAATATCACGGTGGTTAGGTTCCTGGAAAATTCCGCGACAGTTGAAACCGCGATCGTGGAAACCAATGGCCAATGAGAAAGTGGGGGTTTGGTTCCTGGACTTCGAGAAGATATAGAGGAAGATCAACGGTAAGCCAGAAATAAACACATACTGTTGAATAAACACTATATATATATATATATATATATATATATATATATATATATATATATATATATATATGCATGTTAACATTGAAATAAACATGTAAATACAATAAATAGGTGTAAATTAAATATACAAGTTTTCCTTTTAAATTTATTACAACACAGCGAGGTTTTATTTATTACATCTTCACCGAAATCGAATCAATTCTTCCTTGTCACACACCTGTGTCCACCAAGTTTCATCCGAATCCGTCACAACTTTTTGAAATATCCTGTACACAAACAGACAAACAACAGAGAGGTAAAAAACATAACCTCCTTCACCTTCGGTGGCAGAGGTAACAAATAAATGAATGAACAAAGGAATCACATGAAAGGAATGAGGAAAAAATGAATATACAAAGTGAACACATGAATAAACAAAGGAATGCATGGAGTTGACAAATTAATGGAATTAAGGAAATAACGCAGGACTGGGAGCACGGATTGATGGAGTAGGGAAAAGGAATAACTAAATGAAGAGAATGGAAAACTAAATTGATGAGTGAAATGGGGGAAATGGAGAAAGAAATGCTATTAGAAGAAATTTGGTCAACAAATAAAAGAATTGACTAAATGAGGACCTGGAGGGCCATTGCACTTGTGTGGATGCAGCAGTTAGAGGAATGGGGATTTTGGAAGCGCCAGGGTGGTGGATTGGCTGAGGGGGTGAGGAGGTTGGGAAGCGTGGCAGAGCTAGAGCGGGTGTTAGTTGATAGGGGTCTATGGGGGCCACAATTGACTGGGGAAAGGATGGATGAGATGTTACAGGAGCAGCTGAACACTTGGGACAATACCATCAAGGGAGAGGTGGTATAACCAAAAGTTTCTGTTATTCTCAAGGGTGACGTTGATGGTTCTGTTGAGACTATGCTTGTGCTGACTGACTCGTACGGAGGCACTAGTGAGGTTGAACTGGACTTGCTGCATTCTGGCATTGGGAATGCTGCTGAGGAGGGTCGAGCGAATTTGGCAGAGCCAATGGTTGAACCATTTGCAGGACATGTAGTAGAGGAGAGCGACAGTAACATTGACATACCAAGTACCAAACAAGTGGTTGATCTTGAAACAATCGAAAGTGAGCTTGCTGATGTAAACTCTGGAGAGACAATTGCCCAATTTGAACAAGTGCAAGGCGGTTTAACAGTCAGGTGGACCTCAAGAGAAAAGAGCAGGATGGCTTGTCAAATAGACAAGTGGGAAAGTGATTTTTTTGAAAGGAATTTGCAGAACCAATCCCAGAGTTAAGATCCAAATAATAGGTGAAGGCCAATGACTCACTGTTTATGAACCGTGTGGAAGTGATGCCAAGGCACAATGTTATGATGAGTCTCGTGCTTCTCGCTGTTGTAATGCAGATGGTACAGATGTAGTTGAGAGTGGATCAACAAATGTTTTTTGATGATTGTACAGTAAGGAGTGACGCATTGGATACTGTAAAGAGGAATGACATTGAAGTTGTGAAGGTGCTGGATGAGGAAAGTGATCTTCCTAAAGCATTGCTTCTTGATCTGGGCACTTACAAGAAGGCAAATCTTGACATTTATTTGGTTGAGCCAATATTGGAACAATCCCAAGAAAAATGTGTTGAGGAGAGTTGCAGCAGCTGTGGCTTCCTGTTGGTTGAGCAAGAGGCTCATCCTGGGTCGGGCAAAGGTGCGTCAAGTGCAAGCTGTGAAGAGAAAATGCCCCCACTTGGTGTGAATGTCGAGGATTCGAGTGATGAAGATGATGCTCAGCATTTTTCATTGGATGAAATTGCAGTAGCTGATGTACCCCAGGAATCCTTTTCCGATGGCAGACCTGCGGATTCTTCAGCAAGGGATATTGAAGAGAAAGCAGGTGGATGAACTGCATGATGAAGGTGAATTGCCAAATACTGGACTTGTTGGCAATGAGAACTGTGCTGAACTTTATGAAGGACTTTGTCAGTCTTCTTTTGGACCAGTGGTCGAGAGGGATGCTCCGGAGGTTGTACCACTTGAGAAGGATTTTGAAGTTGAGGAATGCGTATTGGGGAGTGAACCATTGGATGATGATTGTTGGATTGGAGGCAAGAAGGAGGTGGATGAGGAAGATTATCTTTCTAAAGAATCTTTGTCTGAGGTGAGCACTTGCCAAGAGGCAAATCAGGAGACAGATTTGGCAGAACCCCTGTTTCTTTGTCTGGCTGATGGATATGCCCATAATGGAATGGTACACCACCATGAACCACTGGTTGGGATGGTTGGCCATGTGGACCACGTACCTCAAAATACACATGGCTCTGATGGTGTCATTGTGGTTGTGCCTGGTCGGTGTTGGATTCCTTGTGGCCTGATTTTTTTTTGGGGGGGGGGGGGTTCGATTCGCATAGCCCACTCATCAGCTAGCTCCCAAAAAGTCTGGTTCCAGATCCAAAGGACAGCAACG
The DNA here is from genome assembly GCA_035128595.1 of Eptatretus atami. Classification (NCBI taxonomy): domain Eukaryota; kingdom Metazoa; phylum Chordata; class Myxini; order Myxiniformes; family Myxinidae; genus Eptatretus; species Eptatretus atami. The sequence goes on along the minus strand of CM068957.1, from coordinate 74,632,434 downwards.
GTGATGGTGTTTGCGTTAACCATAGTAGCTGTTTGTCTGGCTTTTGGCTATTGTGGATGGTGGAGTATGTTGACGGCGTCCATGCGTACCCAGTAATTATGTCGTCATGCTGGTTGTGGTTCAGCCGGGCCTGGCTTTGTTCTGCCCTCGTCCTGGTACACCCAAGAGATACATTTTTAACTGGGTCCACTGGGCTGGGGGAATGTCTGCCTGGATTATAGCTATGGCCACAGTTTTTCCTGGAGGAGGATGCAA
>CM068957.1:74616976-74628672 GCA_035128595.1 Eptatretus atami | reverse complement strand
TGAAGACCACAAGGGGAAAACCAGAGATGTCAGGATAAGTCAATTTTGAAGAAACTTAAAAACAAAGTTTCAAGCATTGGTGGACTGTTTAATAACTGTCATATAGATTTCTTTTCCAGTAAAAGGAAGAGTGATCATTGGCCGATCAAATTAAGCATGTAGCATTTGCCAAGCTTCTGTGTTATTTAATTTAAGAGCAAGAACGAATCAATGTTGCAAACTGACATCACTGGTTATTCCCTTGTTTAATAATTGCCATGCAATTTTAACCAGATGTGTAGCAAATTCATGCTTGTTGTATTAGCATACATTACATGACTTTGGTGATCACAGATTATTTTTTCAACATTAAACGGTCATTGTTTTTTTGTTTGATTGTGTTCAACGCCATACTCAAGGGTATTTCGCTTATATGACGACGGATTCTCCATTTCTTACTCCGTACTACTTAATATGATGGAAAACCGGAGGAAACCAAGGATAAACACCCCGCGATAGCCGAAGTCACCTCATGTGACTCCCTCATATACCTAAGCAGGTTGATTGGGCGGTGGGTACATCGAATGAGGATGGGTACTCAGACGCGCTAACATTAAGCCACGGCGTGGGTCCCATAAAAGTCACAATAAAGGTTTGACCAGGCTTGAACCACGATATGCACCAACTACGGAGCCCATGATATAACCAAATAGGCTATTGTAGTGCTCAGAGTTTATGCTGTGAAAGTTTTAACCTTTCATTTTTTAGTTTCTCAACTCTGAATATTATGGTGGAACAGTTAACATGAATGAAAGGGAGATAACCAGGAGTAAGTACTGACAACTCTGGGTTTCTACTGCTCAGCTTTGACAACACTTTTTTTCATTGCACGGCTAAACTTTATACATATAAATTATGTGACACCCCTGGTTATTTGTTAAAGTAATATTGTGAGAGGAAACCTTATGTTGCCAACTATTGGCAGGTGCAATAACCCTGAAATTTATAAAATGTGACATCTCTGGTTTTCCCCTTGTGGTCTTCATATATATATAATATATATATATATATATATATATATTGTTGGGGGTCGGGTGAGAAGACCACTAGGTGGGGAAGCTATCTCGGTTCCCACCAGACTCCCAGGAATTGTAGGCCGTCTCACATGGATAATTCCGTGACGCGGCGGGTCGCTTAACCGACCGTGGATGCCAATAACTCAACCGCGTGACCTAGGGTCCTCCCGTCTATGGGTTAATCGGGTTACTTAATTAATCATGTGGTTTAATTACCGGGGAACACACCCTCGTACGCCTTGTCCGAACCGGATCACTCTACCGAACCAGATCACTTTACCGGATCAGATGCAGCTGAGCAACACTGCCAAGGACGTACCGGCTAAAAGGAACGGATCATTGGGAATAAAGTACCAGCTAAGCTAGGATTCGGACCATGCGGATCAATGAAGAAAAGACAAAAACGAGCAGGGAACATTCCTAATAATAATTTATTAACAGTAGGTGAGGAAAGGTATATGGCACAATCAGGATTTATTGGGGTGTGTATGCAGAGATAGGGGAGAGCGGTGTGGTGCTTCAAATAAACAGGCAACTTACAAAAGCGGACACAGAGCAGACTGAACGCGAAAATAATAATGATAACGATCTTCTGCAGTCTTACTTGAGCAGACAGGTGCCAGGACACACACACACACCACACACACACACACACACACACACACACACACACACACACACACACACACAACCCGATGAGAGAAAGTTTTGAACCAGGAAGGGAAAGGAGTTGAGGCGACGTTCTCTGTACCTTGTGCTTGATAGCACAACGTTCCACCAATACGGCATTTTTGGGGGGGGGGGGGTGCTCCGTAGTGCAGTACCCGACAGTGGGCGCGTCGTCTCTGGCTTTAGACACACGTGTGGAGGCCTTGTTCGTGAAGGAGGAGCTTGAGTGGAGAAGGGGCGGAGTCCAGAGTGCGAGGATGGAGTGGTAGGCGGGACCAGGTAGGCGGGTGGGGTCGACGTCGTGTGGGTGGAGATGAGGAGGCAAAGTCCAGACAGCAGGAGGCGGGTCGTGGCGGTGTCGACGAGGCGAGAGCGAGAGCGGGAGAGAGGCGGAGAAAGAGCAAGAGAAAGGCGGAAGGACTGCTCCGAACTTTGAAGGACCTGCAGCACGGGGAGAAGGGCCACCCTGAATCGAAACGTCATACCCGAATCGGGCGCTCTGATGCCCCGACCCCTCACGTGGCCCACCAACTTTGGCCGAAACCGCCTCACTTCGTTTCCGGCAAGGCATCTCAGACAGTGGCAATATTCCGCTCCGACCCCACGACATGACATGAATCGCTCACACCGAAATTGGCACGCGAATCGTCTGCAAAAACCCCCGGCCGTGCCCTGGCAACCGGCCGAGGGTCCCGCATGCCCACCCGGGCGCCCGACCAGCGCTGATCAACGCGCGCGCCAACGCGGCCCGCACTGTACAATTCCTCGGCTCGATCGCAGCTTTGCTGGCCGTAGAGACAGAAGACGTTCACTATCCGGGGGGAATCCGCTGCTGCCAGCGAGGGCGAAGGTACATCATTATGGATAAATCAATTCACATTTCACGAGCGGCGTACGTGTTTGCCTTCAGCACATTCCATACAGCGCGCATGGTTCGGCCATTACGCACGTGGCCAGCGCTCGCGTTCGCACGACTCCGCTAGCGTGTGTGCGGGCCGAACACCGATAGTGTCGGATATTGAGGTTGAAAAGGAACAAGCCGCTCCTACTCCGCACACTCGTATCCGCCCAACATGCGTGGAGTAGTCTTTATCGGCCTCCGTACGCGTTTCGTGCAGCGTGGGCGTCGTGCTGGCTGTGTTTCCTGTGTTGTGAAAAACACCATTCGTGCAGCCTCTTAAGAAGTATTAATTCGCATGCCTTTTTAATGCAACCGGCAATCTTCCCCAGATCATCGGAAGCTCGAGCGATAATCCGCGCTGCTAAGTGCACTATATGACTCGCTGCACACGTTGGTTAAGGGCTCGTCGGAACGAGGGCTCTGTGTAGCAGTTTCCTCACAGCAGCGCTGCACGCGCTGGCTCAATGAGGCCACCTCACAGCGAAGGCGCACGTGGCTGATTTACCTCAGGAATAATCAGACGAAAAGAAGAGTAGGGACGAAATGAAGAAGAAAATGATTAAAGCAAACCTCTCTATTAGATCATCGCAACGCACTCCCTTGTTGTCCCGCTAGACAAAAGGAAAGGGACTATCTACACGTATAATATGGAATAACTGTCTTGGGACCACTATCTGTTGGATGCATGCGGTTCCGGAACCACAACTATATATATATATATATATATATATTATATATATATATATATATATATATATATATATATATATATATATACAGTGGGGAACAAGTATTTGATACACTGCGATTTTGCAGGTTTTCCACTTACAAAGCACATAGAGGTCTGTAATTTTTATCATAGGTACACTTCAACTGTGAAAGACGGAATCTAAAACAAAAAATCCTGAAAATCACATTGTATGATTTTTAATAATTAATTTGCATTTTATTGCATGAAATAAGTATTTGATCACCTACCAACAGTAAGAATTCCAGCTCTCACAGACCTGTTAGTTTTGTCTTTAAAAGCCCTCCATTCTCCACTCATTACCTGTATTAACTGCACCTGTTTGAACTCGTTATCTGCATAAAAGACAGCTGTCCACACTCAATCAATCAGACTCCAACCTCTCCACAATGGGCAAGACCAGAGAGCTGTCTAAGGACATCAGGGACAAAATTGTAGACTTGCACAAGGCTGGGATGGGCTACAGGACAATAGGCAAGCAGCTTTTGAGAAGGCAACAACTGTTGGCGCAATTATTAGAAAATGGAAGAAGTTCAGAGAACAGTCAATCTCCTCGGTCTGGGCTCCATGCAAGATCTCACCTCGTGGAGCCTCAATGATCATGAGAAAGGTGAGGTTTCAGCCCAGAACTACACGGCAGGACCTGGTCAATGACCTGAAGAGAGCTGAAGTGAGACAGTATCAACGAAGCAAAACACATAAGTAACACACTACGCCGTCATGGATTAAAATCCTGCAGCGCACGCAAGGTCCCTCTGCTCAAGCCAGCGCATGTCCAGGCCCGTCTGAAGTTTGCCAATGACCATCTGGATGATCCAGAGGAGGAATGGGAGAAGGTCATGTGGTCTGATGAGACGAAAATAGAGCTTTTTGGTTTAAACTCCACTCGCCGTGTTTGGAGGAAGAAGAAGGATGAGTACAACCCCAGAACACCATCCCAACCGTGAAGCATGGAGGTGGAAACATCATTCTTTGGGATGCTTTTCTGCAAAGGGGACAGGACGACTGCTCCGTATTGAGGGGAGGATGGATGGGGCCATGTATCGCGAGATCTTGGCTAAACACCTCCTTCCCTCAACAAGAGCATTTGAAGATGGGGCGTGGCTGGGTCTTCCAGCATTGACAACGACCGAAACACACAGCCAGGGAAAACTAAGGAGTGGCTCCGTAAGAAGCATCTCAAGGTCCTGGAGTGGCCTAGCCAGTCTCCAGACCTGACCAATAGAAAATCTTTGGAGGGAGCTGAAAGTCTGTGTTGCCCAGCGACAGCCCCGAACCTGAAGGATCTGGAGAAGATCTGTATGGAGGAGTGGGCCAAAATCCCTGTTGCAGTCTGTGCAAACCTGGTTAGAACTACAGGAAACGTCTGATCTCTGTAATTGCAAACAAAGGTTTCTGTACCAAATATTAAGTTCTGTTTTTCTGATGTATCAAATACTTATTTCATGCAATAAAATGCAATTAATTATTTTTAAAAATCATACAATGTGATTTTCCAGGATTTCTGTTTTAGATTCCGTCTTTCACAGTTGAAGTGACTATGATTAAAAATTACAGACCTCTACGTGCTTTGTAAGTGGGGAAAACCTGCAAATCGGCATTGTATCAAATACTTGTTCTCCCCACTGTATATATGTATAATCACAATCATTATATCGAGTATTTCAGTGTCTTTTGAACATCTAGTTTCTGCAGTTCTAAAATCATATATCATTACGACTTGATAGTTATAGCGAACGCAGTGAGCTTCATATTAACGCGTGCACATGAGAGAATAGGAAACAAACAACAACAACACAATACCCCTGACAATTTGGAATCCGTGTCGTTGGCTATGACCCTTTTGCTTCCTGTTGTTTTTAAACGCTGTGCGGTGTATAAACACGATTGGGTTTTATTTCTATCTTTGAATATTACTTAACGTGTGCACATGAGAGAATAGGAAACAACAACACAATACCATGGCATTGGAATCCGTGTCGTTGCCTATGACCCTTTTGCTTCCGTTTTTTTTTTGCTTTCTGGTTTTTTTTTGTTTCCGGTTTTTCATGGGGAATGATGCATGCCGGGAGATAAAGTCATCGTCGGAGACATGAAAGACCCAAATAATATCAGACATGGTGTACATTTCTCCACTGATTTTAATAAATATATCTCCTGCATCATCAAAAAATAATTTTTAATCGTGATTTACATTATTTGATCGCTGATCCCGAATCCAGGCCGAAGTAACCGGAAATTGCGTATACAGTTGTCAACAAGTTATAGTAAAGTCAGAGAGCGAATTTAAGAAGAATTCTACGTTCAATCTAGATATTTATTTTTTAGATGAGATCCTGTTCTTGGTGGTGTAGTTGTCGTTGTGAGGTAATGTTGAGGTAATATTTTTTTTTTTAGATGAGATCCTGTTCCAGGTGTGTAGTTGTTGTGAAGGTAATGTTGAGGTGTAATGTTGAGGTAATATTTATTTTTTTTAGATGAGATCCTGTTCGAGGCGGTGTAGTTGTTGTTGTGAAGGTAATGTTGAGGTAATAGGTAAATCAGAAGCGAATGTAAGAATAATTCTACGTTCGCTTCTTGGCTTTGCCTATTCCATATTACACACCATCTAGATATAATGGAGCAAGTGTTTGTATGTATGTGTGTTTGTATATGTAAGTATGTCCGCTCTTCACCCATTGGTTAAACAGCTCACCTGACGCCACCCACAATTGTAACCTGAAAAAATTAATATGTCCACCATTTTGGTAAGCCTAAGACATCTTCGTGTCATATTCACAATTGCCATGCCCTCCCTACAAGTTCTCTTTTCAGTGTAAAAAACCACCTAAGCAATTGTTGAAAAGATCATAGGCATCAAATATGATAAATATGAAAAGGATCATCGGCTTCAAAGTATGAATCAATAGGGCATCATGGGCCTTCTGAAGGTGACAGTACGTGTAGGCCTCAGGCTTCAGGCCTTATGCTTCAGGCCTTAGGCTTCATGCCTCTGGTGTCAGCTTTATATGGGCCAGTGCAATTGAATTATCTGCAGCTATATAACCACAATGTATTATATTTGCACATATATATCAGGAGGCATGTTTTTGCTTCATGTTCGTAACCCGGGTTATTTTTATTTTTGCAAGCGATCAAGCAGCGTCTGTTGCCTGTACACCGCCCAAATAAAGTATGTGTCTGAAGCAGTGTTGGGCACAAAAGCGATCATCCGTAACAGATAATTATCGGTTAACTTTTTTATCGGACTATTATCGAAGTTAACTTCCATTTATCGTTATCGGACCAGTTAACTTCCGATAACTCGATTTTTTAGTCCGATAATGTCTGTTAATTTTTTGTCCGATAAACATTTTTATCGTTTTACTTTTTTTCACCATCAGGTAACATCACCATCAGAACGATGAGATCCGACACCGCCATGATTTAGGAAATAGAACAACACAACGAGTCAACTTCCTGCGAGATTAAACTTGCACAAGGGGAAGCTGTGCCCACACAGTTTTATGCGCATGCGCACGGCACTTCCTCGATGGCGATGCGAGCCGACGCCAAAAATGCCGAGGTGCTGTTATAAGTACTACGAGCATGGAAGAGCCGTCGATTTACTGATGGGAATACCAATCTTTACGTAATTACAAAAAAACGGTTTCGTGTTTGTTGGAAATACATTAAATTGAAGAATAATTTTTTATTTTTTATTATTTTTTCTTTTACTAACAGCACATAAGTGTTCTCTACTATACTAAAAAATAGAATATGTTTGTATGTATGTAGTATGTGTGTTGTTTGTTTGTTTGTTTGTTCGTCCTTTATAGGTGGCCGAACCGTTGGATGGAATGAGATGAAACTTTTCATGAGGATCCTTGGGACATGAGAACGGACATGGGGGGCGTCAAGTTCAAGGTCAAAGGTCACGGGGGTCAAGGGTCAAGTCACCGGTAACTTCAATTTCTCAATTTCATCCGATCGAGACGGACCAATGCCATTCGACAGATAATCAAAATTAAATGTCACAGTTCATTGACGACATTCACTTCGACTTCCGGTTTTCGAGTTTATGACGTCATAAATTGACTAAAACGTCAATTTTTTAAGTTTGTTTGTCCTTTATAGATGGGCCAAACCGTTGGATAGAATGAGATGAAACTTGGCATATGTGATCCTTGGGAATGACATAAGGGATCAAGGTCAAGGTCAAATGTCACAGGGTCAAGGTCACCGGATAACGTCAATTTCTCAATTTCATCGATCGAGACGGGGACCAACGCCATTCAAACAGATAACTGTACCCGCCCATGGGCGGGGTACTTTGCTAGTAGACTCTAAAAAGACGCATAATGCCATTTTTATTCTTGGGTTTTAGCATAAATAAGCCTTTTCTATGGGTTTTTGAAGCTTTTTCCTTGTTTTTTTGAATTTTTGTTTAAAAAGTAGTTATCGTTTCGGATTATCGTTAACTTTCCGATAACTTTGTAATTATAATTACCGGATTATCGTTATCGGACTTAAAAATTTGGGGTTAATCGGATTATCGTTATCGAAGTTAACTTTTTGGTCATCGGTGCCCAACACTGGTGTGAAGAATGTGGTTGTGCACTGGAACAAGGTCTCCCGTAAGGCGGGTACTCAGCTAGTTTATACAAATTGAGCATGAGTACGATTATGCATGAAATATATGATCATAATGAGAAAACACGATTTAGTATATAAGGAGAGAGAATATACCTATGCCTGGTGTGGCTTTATGGTTATGGTGGTGGCTTGGGATCCTAGGATCCTGAGTTCAAATCCCCCTTATCTGTTTGAATTAATACCAGGTGGGGTTGACTGCCTGTCATCCTTCAAGGTCGGCAAAATGAGTGCCAGCTTGCTGGCTGGTTATCCTGTGTCGGAGAGTGGCGACCCGTCCAGATTTGTTGCCAATAGCCAAGGAGACTGCTTAGGCAGCACCAACACTCTGCACAGAGTTTGGTCCCAATGATGAAATTTCACCTCATTGCTGGTGGTAAATTAAGATTTTACAATCTGATGCTGGAACAATGTCTTTTTTTCTGTGCATTTATGATCGGAGATTATTTAGGCCTTATCTCTCAAAATGTTAAGGAAACATCATGAAGCTGTGGGTTCCTCATGAATTTTATACTGCGATTTCTTTTTCTTTTCTCTTTTTTTTTTTTGAAGGCAATAGAGAATCTATCTGTGGCTTTTGCAGTAATCCCAAGGCACAGCTTGCAGGAACAAATAGTATTGGTCTTGCTCACGAGCATGGAGACATCTTGCGTGAGGGCTGGAAGAACATCATGGATTCTTTGTTGCAGCTTTCCGAGCTAAACTGCTTGCCCAACACCAATGCGTGAGGGTGGGAAAATGTTTTTTTTTAATTTATTTATTGTTTTTCCTCCCCTAACAAATTGTATACAGTACTTCCTGTTTTTTATCTTTAACAGTGCTAATTACCTCCACCACGAATGTGGACAGAGGCTGGGTTTCACCCTTGTCTATTTGTTTGTCTGGCTGTCTGTGAGCAGGATATCTCAAAAAGGTTCTCAATGGTATTTGGACGAAGTTTCTGTGACAGGTTGATGTGTGACCAGGATGAATTTGATTAGATTTTGGGTGAAGATCTGGATCTAGATCCGGTTACTGAATTTTTTAAAGTGATTCTTCACCCATTGAGAAATACGGCCACAAAACCGATATATAACACGATATTCTCAAAAAGTGTTGGACGGATTCGGACAAAACTTGGTGGACATTTTGGGTTGTGACGAGAACGAATTTAATCAATTTGGTGAAGAATCGTGGATCCGGATACATATAATTTCTTTTTTAAGTTTAACGTGATTTTTCACCATTGAAGCCAAAAACAATATCATATAGCGAGGCCGAGATAGCATGATAACTCAAAAATTTGTGGATAGATTATGACAAAACTGGATTATTTGGCGTACGTGAAAGCACATGCCGATTAGATTTTGGCTTAAGTCCGGATGCAATCTGGCCTATCGGTGGGATACAAAACGTAACTGCTCAGCCTGGTGGAGGATGCGCTGTCTTCTCTATTTTCACAGTATTGATAGTTCTTGATGTTCAGGAACCAAAATATTCCTTTCTAGTGTGACATTTTGCAGGGATGCTTCAATGGTGTATAAATTGCACTATTCTTACTGTAATTCACGGTTATCCTTACTGTGAGTTTGTTTGTTATCTGCCAAAACGAAGTTTTTGCAAGATATGTTAGTCAGTCTTGTATTATTTTTTTTCGTTTTTTTTTTATTTAATTTTTTTGTTTGTTTGTTTGTTTGTCTGTAATCACGTATAAAAAATTCTGCGGAGGCACAGTTATCATTGCAATTTTTGTAACTTCGCATATCAGAGGCCTATAGAGGTCCCTTCAGTGCATAATATTTGAAGGTCAAGTCAAAGGTCAAGGTCACTTTTGTCGCAAATCAGGGGAATCGACGAAACCCTTAATTTTTTGAGTAATTTTGATCGGATCGTCTTCAAACTTCATGGGAAGTATAGTTCATGGGTCTGGCGCTCAGCTGATTAATTTGGTGGCGATTGGCCTTGACTTCATATGTTTGTTTTTTTTTAATTTGTTTTTTTTTTGTCTGTAATCATGTATAAAATCACTCTGCAGGAGCACAGTTATCATTGGAAATTTTTGTAACTTCGCATATCAGGGCCTATAGAGGGTCCCTTTCAGCGCATAAAATTTTGAAGGTCAAGGTCAAAGGTCAAGTCACTTTGTCGCAAATCAGGGGAGTCGACGAAACCCTTATTTTTTGAGTAATTTTGATCGGATCGTCTTCAAACTTCATGGAATATAGTTCATAGTCTGGCGCTCAGCTGATTAATTTTTTGGTGGCGATTTGCCTTGACCTTCATGGTTAGCGCCTAAGGTCAAAACATATTTGACCCCAGTCAAATTTTCAAGTTTTAGAACCAATCGTGTCGTACCTCAAATTGAACACCTCGATGAGTGCTTTCTAATATGTCAAGTTGAGACATTATGACGTCATTTGGTGACGTTATGAGGCAAACGCATATTTTTCATGGTTACTCTGTTAGAACGATTCTCATCGGAATCTCTCGTAGGCAGATATTCCTCAAGGGAGTCGCTCCTGGTGGATATCAGCTCTGTTCACCTCAGTGTGACCTTAAAGAAGTCACACGTGGTCACCTTTTGGCAAGATACGGGTCACCCTAAGGGTGACATTGGTTTATTTGTTTGTTTGTTTGTTTGTTACACTACTCCTACAGTTCCGGGCCAATTACATCCAGAACTGATACGTAGGATCAGCATGACCCCAATTAATGTATCGGGTGTTTTATCTTTGCCTATGAGTCTTGGAGGGGGAGAAGGGGGATGAAAATTCTTAATGTAAATGTGTATCGTGTCACGCCGCCTCCAGAATGGGCGAGGGTAAGCAAGTCTCCACCATTTACAGGACGGTATTCCTGTCCCCACGTTTTCCAGTGCAGTGAGGTGTTTTGAATTATAAGCAGTCGGTATGTTTTTGCTTCATGCGCTTAACCCGGGTTATCTATTTTTGCATATGCAGAGCTATCGTTGCCTATACACCGCCCAAATAAAGGTATGGCGTCAGAAGAACGTATTGCATGCTTTGGAACAAGATCGTCCGTAGGCGCGGTACTCTGCTAGTTAATAGTAATTTATCCTCAGCGTAGAGGTGTGATCACCAGTTTGACGCTGACCACAATACGAGCTACAGGGTGGGACTCCATGATCATCGCTGTCGGTTTTGTAACATGTGAATAGTCCAGTTGTACCACTGAAGTCTAAGACTTATTAGTACGGTTACAGGCAATCACTGTGATTTACATCAACATTTATAGACATTAATGCATCTCTCTCGCTTTGCCTATTCCATATTACACACCATCTAGATATAATGGAGCAAGTGTTTGTATGTATGTGTGTTTGTATATGTAAGTATGTCCGCTCTTCACCCATTGGTTAAACAGCTCACCTGACGCCACCCACAATTGTAACCTGAAAAAATAATATGTCCACCATTTTGGTAAGCCTAAGACATCTTCGTGTCATATTCACAATTGCCATGCCCTCCCTACAAGTTCTCTTTTCAGTGTAAAAACACCTAAGCAATTGTTGAAAAGATCATAGGCATCAAATATGATAAATATGAAAGGATCATCGGCTTCAAAGTATGAATCAATAGGCATCATGGGCCTTCTGAAGGTGACAGTACGTGTAGGCCTCAGGCTTCAGGCCTTATGCTTCAGGCCTTAGGCTTCATGCCTCTGGTGTCAGCTTATATGGGCCAGTGCAATT
>CM068957.1:74601083-74614273 GCA_035128595.1 Eptatretus atami | reverse complement strand
TTTTTTTTTGAAGGCAATAGAGAATCTACCTGTGGCTTTTGGCAGTAATCCCAAGGCACAGCTTGCAGGAAAAATAGTATTTGGTCTTGCTCACGAGCATGGAGACATCTTGCGTGAGGGCTGGAAGAACATCATGGATTCTTTGTTGCAGCTTTTCCGAGCTAAACTGCTGCCCAACACCATGGTGGAGGTGGGAAAATGTTTTTTTTAATTTATTATGTGTTTCCTCCCCTAACAAATTGTATACAGTACTTCCTGTTTTTAATCTTTAACAGTGCTAATTACCTCCACCACGAATGTGGACAGAGGCTGGTTTTCACGCCTGTCTATTTGTTTGTCTGGCTGTCTGTGAGCAGGATATCTCAAAAAGTTCTAAGCACTGGATTGCGAATGTCTGGAAGGTTGATGTGTGACGCCAGGATGATTGATTAGATTTTGGTGAAGATCTGGATCTAGATCCGGTTACTTGAATTTTTTAAAAGTGGATTCTTCACATTGAGAGACAAGGAGCCAAAAACGATATAATAACACGATATCTCAAAAAGTGTTGGACGGATTCGGACAAAACTTGGTGGACATTTTGGGTGTGTGACGAGAACGAATTTAATCAATTTTGGTGAAGATCTGGATCCGGATACAATAATTTCTTTTTTAAGTTTTAACGTGATTCTTCACCATTGAAGCCAAAAACAATATGCATATAGCGAGGGCCGAGATAGCATGATAACTCAAAAATTTGTGGATAGATTATGACAAAACTTGGATTATTTGGGTACGTGATAAGCACATGCCGATTAGATTTTGGTTAAGGTCCGGATGCAGATCTGGCCTATCGGTGGGATACAAAACGTAAACTGCTCAGCCTGGTGGAGGGATGCGCTGTCTTCTCTATTTTTCACAGTATTGATAGTCTTGTGTTCAGGAACCAAAATATTCCTTTCTAGTGTGACATTTTGCAGGGATGCTTCAATGGTGGTATAAATTGCACTATTCTTACTGTAATTCACGGTTATCCTTACTGTGAGTTTGTTTGTTATCTTGCCAAAACGAAGTTTTTGCAAGATATGTTAGTCAGTTGTATGTTTTTTTTTCGTTTTTTTTTTATTTAATTTTTTTGTTGTTTGTTTGTTTGTCTGTAATCACGTATAAAAAATTCTGCAGAGCACAGTTATCATTGGAAATTTTGTAACTTCGCATATCAGAGGCCTATAGAGGTCCCTTTCAGTGCATAAATTTTGAAAGTCAAGGTCAAAGTCAAGGTCACTTTGTCGCAAATCAGGGGAATCGACGAAACCCTTTATTTTTGAGTAATTTTGATCGGATCGTCTTCAAACTTCATGGGAATATAGTTCATGGTCTGGCTCAGCTGATTAATTTTTGGTGGCGATTGGCCTTGACCTTCATATGTTTGTTTGTTTTTTAATTTGTTTTTTTTTTTGTCTGTAATCATGTATAAATCACTCTGCAGAGCACAGTTATCATTGGAAATTTTGTAACTTCGCATATCAGAGGCCTATAGAGGTCCCTTTCAGCGCATAAAATTTTGAAGGTCAAGGTCAAAGGTCAAGGTCACTTTGTCGCAAATCAGGGGAGTCGACGAAACCCTTATTTTTTGAGTAATTTTGATCGGATCGTCTTCAAACTTCATGGGAATATAGTTCATAGTCTGGCGCTCAGCTGATTAATTTTGGTGGCGATTTGCCTTGACCTTCATGGTTAGCGCCTAAGGTCAAACATATTTGACCCAAGTCAAATTTTCAAGTTTTAGGAACCATATCGTGTCGTACCTCAAATTGAACACCTCGATGAGTGCTTTCTAGATATGTCAAGTTTGAGACATTATGACGTCATTTGGTGACGTTATGAGGCAAACGCATATTTTTCATGGTTACTCTGTAGAACGATTCTCATCGGAATCTCTCGTAGGCAGATATTCCTCAAGGAGTCGCTCCTGGTGGATATCAGCTCTGTTCACCTCAGTGTGACCTTAAAGAAGTCACACGTGGTCACCTTTTGGCAAGATACGGGTCACCCTAAGGTGACATTGGTTTATTTGTTTGTTTGTTTGTTACACTACTCCTACAGTTCTGGGCCAATTACATCCAGACTTGATACGTAGGATCAGCATGACCCCAATTAATGTATCGGGGTGTTTTTATCTTTGCCTATGGTCTTGGAGGGGGGAGAAGGGGGGATGAAAATTCTTAATGTAAATGTGTATCGTGTCACGCCGCCTCCAGATGGGGGAGGGTATAGCAAGTCTCCACCATTTACAGGACGGTATTCCTGTCCCCACGTTTTCCAGTGCAGTGAGGTGTTTTGAATTATAAGCAGTCGGTATGTTTTTGCTTCATGCGCTTAACCCGGGTTATCTATTTTTTGCATATGCAGAGCTATCCGTTGCCTATACACCGCCCAAATAAAGGTATGCGTCAGAAGAACGTATTGCATGCTTGGAACAAGATCGTCCGTAGGGCGGGTACTCTGCTAGTTAATAGTAATTTATCCTCAGCGTAGAGGTGTGATCACCAGTTTGACGCTGACCACAATACGAGCTACAGGGTGGGACTCCATGATCATCGCTGTCGGTGTAACATGTGAAATATGTCCAGTGTACCACTGAAGTCTAAGACTTTTATTAGTACGGTACAGGCAATCACTGTGATTTACATCAACATTTATAGACATAATGCATTCATAAATTTACTTTTATGGCATAAAAGAAGTGTCCTTTGTTTTTGTTTTTTGTTGTTTTATGAAACTTTAACCTTGCAGTTTTAACATATTGGGTGCAGGACTTTATCCATTGCTTAGGAGGTTCTGTCATGTGATGTGCAGGTGGAAGATTTTGTGGACCCAAATGGCAGAGTCTCCATTCTTCGAGAGGAAAGCTTTTCACAAAGGTTTGGCCCCTGTCAAGTTGGTTGTTTTTTGTTTTTTTTAATACAAGTTTTTCCAGATTTATTTTCATTGTCTGTTTGCATTGCATTGATATTAATTAATTTTCTGCTTCGATGTAGATCTGATTCTGCCGTGTTCAGTTTTGTTAATTGGCTCACATTAAGTGGTCCAGAACAGTCTACCCAGAGAGTTCCTTCAGCTGAGGACCAGGACGCTAAGCAATCTGCTTTGGATTGCGTCATGGTATGAGCATTAGATTTTGAATGTTGTTTTACAACACCGCAAGTTATGATTTTTAAATGAAATTAATTTTATCATTTCCATTTGATATATTTCTTCAGATAATGATTAAATGGTTATCATTTAAAATTTTCACTGTTTTCCTTACAAGATATTGTAATCTATCACCCCAATTAGGAATGTCAGCCTGAGCAACTGATTGCTGAAAGTCGGTTTCTGAGGGTAGAGTCACTGCAAGAGCTCATAAAGGTGAGGCAGGTTGAGAACTTCAAATCTGTTTTGCAATTCCTGCTGCTGGAAATTTGGTATTCACCAAGAAAAATAAAAATTGGGATCATAGCAGGACAGAGTGAGATACAAATATTTTAATAAAGGAGAAAACCTTGTTATGAGCTTCAGGTTGTATATTGGACCAGTGTTCTGATTTCTTGATTTTATGCATAGTATGTGGATTGCAACAGCACTTGATGTGAAAAATTGCAGCAAGACTCGATGGTGCAACCGAATTGTATCCAGGATTGTATATCGAGTATGTCCATGATACTGTTATTAAGAGAAGTTGTGAAGGTAGAAAGTCAAAACTATCCAAAAGAGATATCATGTATATATGTTTTCTTTCTTGAGTAAATTATGGTAACTGAATATCTTGCCAACAATGTTGTAAATTGTCCTGCATGTGAATGCTAACTCCCTTCCACTTGCCCTCTGCAAACGGTTTTATATGCAACATATTAGCATGAACTTGTTTGAATATCCACAACGCTTCTTCTTTCGTATCCAGAAGATTTGTCATCAAGGATGAGCTGTAGCCTCATTGGCTGAGAGTGCGACTGAGCCGCTAATGCAGTGCCCTCTGTTGGTTCGGGCAGGAATTTGGAATGTCTTCATGGTGCCGGCGATAGCTCGCCTACTCTTCACAAAGGATAACGTGGGATCTTTAATGTCCACCAACTAATGCCGGCAGACAGGATGCTCAGTTTAACATCCATCCGAGGGACAGCACACACATTGATGAATCACCCTGCCTGTGAAACACCTGGATGACAGTTTATAGCTGTGTCAGGATTCAAACCAAAGCGAGACAGCTTTGAGGCGAGTGTGCCTACCTCTAGGGCCTAGGCCATCCTGTCAGCCCTCCATATAGCTGCTCAAACTGCAAATGTATAAAGCTGCAGTTGTGTTATTTACAGATTAATCAAAATAAGGACAGCAGCTATCAATGATGGTTTATTTCACAGAACCAAAAAGATTTGTCAGTCAATGTAAAAAAAAAAATGGAGATATCAAGATGAATAACAATAGTTCGTATATGCCAAATGGTAAGTCATTGTCTTTGCATAATACATTTTACCTACAAGAGGGATTGGAAGTCAATTAGGAGAAAATGATATTCCGAAACGTATACAGGCTTTGCGGGGGGGGGGGGTTATATATATATATATATATATATATATATATATATATATATATATTGTTGTGTGTGTGTGTGTGTGTATATATTGTTACGGCTGTGGAAATTCGCAATACACCATAAAGGGTCCTCAGGTGAGATATATCGATAAGTTCATGTGTAGTTAGTCCACACCTGTGTTTTAGAGGGAGTATGTGTGATTCATTCGGGCTGCGACGCTTTGAGTTAGCCATTTTTCTTTCTCTATCGTTATTTTGGATCCAACAACCTCAAACCAACCAACGACAACGGCAAAAAGAAACCTGCGCTAGTGCGCGGGTTTGCGCACCCCTCTGCGGTGCCAAGGCTGGCACGGGAAGGGGGCAGGGCAGCTCCCTCCCCATTGGTGGAGGCCCGGCGTGAGGCGGTCGGAGTGGGGGCACGCCCCCCTTCGAGAGCCTTCTGGAAACGCCTCAAAGGGAGGTGAGCCGCGAACGGGGCGGAGCCCCGCGCGGCGAAGGCGGAGCCCCGCCTTAAAAAAGGCAAACGGACGCGAGGCTCACGCTCTCTGATCGTGGCTCATGTTGGCTGTAGCTCTCTCCGAAAAAGGCACCAGCTCTCTCTCCAAAAAGGCTCGAGGGGTGCCGGAGAGGGTTCGCCGGCCGCGTGGGAGGCCGGAACCAGGCGACCGCGCTGACGGTAGTAGGAGAGGAGGACTCGACGGTCCATGAGGGAAGTCACTTCTTTTCTTTTCTTTTCGGGCTTTTGTATGTGTGTTTGTGCGCCAGTCCGCCAAGTAAAACCTGTATAAGTGACTGTGCTGTAAATAATTGCCTTTTATTCGGTCGTAGTGCTTTCCTTTGTTCCTATTTGCCTGCTTTTGTTCCTATTTGCCTGCTTACGTGTGTGAAATAAAGTGCTTGCTTGTTGAACTGTTCCCCCGTTTCGCTTCGTCCTTTCCTTTGTTGAATCTCCATCTGCATCACGTAAGGGATTGATAGTGGGTTTAAAACAGCCGGTAACCAATCTAACCGTCAAGGTCGACGATAACTCCGCTCGGTTATCCCTGTAGCACGGTACGAGCCGCTTAAGCGGTTCGTGTCCGGTGTCGACCTGTGGCGTGGTACAACCCCTCGGTAGGTTACCCGTGCGAGTACTTAGGTATATCGACTTTCGGCGATTCACCCTATTTCGCGCGGGTAGAATGCGGACTGGGTTGTGGTGAGGTTAAACCCCCACCCGTGACTAGCTCCTTGGCGATAGTTCCAGGAGGGTCACGACTGAATTGTCCGTTCCGGTGGGCGACGCGTCGCGATTCGAGTTACGTGGCCGATTGCACGCCGGGCGGGCGAAATTCGTAACAATATGTATGTGTGTGTGTATATTGGGTGGTCGCTGCTAGACTACCCTTATTCTCAGTTTTTCCGTCTGTCTTTTGTTGTTTGGTTGGTCGCTAGAGTACCCTTATTTTCACTTTTTCCGTCTGTCTGTATGTATGTTTGTATGTTTGTTGGGTGGTCGCTAGAGTACCCTTATTTTCACTTTTTTCGTCTGTCTGTATGTTTGTATGCTGTATGTAATGGACAGCTCTGGAGGCCAGAGGAGTCAACCGATTTTGATGAAACTTGACAGGTAGGTTCATACCAGGATCTAGTTCTATGCTTTTGAGCACCGTTGCTATGGACACCACCGTTGCCTAGCAACAGGACTTTGAAATTTTTGAAAATCCAAAAAAAATTAATTTTTTCAAAAATCGGCTTCCAGGCTTTTATGCACACTATAATCAACCTTTTTGTCAAAAAATTTCAGCCCGATCCGTCAAAAACTGTATGACTAGTATGCAATTATGTAGCGACCACCCATGTCGCCTACCGGCTTGTTGGATTCGCTAGATATTGGATTCGCTAGATATCCCTTATTGTCGGGTTTTCCGTCTGTGTGTGTGTGGTGTGTGTGTGTGTGTGTGTGTGTGTGTGTGGTGTGGTGTGTGTGTGTGTTGTGTGTGTGTGTGTGTGTGTGTGTGTGCATGCGTGCGTGCAACGCGAGGCTCCACAGCACAAACAGCAAACTGATTTCGATGAAACTTGGCGAACAGGTGCAATATGGGCTGGGAGTATGCGCGTTTGAGTTTCGTAGCTAAGCAACCACCCGCTGCTCTGCAGCGCCGAAAAACCGCGTTCACTATTTTCAATACTTGTCCTACAGTTTTGAATGTGGAGAAACGAGACTTCGGAATTAAACACTTTGAGATATTTAGAAAATTTTACTCGAGCCGATTTTTGATTTAGGTTTTATTTTTCAAATAGTAGTCCTTCAAAAATAGGGTGTCTATTTACCGTCATTTTTTATGAGGAGTGCCAGTTGGCAAAATACGCAATAGAGAAAATCTTGCCAGGCAGAGGAACAATTGTATTTGAACCAATACGTCTTGGCAATGAATCTTCGTCAGTGGATGGGTCAGGATTAAAAGCATCGTATCCAGCGCTTCGATCCTAGTGGATCCCTCGTTGCCTACCGGCTTGTCTGTATGTTTGTATGTAATGGACAGCTCTGGAGGCTAGAGGAGTCAACCGATTTTGATGAAACTTGACTGGTAGGTTCATAGCAGGATCTAGTTGTTTGCTTTTGAGCACCGTTGCTATGGACGCCACCATTGCTAGCAACGGGACTTTGACATTTTGAAAAAATCCGAAAATATTTTATATATATATTTTTTTCGCAAATCAAAAATCGGCTTGCGCGCTTTTGTGCGCACTATAATAAACCTCTTTGTCAAAAAATTTCAGCCCGATCCGTCAAAAACTGTATGACTAGTACGCAATTATGTAGCGACCACCCATGTCGCTACCGGCTTTTATTTGTTTGTTTGTAATGGACAGCTCTGGAGGCCAGAGGAGTCAACTGATTTTGATGAAACTTGACAGGTAGGTTCATACCAGGATCTAGTTCTATGCTTTTGAGCACCGTTGCTATGGACACCACCGTTGCCTAGCAACGGGACTTTGAAATTTTTGAAAAATCCTAAAAAATTATTTTTTTTGAAAATCAAAAATCGGCTTCCAGGCTTTTATGCGCACTATAATCAACCTCTTTGTCAAAATTTTCAGCCCGATCCGTCAAAAACTGTATGACTAGTATGCAATTATGTCGCGACCACCCAGTCTCAGTGCCGGGCAAGGTCTTTGCTCGGATAATTCTTGATAGGGTTCGCCACCATCTGCTTGAGCACCAGCGTCCAGAGCAGTCAGGCTTTCACCAAAAGAGGTCAACGATTGACCGTATCCTTGCTCTTCGGGTCCTCACCGAACGCAGACGAGAGTTTTGGCAGGGGCTGCTTGCAGCCTATGTTGATCTCTGTAAAGCGTTCGATTCAGTGAATCGGGATGCCCTCTGAGGATTCTTGGTCTTCTTGGGGTGCCACCAAAACTGATCGATCTGATGTCTGAACTCTACTCTGGTACTGAGAGTGCTGTGAAGTGTGGTGTACCATCTCTGACTTATTTCCAGTTGTTACTGGAGTTCGTCAGGGGTGTGTACTGGCCCCCACACTTTTCCGCACTTGTATGGACTGGATTTTAGGGAGGATGTCGGGAGATCAAGCTGCGGTGCATCGTTTGGAATGTCAAGATCTCGGACCTTGATTTCACAGATGATGCAGTCATCTTTCGGAGACTTTAGATATCCTTTTGGGGCCCTCGAGGTGCTGAATGAGGAGTCGGAGCCGCTGGGATTACGGGTTTCTTGGGTCAAAACTAAGATCCAGGCTTACAATGACATCTTGGATGCTGCTATCCTGTCTGTGTCTGTTGTTGTGTGAGGATGTTGAGGTCGTGGAGAGATTCACTTACCTTGGCAGTGATATTCATGTCTCTGCTGGCTGTGAGTCAGAGGTCAATAGACGTCTGGGTCGGGCCTGGGGAGTCATGGATTCACTGGATCATGGGGTGTAGTGCTGCCGTACCTGTGCGGGAGGACGAAAGTCCGAGTCTTCAGGTCCTTGGTGCTTCCAGTCTTGCTCTATGGATGCGAGACTTGGACTCTGACCAAGGATCTGAGACAGAGACTTAATTCCTTTGGTACCAGGTCTCTTCGGAGAATCCTTGGCTATCGCTGGTCAGATTTTGTGTCCAACGGCGGTTGCTGAGAGAGACTCGGATGAGATTTGTTACCTGCATGGTCCGTGAGCGTCAGTTGCGGCTGTATGGACATGTGGCTCGTTTTCCTGACGCTGATCCTGCTCACCAGATTCTCTCAGCGAGGGAGTCTCGTGAGTGGAGGAGGCCAATGGGCCGACCACATGCCTCGTGGTTGCAGCAGGTTGACCAGCATCTCGAGGAGATGGGGATGGGCCTGGCATCTGCCTGGGGAAGGCCACACTGAGGCCCCTGGAGTACTGGCGGAAAGTGGACGCAGCGACGCTCTGTTCTGGCACATGCTCCCATACCTGACCTGACCCATGTCGCCTACCGGCTTGTATATATATATACACACATATATTTATAACTATACATATACACACACACATAGACATGCGGGTTCTTGTTCACCAGTATTCCTCAGAGCACCCATCAAGAATAAACCACACCGTGGATATGAAAGTTGGCGCTCCCTCAAACAATGGTCGCATTCGTTGTTTTCATGTTGGCCATCAAGAACACTGTGTTGAATTTCCTGATCTTTGATCGAAAGTACTTCACCATCGAGTCATCGCCACGCAGAAGATGACGAAGTTGAAGTGGTGGATCAGGAATGTATTCCGAATGCAAATCTTAGCAGATAGACAACACATACTGAATTGTAGTTCCCTAATGGGTCCACCAACAGACTCATCTTTCCACATCAAGGTGTTGCACTCACCACACTGTTGATCCATAAGAACGCAGGTATGCTCATATACAGCAACATCAGAAAGAGCGATTTCATCAAGATTGTATTGCCGTGCCACACCAAAAGATTGAACAGAGCAGCATTGTCGCTGCAAAAGATTCCTGATTGCCTCACTTTAACTTGATTTTGCCTTGATCTGTTCAGCCATTTCGGAGAATATTTTTGAAGGTTGCATGTTAACAATATGGCTGCCGAACCACGTGACTGATGATATAATCAATATTTTTGCCAATTAAAATTTAGTCCGAGATGAACCTCAAAAATTTTCATGCTGATCGGATAAAGCATGCACTCGGTAGACACTACCTCTGCCCCACAATGCCTGATCCACGAGAACATATCGGGCCCAAGACATTTTGAAATATCATGCTATGCATCGTTTTTGGCCCTATCTTTCAATAGTGAATAATTACTGATTATTAAATAATTCTCGTTTCCAGATCCGGGTTCGGATCTTCACAAAATCGAACCAATTCGTCCTTGTCACACACCCAACCTGTCCACTAAGTTTCATCAAAATCCCTCCACACTTTTTGAGATGTCCTGACATATATATATATATATATATATATATATATATATATATATATATCAGTTTAACCCCATCTCTGGTGAAGAATCATTTTTTGAAATTTCAGATTTGGATCTTCACCAAAATTGAATCAATTCTTCCTTGTCACACGCCCAACGTGTCCACCAAGTTTTATCCGAATCCGTCCACAACTTTTTGACATATCTTGCTATCTATCGTTTTTGGCCCGATCTCTCAATGGTGAAGAATCACTTTAAAAATTCTAGTATCCGGATCCGAATCTGCTCTAAAATCTAATCAATTTGTCGTTGTCACACACCCAACCTGCGCACAAAGTTTCATCCGGATTCGTCCACAACTTTTTGAGATATCCTGCATACAAAGAAACAGACAGACAGGGGTGAAAACATAACCTCCTTCACCTTCGGTGGTGGAGGTAAAAAATCACACTTGTTTCCCATGGGGAGTACTTCAAATGTGCGAAGTTGCAATTTTTTCCATGGAGCAGTTTCAGAGATGCAGAGGTTAAAAGTTTTCCCTTTTTTCCAACATGGCTGCCACACCACATGACCTATAATGTCATAATCATCATTGAAGCATTCTACATGAGCAGTCACACCTGTGGTGAAAATTTGCTGTCAATCGGATAAGTGGTTGCGGAGAAAACTGAGAAAATTATCACGGACGGACGTACGGACGGACAACCCGAAAACATAATGCCTCCAGCGACTTCGTCAACGGAGACATAAAAACATCTTTATACAATGACATCTACATTTGCTGTTGAAAGAAGAGGTTTTTTGTTTTTACTTCACTTTTCCTGTTTGAGATATGTCGTTTTCTCTTCTCCACATTTTCAGGCATTAATCTCAGTCTCTCCAGAATATGAGGGTTACGATGAGGAAGCAGCAGTGTTTTATCTGGAAACTGTACTGCAAATAATCTTGCAAAACAGGTAAGTCTTGCAAAACAGGTAACTGCAAATAATCTTGCAAAGAAGTGTTGAACACCTGCAATCCTTCCTGTTTTTTTTCTTTACAGCCACATGAGAAGGTGGGTCTCTGCTGCCACCCAATGACTTCTTAGAATGTATTAATCAGACAACCTTGAAGAAACACTAATTTGCTAAACAAATGGAATTTGTGCAAGGTTTGATAAGACCCAACGTAAATAGAAGAGTCAGTTTCATAATATCTGTCATGGATAGTTGATTATCTTGGTGCAAACAAGCAAATGAGCTTACAAATGCAATGTATTAATTATCACTTTTCTCATGCATTCAATATTGGTCTGCCTTGCCCTATTGATGTTATGCTAATAAGACATGGATTGAAAATGTCAATCAGGAATG
Organism: Eptatretus atami; assembly: GCA_035128595.1. NCBI lineage: Eukaryota > Metazoa > Chordata > Myxini > Myxiniformes > Myxinidae > Eptatretus > Eptatretus atami. The sequence continues at coordinate 74,602,972 of CM068957.1, read as the reverse complement.
GAATGTTTGGGTTTACACTAAACTGACACAATGCATAGATAGATTCTTATGGAGGAATGCTGTCATCCAACCAACCCCTGAAAAAGGAGAGAATGGTCATATAAATGTTTGTTGTTTCTTGTTTAAAAAAACAATAATAGGAAAACTTTGTCACTTTCTCATCGCCTCCTCCTCTTTCCCTCTTCCTCTCCCTTTCTTCCTCTTTAATGGACATAATCATGCTTTTCATATTTAACGAATTCATATAACAGTAAACTTCACATTCTCTATTGTTACCTTCACCACCGAAGGTGGACAGAGGTTATGTATTCATCCATGTTTGTTTGTTTGGCTGTTTGTCTATTTGTGAGTATGATATCTCAAAACATTATGGACAAATTCAGACGAAACGGTGGACAGGTTGAGTGTGTGACAAGGATGAATTGATTAGATTTTGGTGAAGATCTGGATCCAGATCTGGATGGTACAATTTTTGTAGATTTTCTTCACAATTGAGAGATAGGGCCAAAAGCGATACATAGCACGATGTCTCAAAAAGTTATGGACGGATTATTTGTGGACGGCTTGTGACAAAACTTGGTTGGATGAGTTGTGTAGGTGACAAGAACAAGCCGATTAGATTTTGGTGAAGGCCCCGTTGCAGATCCGGCTACAATCAGTGGGCTACAGCCTGGCAGAGGTATGTGCTCTACTGAGTGATGTTCTAGTTTCCCTTGCACTTAATCTCCTGGTTCAGTACATCTGACACCACATTTAAATAGACACAATGTGACCTGAGGCAATATCTTGTTGAGTAGCAAGTGTATATTCTTGAAATCAGCATGATGTTGGCCTTGTCATTTCCAATTGTCACAGATTTGCCTTGTTGAATGAAACCAATGGATAATAAGCACTTGGCCAGTAATTGTCTGCTGTCTTAGCCTTCAGCCAATTGAACCAGGTGCAAGTGTTAACTTAACTCAAAAGGAAGAACAGAGTGAAGGTGAGCAGTAAGCCCGGCAGACTGACAAGGTGTGTGGCTCCGAGAAAATGGACTTTGTCAAGATTAAGTCAGGAATAAAGATCAATGTATATGTGGCAAAACCAATTGCAAGCCAATAGAAAGTAAACAAGTCACGAATATATTGATGGTGTAGTGGGAGCAGAACAGATTGAGGCTGTGATAAGGAGAGGGGGAGCATCATTCCCCGACCCACCCCTAATCCTCCGCCCCACCAATTATTTTGTAGAGCAGTGAGAGCAGTGATTTTTTCCCCTTCGGGATAATAAGCTCAGTTGAAGCAAAGCCAGAAGAATTTTTTTAGAGAAAGAACACCCACCACCCCTCCCTCCCCTCCCCTCCCCCATCAGACAAGTGTTCCGTCCCTTAACTTCCTTACACTCAAAAGGAGTTGGCCACTTTTTTTTTATACACCGCTCCTTCCCAGTTCCATATCCAAGAAATGCATGATGTCATCATGCCTGGTGTTCGCTTAATGGTAAGGGTGGTGGGCTTGGGATCCTAGGATCCTGAGTTAAAATCCCCCTTGGCTGTTGAATTAATACCTGGTGGGGTTGACTCTGCCTGTCATCCTTCCGAGGTCGGCAAAATAAGTGCCAGCTTGTTGGTATCCTGTGTCGGAGTGGCGACCCGTCCAGGATTGTGCCCATTTGCCAAAGAGACTGCTTAGGCAACACCAACGCTCTGCACAGAGTACGGTCCCAATGGATGGATGAAGTCATCGCCGGCGCTGAAGGAAAGGAGTACTTAGTTTTTACTCTGTTGGACATCGCTCCTTCCCAATGCCATATCCAGGCCTTGCATGACGTCATTGCCTGGTGCTGAAGGATGGGAGTACTCAGTTTTCACTCCGGTTGTTTGTTTTCTTGTTTGTTGTACACCGCTCCTT
>CM068957.1:74554253-74598188 GCA_035128595.1 Eptatretus atami | reverse complement strand
AAGATCCCATACACGATCCCCTATGTTGAACTAGGCGTACACAACTAGCGATCCTTCACTCGGGGGCTCGAAATACAGGTAAACCAAACATTATCATCACAACAAATTTGGTTTAATAAATGTGTTAAACTACATCAGGTACTACCCACATTATATTAACTATATTACATTATTCGAGGCACAAGCACTAAAAATTTACATACCGTAACAGGTCGTTCTACTGCATCCCATCTTTTCGCACTCCAGTAACCGGAATGAACCGCTTTTGTTTCGCTCTCGGACGTTTCGCGACGGAAATAACCAATCTTGCTTCCGTTCCCACCAATCTATTTCGGATTGACCGTTCTTGTTCCGTCACGACCGTTCTTGTGTGTAGAATAAACGTGTTGGTTTCCATTATATCTGCTATTGCAACCGTAATTACTGTGTTGGTTTCCATTTCGGCCGCTTTTTCATCAATTTTAGCTTTTTTTGTAACAAGAATGACGGGTTTTCATTCCGTCTGACAACTTGGCGTCCGTTTGTTAGGGGGCCTGTTAATGGGGTATTTTTTAGATCGTGACAATGTTTTAATATAATCCATTTTAAATTCAGGCTGTAAACACAAAAATGTAACAAAAGTCAAGGGGGGGGTGTGAAATACTTTCTGAAGGCACTGTATATTTAATGTTCTTAAGGAGATAGTATCATTTATTTATATTCTTCTTCTCCTCCTTCTCCTTCTCCTCCTTCTCCTTCTCCTTCTCCTTCTCCTTCTCCTTCTCATCCTTCTTCTCCTTCTCCTTCTCCTTCTCCTTATTCTCCTTCTCCTTCTCCTTCTCCTTCACTGCACTTCTTTAATGTTGTATGTTGTCTTTATATTTCCCCTTGTGTGTTTTCAATTTAAAAAAAAGAAATTGTCTTTTTCAGGAAATAATAACTTTTTATGTTTTAATTTTTTTCTTAGCAACACAGAGTTCAGCAAGGCTCATGAAAGAGCAAGACGAAGCTGGGAGATCGGCTATGACAGTGACGATAGAGCAAGATGAATGGGCAAATGAAGGGCACAGATAAACGTCCATCAATAAACAGTGTAATTGCAGAAAGAGGAAGATTGAGGTGGTCAGATGATGAAGGTCATTCATCACAGAAGATATGAAGTAAAACGTTTTTGAGGAAGCATCATGTTGCATCTTGAAGAACCAAAGGATTATGATTTAAGGAAAATTCGAAATTATGTTAGTTTATCTGTCACACTTTTTAAAGACACTTATTTTTCACAACAAAGTGGCCCAACTGAAGCTGGGCACAATGAAATTTTACTTGTGGAGGAACAGTTAGGGTTCTATAAGTAAAATCGATAACTGCAGATACCTTTATTTGTCAGCACTGGCAGCCTATTAAACCTGCTGTTGGCTTAATGGTTAAGCTGGCTGCCTTAATATCTTCGGGTCTTGAGTTTGAGATCCTGTCAAGCCGTTAATCAACACCAGTTGGGTTGACTCAGCCTGTCAGCCTTCTTAGGTGAGCAAAATGAGGACCAGCTTACTGGAAATAAGGGGCACTGCATCATTCGTACAGCATGCTCCCAGCAATGATACAGTCAGCAGCCACAGGCTGCATACGAAATGATGATGACACCATATTTTAGCTAAAGTTAATAATTTAGTAATCTAAGCTGGTTAATTCATTCACGTGATGATACATATTTAGTTTGAGGCTTAAAGCATTATGTTGCATTGTGTTGTATCGGTGCGTGCTTGCTTGCTTGTTTGTTTGTTTTGTTTTGTGTGTGGGTGTTTTTTTTGTCTGTCTCACATTTACAAATGCTTCTATAGAGACCGGGTAAGCTGCATTTGGAACTCAGTACGTGACCATCTGTACCAGCTGATCCTACACACCAATGAGCACTGCTTTCTGCTGGAGCGGACAGTTGTCGGATTTCTTCGTCTTGCCATTCGCCTCCTGCGTAAAGAAGAAATTAGTGAGCAGGTAAAGACACACGTTTCACAATATTGTCTTGCCAACAATCATCACTTCTTCCTCCATTATTAACCAGAAAGTTCCATCTTCATTTGTTTGTGAATGTTAAATACCCATGATTCATTGTTGTGTGGAAGCTGTATGTATTGGTTTCCCGGACAATTTTCCAAAGCATGTTATTGTCAAGATATCTGTTCTCAACCGGAGAGTACCAAATGTATAAATATGATCGTGGAGAGGTATCTCAAAATCTTCTTTCACATTTGTTGTGGGTCATGTCACAATGTCATTATGAATTGTTTTGTTAAGCGGTGTATTGATGTTTTGTTCGCGATTCTTTACTTAAATGAAGCACAGCATTACTGGGAAATCTTCCAGAATCTCTGCTCACCTCTACTCATTGATTGCTCTTTTTTCCCCACCTGTGGAGCCAACTTCAATATTATCTTCAATCTCATTCTTTCTTTCTATCCAGGTCTTCAAGACAGCTATTCACCACCATCTCAGATCATCCCCGATCCAAAACCATGATCTTTTCTTCTACCCCCCCCCCCCTCCCCATTAACCCTCCACCTCAAGCCCATTTCCTTCCACAGTTCCAATTTTTCTTTCCTGAAAGTTAGCTCTGCCACGAGTGGAAGGAGTATGTTTTCACCCCCTCTCTGTCTATTTGTCTGTCTGTCTGTGTGCAGGATATCTCAAAAAGTTGTGGACGGATTCGGACCAAACTTGGTGGACAGGTTGGGTGTGTGACCACGACGAATTGATTCGATTTTGGTGAAGATCCGGATTTGGATGCGATAATTATTTAATTTTTTAAGTGATTCTTCATCGTTGAGAGATGGAGCCAAAAAAGAGATAGCAAAATATTTACCTGCACCACCGAAGGTGAAGGAGGTTATGTTTTCACCCCTCTCTGCCTGTCTGTATTTGTTTGTATGTTTGTTTGTCTGTCTATCTGTGTGCAGGATATCTCAAAACATTGTGGAAGGATCCCGATGAAATTTGGTGGGCAGGTAGGGTGTGTGTGGCAAGGACGAACTGATTAGATTTTGGTGAAGATCTGAATCCTTATCTGGATAGGAGAAATATTTATTTTCTAAAGTGATTCTTCACCATTGAGAGATGGGGCCAAAAAAGATACATAGCATGATATTTCAAAAATGTATTGGGCCTGATATGTTCTCGTGGATCAGGCATTACGTGGCGGAGGTATGCGCTTTACCGAGTGCCCTTCTAGTTACCTCTGCAACCGAAGGTGGACGGAGGTTGTGTTTTCACATCTGTTTGTCTGTCTGTGTCTGTAAGCAGGATATCTCAATCAGACGGATTCAGACGTTGTGGATGGATTGAGACGAAATTTGGTCGACAGGTTGGGTGTGTCATAAGGACGAAATGATTAGCTTTTGGTGACTATCCAAATCCGTATCCAGCTGCTGTAATTTTTTAAGTGACCCTTCACCATCCAGAGATAGTTCCATAAAGTTATGGATGGATTTAGACGAAACGTGGTGGACAGGTCGGGTGTGTGACTTGGACCAATTTATTCGATTTTGGTGAAGATCCAGATCCGGATACGAGAATTTGGTAATTTTCAAGTGATTCTTCACCCTTGAATGACATTTGTCAGGTCAGGCCAGATTAGATCTGTGACTTGCTTACAGGTACCATGTAAACCTGTACTAACCTGTTTCATGGTCGGGTTGTCGGCAACTAAACTGTCTCCCCCACCTGGTTTCTTGGTGAGGAGGGTATATGATATGGACACCCAGCAGGATTAAAAACAAAACCTGTCAAAGGGCGGAGGAGCTCCTTGTGAGCCAACGGCCATCCATATCTGGTGCCCAACTGTGTCTGCGGACGTCCTCCTGCAGTTGGGTTACTTTTTTTTATTAGGAGGTTGGTAGCAGGATTTGCACTCCAGCCACCGTAAAACACTTCATCCTGCAAAACACACAAAAAAATGCAAAAAAAACCCCCCGAAAACCCACTCCGTGGGAGTACCTCCTGTGTTGCTGCCCTTCACAGAACAGCTCACCGGATGACGGTATTGGGGCAAAGCCTTCGGGACCCTCATTCTTTGAAGATAAGAGGAAAAACACGGGGTAAACATCCAGGGTCAGATTGCGGCGGTGTGTGGCAGAGTGGTGCTGAGGTGTTGTTCACCAGATGGCGGTCTCCTTGGGTTAACCTGAAGCAGTCCCTTCGGGTGGGTGCTTGGAATGTCCTCTCCCTAAGAGAGGATGATCACCTGTCTCTGTTATCATCTGAGCTCAAGCGTTTGAACATCGGTGTTGCAGCACTCTCTGAGGTTCAGAGACCGGATAGTGGTGAGATCATGGCGGGTGGTTACACCTACTATTGGTCTGGTCATTCTGATGGTTACCATGCCCAAGGAGTTTCTGTAACTGTGTCCAATAAGCTGACTCCAATGGTGACGATCCAAATCCGTATCCGGCTACTATAATTTTTTAAGTGACCCTCCACCATCCAGAGATAGTGCCATAAAGTGGTTGATGGATTTAGACGAAACGTGGTGGACAGGTCGGGTGTGTCACTTGGACCAATTTATTCGATTTTGGTGAAGATCCAGATCCGGATACGAGAATTTGGTAATTTTCAAGTTATTCTTCACCGTTGCTGACCTAAATGATAATTGAGGTAACACCGGTCAATGAGCGTATTATGAGACAGGATTCGTCACTCCTTGGGTATCATTTCCCTGGTCTCTGGATATGCTCCAACGGAGGTGTGTGATCTCACCGTGGAGGACACATTCTATGCCACGCTCGAGTCTGGTTGATCAGTGCCCCAGGCGAGATACTCTTTTTGTCTTGGGGGATTTCAATGCATCGACTGGAACTGATAGGGAGAAAATCTTCAAGTCCAGATGTGCAAAGCTGATGCAGACATACCCAAGAAGTCTCAAATCTGTAATCGCTGCCAAAGGCGCTTCGACAAGGTATATTGATTCAGGGGGTTAAATACTTATTGACGCAGGACATTTCAACTTTTCATTTTTAATTAATTTGCAAAATTTTCCACAAACATGTTTTCACATTGTCATTATGGGGTATTTCGTGAAGATCAATGACAATGTTTTAATATAATCCATTTTTAATTCAGGCTGTAACACAACAAAATGTGACAAAAGTCAAGGGGGTGTGAATACTTTTTGAAGACACTGTGTGTAGCAATATATTTCAAAAAGTTGTGCACGGGTTATGACACAACTTGGTAGATGAGTTGGTTTGGTGACAAGAACAAGCCGATTCGATTTTGGTTCAGGTCCAGATCCAGATCCAGCCTATCAGTGGGATACAACACGTAAACTGTTCAGCTTGGCAGAGGTATGCACTCTCCCAAGTGCTGTTCTAGTTGGTTTCTGTGTTCACATCTTCCACCCCGTGCGTTCTGCCCTACCCCTCATTCTTGCCCACGTCTCTTATTTGTCCCTCAACTCTGCTGTTGGTGTTTCCCCCCTCTTTCTCCTGTTCCTTTTGTTCTGTTGCATTCTGATCCATTCTGTTCGAGCTCTTCCACGAGCCTTGATTCTATACAAAAAAAAATGGCCAATGAAAGTACTTGTTTCATTATATGATGTGGCACGAATCCAGCTTTGCAGCAGAATGTCTTTTTTAACTTTTATCTGCAAGATACATAAGCTGGGAAAAGCTATGCATATGCCGGGTGCCATCAGTTTAAAATGGGAAAGCATTGTTGGAAAAGCATTCGGTGCTGACATCTGTTTGATATAGTTCCAATAAGGAAACCAAAGTACAGACTTCATTGTTTATTATGAATATTTCAAATTGTTTATGATGAATTTGCTTCAGATGACACTTTGCTGAAGTCTAAGTTGTGCATATTACAGAGCTTTAGCCATGGCATGCGATGTTCTTTCACAAGAGAACCAACTTCGCATAATATTCTTGACACCATGTCTTCCAAGTACTTTTTTATTCATTAATGTATTCCAAACACTCTGACCTTTCCAAGCTGCATTGTTGTTTCTTCCTTTACATGTCGACAGATGTTACGATCACTGCGTGTGTTGCTGCTCATGAAGCCTCTGGTGTTAGCAAAGGCGAGTCGGCAGATTGCGTATGGAGTGCACGAGCTGTTGAAAACAAATGCTGCCAACATCCATTCCCATGAAGACTGGGCAACGCTGTTTATGCTGCTCGAGTGTGTTGGTGCTGGTGCGAAACCTCCTCCGCTGCACTCCTTCGCCAACATGGATGTGCCTGATACAGGCATGTTCAGTTTACTATACACCTGCATGTGTAATCTCCTCGAGCATTTGCCATTTCGGAAAGGAGCCTGCAAACGTTTACCTTACAATGTATGTCCAAAATATATAATTTTTGTTTTTTTCAGTGTTGTCTCAAAAAATACAATTCTTGCAAAAGCTTCCAAGGGATCTTTAAAAAAAAAAATCGAAAAGGGGTACGGTAATTCTTCATAGTACCTCATAGTTCTTGAAAAGTACCGTGTTCGGCGAAATTGCGTTGTGCGAAAACAATTTTCCAATAAGAAGTGATGTAAAAGGTGAGGGTTGCGGGAGAGAGACAGCAGCGTGAATAAGGGAATTATATACTTATATAATTATAAATAAATGTAACAATTAATTCAATTATAAATGATGAGCAGGGGCATCCGGCATTGTCCGGTGCTGTTCTAATCCTGTTGGCATTTTAAAGAAATCAAATATTGGGGGGTTTTTTCTATTTTTTTGTGGGCGCCTAAAACACTTCTCTACGCCCATGAAGGAATGGGGTCGGGGATCGTTTGATATTACCTTTCACATAGCGACAAAGGCTTACCCACTAGGGTAATTTTTAAAAAATCCAACTTTCTTTTTCAAAATTTTCAATTTTTTTCCTTAAAATACTCCCCCAGGACTCTCTGATAAACCACCAAAAGTTTGCCGAAAATCCATTCATCCATCTCTGAGAAAAATGGCAACACACACACACACACACACACACACACACGAACTAGCATATTATGATATAGATGGCAAGTGTTGTGTGTCATAATGGAAGGTTGTTATTAACTTCAATATCTGTTTTGGTGTCAGGTCTGTCTGACATGTTTTATGTCGTTTGAGTTAATTGGTCAGTGTTCTGCATTGCTCGGAGTAAATTTATGGATTAGGATAGTGTTTTAGCAGTAATGGGGTCTGATAAATGTGCAGAAATCAATAAGTAAGATGACAGAATGACTTGTATGTATGCAGTTGGTTTTGCATTTTTGACACCTGTAGTATTCTCATTGGCTTTGCATGTACATTTTATTTGTGAAGGGGCAGATGTCCAGTCAGACAGTGAGGTCATTCCAGATTCCTCCCCAGCAGTGTCGGATCGAGGTTATACGTCTGACACGGAGATATACACTGAGCATGTACGTTCAACTCGCATCCACCGGTCCACGACTGAGATAGATATTGCTTCTGGAGCTACGTCGGTACGTTATGGTTGCTTGCCATTCGATGTGCCTTTTCATACACTTCCTGCTTCCAATCTCTGACTTTACCAGTGTTTAATGGTAATTTAGTTACTTGCAATAGAATACTCCAAAGTAGACATTATTCGGGGCACAGTTTTATTTTAATAAACTTTGTGCATCTGTGATAAAGTACTCTATTTCAGCTTTGAGCGCTGTGCTTCTCGGCCACGAGAACAAAGCATTAAGTTCAACACGTGAGCAGCTTGCTTCTCATGGAAATTGACCCTGCAAAGGTTTCTATTCCCAGGTTTCAGGTCTTATTTGTTAATCTTTCACTTAAGTACATATTAGACTGCTTTTGTTTTCTCGAGCCTACAGTTATTGTGTAATCCACTGTTGTTTGTGTGCCCTTTGCTGCTTTGATGGCTCGGGCACTTTCTACAATCAAGTGTTTCACTTTTTTGACTCTTGTATAATTTTAAATACTTATCGTCGTCGTTTTTTGAGCGAGATATCTATGCCAAAAAAAAAATCCATGAAATAAGTCACGATTTTGGGGAATTGACCTCTGATTCATGCCCCGAGGGCTACAGGGGTCAAAAACTTCGGGTCACAGTCATCAAAAAAGAAGTTTATTGAACTCAGAATTTGATATTGGGTCATTCCTGGTGGAGCTTTTTTTTCCACCTTTCACCTTTGCTTGAGGTGGGAAGCGTGGGGATTTGCGATGCCGCGCCGTCGACTTGGCTCTCGTTTATATACAATGTATTGCACATCGTTTGTAAACATGTTGTCATTCTTTGGATTGAGAAAAATCTTCATAAGCAGAACACCATTCAGCTCAGCAGCATTCAACTCTTTCCATTTGTCTGTTGTTCCAAACACTTCCAGTACTGCCAATTGCAGCCCTGGATTTCCGATTCTGCGCTATTTGATCCCGTTGATTTGCAATTCCACCCACAATCTCGGCTGTTCTTCTGGGTTTTCAGGATTTGCTGACTCTTTTGTTGGTGATATTGGGATAGTGCAGTGTAGTGCTTTGCTTTAGTTGGAATTCCATCTCCATCGAGCTCCTTTATCTCTTTTTTTTAAATGACATTTTACATTTTAATTTGTGATCCTTTAAGTCATACGTCTTGTTGCTTTCTGTGTTGTCATCCCCATGAACTACATTTACTAAGTTTATTACTCGTACTTCTTTGTCGCAGTTTGTGAATTTACTTCACCTTTGCTGTAAATTAGATTTTGTTACTATTCCCCTCTCTATCTTGCAAACTTCTACTTCGGCTTCGATTGCCTTTGCCAATGTTTGCGGGATTTCATTTATCTCACCACAGCAGTTTGAGCATGAGCAGATTAGGACAAGCCGAGCAGCCACGCCTGTTAACCAATACAGCCTGAGTCTTGGCCAGGAGCTGGGTCCACACGACACCAAATCGCTTATCAAGTGTGTTGAATCACTGTCTTTCATTGTGCGAGACGCCGCTCACATCACACCTGAAAACTTCTCTCTCTGTGTTCATGCCATCCGAGTTTTTGTTGAAGCAAGCATAAATGGAGGTAAGCTTTCCTCTTTCCTCTGTTAGTGTTGTATGAATTTGTGCTGTATTTGGGAATAATGAGAACTTTTAATATATTTCCATAGCAATGTCTTATCCATTGAACTGTTGCGATCGTTGTGGTTTTTGTAAAAAATTATCCAGGTAACGTGAGTGACAAGAAAACAAAGCCACACAAATATGATAGTGGCAAGTCTTCACGCTTCAGGAAGAAAGGGAAAGACCGGGAGAGTAATGTGAGGAAAAGTCGAGGTACTGGTGGTCGGGCAGGAGCTCGTGGAGGCCACAGTGAAGAAGAAGAAGAAGAGGAAGAGAGTGTTCCTGCGAGTTACCACACCGTGTCCTTACAGGTCAGTTCACATGTAAGTATCTGCCGTTTCTCTTGAATGAAGTTAAAAGTGAATAAAATTGTAATTATATTGGAAGGTTACTTTAATGTTATAACTCCTTTCACTTTTTCTTTTTTTTTGACAGTTTTCATCTACAAATTTTCTGGCAGCCTCAGGTGGCCTCGTCTGCTTCTCCCTCGAAATTTTTAAATTTCTCCTTTCCCATTTCCTCCTCCCTCATCTCCCTCACCCCACACTTTATTTTCATCCTTTATCTCCTCTCGCTCTTTCACTCCCTGTCATCCTCTCCATTTATTAGCCTGTCTCCCGCTGGTTTTGCAATCACTTCTGTGTTTCTGTCTGTGTGTCTGTCCGAGCCGTAACTTTGTTGAGCTTTTGTCATCAAATTTTCAACAAGCTCAATTTTGAGAACTAGCAGAGTACCCTCCCTACAGGTGATGTTGTTCCAAGCATGCAACACGTTCTTCCGATGCATACCTTTATTTGGGTGGTGTATTGGCAACTGACAGCTCTGTCGAGGCAAAAAAAAATTACCCAGGTTATGTACATGAAGCAAAAACATACCTCCTGTTTATAATTCAAAACACCTTGCGAAACTGGAAAGTGTGGGGACAGGAATACTGTACTGTAAATGGTGGAGACTTGCACATAATACCCTCCCCCACCTGGAGGCAGCGTTACACGATACACATTTACAAAGATAATTTGGGTCCCCTCCTCCCCCCAAGACCACTGACAAAGATAAAAACACCCTTATACATTAATTGGGGTTATGCTGATCCTCTGTAGCAAGTCTGGATGCAATTGGGCGAGAACTGTAGGAGGAGTATCTCGACAAACAAACACACAAACATCGGTCCATGAATTGTCGTAAGGATATGGAGAAGACAAATTAATAATTTGGACAAAAGGTCAAAGGTTAATGTCACCAAATAGTCCGTTTTCGTCCGTTTGACCAGAAATTTTAAGAATTTGTAATATTAGGTTACTGAATTGGTTCACCAATCAAGGCAAGAAGCCGATTGTTTTGTTTTTTAATCCAAAGGTCAAGGTCGCATAAAATCATCAATTTTCATCAGATTGACTTGAAATTTTAACATGGTTTACATATTGGGTCACTGAATTGGTTCTCCAATAAAACGCTAGAAGCTGATTGTTTTTAGGTCAAAGGTCAAGGCCACAATCTATTTCTATTTGATTGACTTGAAATTTGAGCAGGGTTTGCCTTGCATGTTGGGTCACTGAAGCCTATTAATTTAAACATCAAAAGGTCAAGGTCACCTAAAATGGTCAATTATTGTTAGCTGTTTTTGTCATGTTTGGCATACAGAAGAAGAAGGCCAAATACAAAGCGGATGCAGACTGGCTTTGCATTTTCAGATGCTTTCTTGTTTTACCTGTTATGGCCTTTTCATTGACAATGACAATGTGACACAGTACCCATCAAGGATAGCACTGTTTGTCACCAACATTTAAACTGACTGAATTCACACACATGCTGATTTATCTTTGATGATGTGCTGAACTGCAGCAGTGATCACGACCATCCAAATCCATCCCGAGACCAAGTTGGTTTAATCATGAAAATCACATGGGGCAGGAGTGCAAGGAGAAGCAAACAATCAATGGTGATTAAATGGTAACAATTACCCCTTACCCTCTACTGAATACTCACGCCCACGAAACCACCGACGAATGGGACATGTCTTGAATATCCTATGCTTTAACAGGCCCAGTTAGGAGATGGACAGATAAGAAGCAAACAAGATATAAATACCATGACTGTTCCTGGGACACAGCAGGAACCAACAAATAGCCACAAGCCAGTCACGTCCTTGCTGCAGACAGGTGAGCTCTGTGCTGCAGCTAGCTTGAGGGGAGAAGAGTGGACATTGCTAGCTGGGTGTGGGGTGGTGCAGCACGGCCGCTTGTGCAGACTTCATGCCTTCCCCCAATGGTAGATTCCAGGCACGTGCGCCATCCACCCCGCTGCACGCGCTTTTATAACATCGGCCCCCACCTCTATCTGTGACGTACAGGGCTGACATGCTGCCTTCCCACCTAAACTGGTGCTTCAACGCCTCCTCGGACATTTTAAAAGCTCATAAAAGACAGATTCCAGAGAGTAAAACTTTAAATAGGCATTCAATGGGATGATGGTTTTTAGACACATGCATTAAGGAGGGTGGGCGACGTCTTTCTTTGTATGAGCCAGTTGCCCGTTCCGGCACGAGATTCCAAGCAGGGTGGAGATGAAGGCGGCAAAAATGCAAATGGTGTCTTCTGTCATTGAGTTGCCAAGATGGGAGCAACAATTCACATTTATTACCACATCTGATGCAATTTAAATGCTCTTATGGCGGCGAGCTGCTCCATTTGAAATTGTTTGTTCGATATACACTACCAGTCAAAAGTTTTAGAACACCCCCATTTTTCCAGTTTTTACTGAAATTTAAGCAGTTTAATGTTTCAATATACTCTGAAATTAAAGCATAGAACAATAAACAATTACAGATAAAAAAAGAAATCATGGAATCGTTTTGTTGAACAAAATTAATCTAAATTTTTGACTCATCAAAGTAGCCACCTTTGCAGAGAAACAGCCGAACATACTCGTGGCATTCTTTCTACAATGGAAATCAAATATTGTTCAGAAAGTTCTTCCCAACACTTACAGAAGTTCCCATAAATGTGTTGCACTTGTAGGTTGCTTGCTTTCACCCTTCTGTCCAGTTCATCCCAAACCAGCTCGATGGGTTTAAGTCTGGAGACTGCGCTGGCCATTCCATTATTTGAAGCCTACCCTCTTGTTCTTTTCTTCTAAGGTAGTTCTGACATAGCCTGGAGGTATGTTTTGGGTCGTTATATTGCTGTAGGATGAACCCTGACAACTCGGCGTAGACCAGAGGGTATTGCATGGCGCTGTAAAATGCTGTGGAAGCCCTTTTGGTTCAGGGTGCCAGTCACTCTGCACAAATCGCCGACTCTGGATCCAGCAAAAGAGCCCCAGATCATCACGCTTCCTCCTCCTTGTTTGACAGTTTGGTGTCACACACTGAGGACATCCTTTCGCCTACTGACGCGTACAAAAACCCTGCGTGATGAACCGAAGATCAAATTTTATTCATCGGTCCATAAGACCTTCTTCCAGTTTTCAGTAGCCACTGGCGGTGCTTCAAGGCCCAGGAAAGCCTCTTTTCTTATTTTGCCATCTTAGCAATGGCTTCTTACTGCCACTCGACCTGTCAAACCTGCAGCTCGAAGTCTCTCTTCACAGTGGAAACTGAGACTTCCTTACTTCGAACAGTGTTAAGCTGTGCTTGAAGCTGCTGTCCTGTGAGCTGCCTATCACGCAAGCTGTTGACTCTCAGAAACTTGTGTTATGGCTTTGGGTCTGCCAGCCCACTTCTGTCAGAGTTTCTTCCAGTTTCCAAGTGCCTTTTGATGGTGTAGAAACTGCCTCACTGACACCTTGGCTTCTTTGCAATTTCTCGAAAGGAAAGACCTGCACTTGAAGGTTATAATGGTCTGCCTGTCTTCCTTTGTTATTGTCTTTTTCTCGCCATTTTGATAGCAATATACTACTTCCTGCAGTGCAATATTGTCCAAATAATGCTTCAGAGGGTGTAGCAACACAGTCTGTTCCAACACTGCTTTTATACAGACAGAGGGTTTGTCAATAATCAACAAAAGTTGGGACACCTGTCGGAATTGTTTGCATCAACTTTCAAGGCTTAATTTACTTCCATTGCTGCAAAACAGCTGCAGTTGCTAACCATTACTTGTTCCTGAAAAGGCCTTTTCTAACCAACTCTGAAATTTACATTATTTTTCAGTTTTGGTAACAAACTTTTTTTTTAAACCTCTGGCAGTTTACCGCTTAGCTTTGTACCATTTCAGGTTATTCACTGGACTTGAACTGCTTAAATTTCAGTAAAAACTTGAAAAATTGGAGTGTTCTAAAACTTCTGACTGGTAGTGTATGTGGCTTTATGAATGCCTTGGGTCCGTAATAAAAATTTGTATTGGTGTTAAAGCCAGCGACCAATTGCAAATTCATAGTAGTTTTAAGGTGACGCATATCTAATATCACGACTACATCACCTCACGCTTATTCTACGAAATTCACAATGGGAAATAACTAAACTATGCTAATCAATGTTAACCACTAGAAGTCATTTCCACAACAATATCATCTTAATAATACAAAAGTACCATATAGTCTGAACAACATTTGGCAAAATTAATATGGCAGGACCGTATACAGCTTTCAAAAGCTATTTTCAGCAAAAAAAGTAAAAAGCTTAACCAAAACCACCCAACATCATTTAAATTGTGACCGTGGTGAACAGTATCAAAAGCCTTGATGACGTCATAGCTCCTCTTTTTTCTTTTTTTTGAAACACTTGTAATTTAATCAGTCAACATTGTTTTGCAGCTGCTGGATCTGCTGCACACGCTGCATACACGTGCTGCTGGCATCTACACGTCCTGGGCTCAGGAACAGGGGAAGCAGGAAAGTCCTGATTCAGTCGTGAAAGCTGATGCCTCCACGCTGTGGGCAAACTGCTGGTGTCCCCTTTTGCAAGGTAGTTTACCTCCTCCTGTTTACCAAACACCTCCTTTTGATATTGTTGACTCTTTAAATAAAATGTATTGGCCACATTATTCTGCCAAAAGTAGTTCATGGTTTTCATTGTTCAATGTTTTTTTAAAAAAAATTGTTTTCACTTAACTTTTACAAAAGACCTGCAAAATTATCTTGGCATTCGATGATCTTCAAAAAGGTGATCCGTTTCCAGGTTAATCCGATTTTTTTTTTCTATTTCTACTTTTCTTTTGTTTACTTCGATGAGATGAGATTTAAAAGTGACACAAACTATTTTTGACCTTTTCATTGATATTCTGAAAAGTTCCACCTTTACAAATGAGTTTTGTACAAAATTGCTTACAATTGTTTGTACCTAATATCTAATGCCGAACATTTATTTTTGTCCATTATAGTTTGAGTAGGGTCTTTGTTGCATCTTCTGGAGTGAGTTTTTTTTATTTTTTTAAAGGCATAAATTCAATTTTGTAATTCATTTTGAATGTTTCATTTTATTTTGTTTTATGGCCATTTAACATGTGGTTTAAATTAATTACCAAATTTAATATTCTATTTCAATTCCCAGTTTTCATTTACATTTCATCAAATACGACTGTGAATGTAAACAAACACCGGCTGGCACCCAAAATATCCATCAAACTGTCCATCAAAGCAAACAGTTAAATAACCTGGCTTGGAAATGTGAATCGGAGCCCACGAAATCACCCGTTCTTCAAAATGTATATTTACACCATTGACACTTGTCACATCTCGAGCTGTAGCTCAAAGATAAGTATCTTGCTTTTTTTTTCTTCATGTCGTTTGAGGCAGAAACATGTATCCAAGACTTTTGTTTTAAATTCAACTTCTTCTTTTGGGATGTTATCTTTTGTCATCTAAAGACTGCAAGGAGAGATTGATTCAATTGTCTTCCCCTTCCCTTCCAACTACCTGACTTGCTTTTCTTCCCCACCCGATCATCCACCATCGTTTCCGTTTGTAATATTTGCATGGGCCCAATATAGCTTATTTCTTTTATTGTGAAATATCGATGCAAAAGGGGAGTTTCACACAATGTGCTGCATGAAGAACATTTGCATTTTTCGAAATGACCGCAATCCTGCACGACAGATTAGTGTGGTTGAAAACAAAGTCTTGTGGTGTACGGATATCAACAGAACATGGCATGAATGGCTTCTCACACTCCCTCCTCCGTTCTTTGCAAAAGTAGTTCCTAAAATATGTATACTATTGGTGCAATCACACATGTATGCTTGACTGCAAACGATCAACACTAAACTTGCTTGTGTTCCATTGGATCGCGCGTGCATCGCAAAACCACCTGAGGTTAATTGTTTTATTATTTTCGCACTTGTCAGCTTGGAGCAGGCACACTAAATTATCCAGATAAAGATTCCGTTCATGGACAGATAAGGGACGCCGACCACTTGCAAAGGGTTTACAATTGGTGGTTCCTTTACTTGATTTTACTCCTCGAAAGGTGGGGCATAATGAACTCCTAACTTATCATTATTGTGTTTTGCAGGCATGGCAAGGCTCTGCTCTGATGCTCGGCGCCAGGTGCGAATGCAGGCACTCACGTACTTGCAGCGTGCCTTGCTTGTACACGATCTGCAGACACTCTCAGCCCTTGAGTGGGAGGCATGCTTTAACAAAGTGAGTTTGCCACAGATCTTGCTTGCGTGCCTTTTTGTTTAAGGCTTTCTTGCGGTTCTGAACCTATATAATGTCATATCAAAACTGCATCCTTTAATTATTCATCCATCTGAACGGTCGCTTAACCATCCGTACAATTTACAATATTTTTTATTTTAATCACTGTTTTCCATTTGGCACAAAAAAAATTTGAACATAGTTTAAATCTCACATGACAATAAATGATGCTGTGAGGATAATTGTTTTCTGTTGTGATTGTGTTTAGGTCTTATTTCCTCTGCTCACCAAACTCCTTGAGAATATTAGCCCAGCAGACCCAGCTGGCATGGAGGAGACACGCATGAGAGTCTCAACACTGTTGTGCAAGGCAAGTGGAAGGCTGAGAATGAGTAAGGGTTGACTGGTTTTCAATAACTGACTTGATAAAAAGTATTTCATCAACATCCACCTATTTCTCCTGCCTTGCTATAAAGGTAATGTAAAGGAGAAAAGTTGATATCTGTAGGTAAAGCTAAATGCCAAAGTTTGAAAGTGAGAGATTGAGTGACTGTGTTGACTCAGCTGAGGTTGTAGATTCACTGATGCGTGGACCCCTGACTGACATTGTGGACCCAAAGTTTGGAAAGGTTCTGGACTAAACTTTTTTGAAGAAGGCATCCCAGTTGATGATCTGAGCAGTGGAAAAAAAAACAGTCAATCACTTACAAGTTACTAAAGTTCCTACTTTAGGTGTACAACTATTTTAGCCATTATTGTTCATTAGCCCGTCCACCCACGCAGCGGGAGATGAGGTTTTGTAATCACATGCGCATGCGTGCCTGTGCCTGTCTGTGTCTAGGCCATAACTGTTTTTACAGCGCGTGCGCTGTATACAATTGCACCGAGTTTGAAATGTCCCCGGCGTTGTCTACCACGTCTCCGTGGGTCCCCCCCCCCCCCACGTGCCTCAAGACAGCCATGACGGCCGTCCGGTAGATGCAGTGCGTAACCTCACGGAAATGGCGAACAATTGACGGAAATACCCGAGTATTTCAATGGAAATTTGTGAAACTAATGTGTTATATATGTGAAACCATTTAATTTATTGCTTGACGGAAAAAACGAAGAAACGCTCCCCTCATGTACGAACGAACGAAAGACGTCACTTCCGCCCACCATCGCATTTCGCGCCGAAAGACGTCACTTCCGCCCACCATCGCATTTCGCGCTGATGCCAGAATGCTGAAAGCTAAGTTCTTATGCTATCATTCTTTTGCGGTCCCTGCCACGCTGTATCAAACGATTTCATTCCTTCTGTTATATATAAAGGTGCTTATCACAATAATAACAAGATTTTTACATTTCAAATATTATGTATGCTTTTAATTGTTTTTCAACTGAAAAAGCATAAATTGCATATTTTAACATTAGTGTCATCATTTGCTTCACAACAGTGCTGTATTGAAGGATTTCACTTGTTTATTTTTATTTTTTTTACTATTTGAGCATTCATCATCAAATTTAAACAAACATTTATTTTGAGAAAATGGAGAACAATAATTAATAAATTGGGGGGGGGGGGGTTCTTCTTCTTTTCTTTTTAAACTTGTTTTTATCAAGTTTCCAAGTACAAAGTGGATGTGGACAGGCTTTGCATTTTGAGATTCTTTCTCGTTGGCCCATCCACGCGTAGCAGGAGATGGGGCTTTGTGTGTGTGTGTGTGTGGTGTGTGTGTGTGTGTGTGTGTGTGTGTGTGTGTGTGTGTGTGTGTGTGGTGTGTGTGTGTGTGTGTGTGTGTGTTTGTGTGCGTGTTTTAATAATTGTAACTTGTGGATTTTAGTTTTGAGGATCTTTATAACACCCCTCATTTGTTTTGAATTATTTAAATGATTGCCTTCCTCTGCCCTTGTAGGTGTTCCTCCAACACTTGTCACCCCTGCTTTCCCTTTCAACATTCACTGCCCTTTGGCTCACCATCCTGGATTTCATGGACAAGTACATACATGCTAACAGCAGTGACCTGCTGGTAAGTGACAGTTCTCCGATTACTGGAATGCATCTTTACTCGTCAAAATAGTGAAGCAAAAAGAATCGTTAAATGCCGCAAACCTCTATTTTGTATCACACAATTTATGTCGATAAACAGTATGTTCGCACTTTCTACAACGTATCACCATTATCTCACATTTTTACCAGGAGTTGGTGAGTTTCATGTTTGTATTGGAATAGAACTCACAGTTTTGGCTCTGAAAGTTTTTGAAAAGGGAAATCGAATGTTTTGACTCTCCTTTGTACCTCTCCTCAAATGTTTTGTACCTCTCCAAGACAATGTCAAGTTTAATTACTTTGTGATGTCAATGTTTTGTTACATTACCTTGGTGTTGATGTGGCCTCCTCATCACATGATTGTGAAGCCGATGGACCTAAGGTATCCGGCAACGTCAACCGATTGCTCCGAGATATATTTTGTTGAAGTATTGTTGAAGGATAGTTTGTATGGGTTAGGGTGACTGCAGGGCATGTGGAGAGTAGATAGGCTATGGTGTGTAGAGCAGTGTTGCAGTGTGTTTTATAGCGAGTTACTTTTTCATTGTGAATCCTGTATAAATTGTGTTGGAGGGATGAGTGGTGACCACAGCACAATCTGGTGAGGTGCACCCTCATTTCTCTACAGGGAGTTGAGTCTGTGTTGTGTCAGGAGGAGCAGTTGTTCAGGCGGGTAGTTTTGCATTGAGGAGGTGGTTCGGTGATTGTGAATGGTTTTTGTACGTGCTCTTTAGGGGAAGGAAGAAGGGTGTTGTTGAATATGTGAGAGTAAAGGGGAGCTATGAAATATTTTTGGAATTCCTGAGTCTGGAGGCGATATTTTTTGTTGTTTTTTTAACCACAAGTGCAAGGCTCATGGAAGAGCAAGTTCATTTGACAACATGGGCAACAATCGGGCACAACCAGCAAGGGAATATACGAACAGAAAAGGAATAGAGGAGGGGAGGAAACACAAACCAGCAAGTGAAAGAGTTGGTTTCAGAGGGATTAATGGAGGGAATAAAGATTCATAGGTCAGGATGGTTACAAGGCCTCTATCCACAGCATTATGATTAAATAGCTCTTTATTGCTTGGAATTGTACCCTCAGCATTAGGTAGTACTTGCTTTTGGGGGGGGGGGGGGGTTGGTAGACTTTTAAACATTAGCATTTTATATTGAAATTTATTTTTCAACTCTTCCCACTTTTGTTCCTTTGAATGTTTATCAGGTTCGTGATCGTATTGTTTCATGTGTGGATGTTACCTGTGTATGCTGGTGTTTGGGGGTTACTCTGTTTTAGTTTTTCTTTCAATCAGTTTGTTAATTTGGGGGCTGAAATTTGGGGTTGAAGTCGTTTACATGTCCACTGGGGATATTATGTTGCTCATTTATTATTTTGCTGTTGAAATGGCCTCCTGATTTATAAATGGAGTTGAAAGATTTTATGTCAGAATTAAAGAGATTGTGTTATATTTGTGCTGTTAATAGTGGCCAGTTGGATGTTTTTGTCACTGGTGTCCGTTTTTTTTTGTCCGGGTGGATTGAGGTTTGTTGGCATGTTGAAGTGTGATGAGGATGGGGAGAAATGGTTGGAGTTAAGTCGTGAACTGTTTTCCACGAAGTGATGGTGGCCTAATATCGTGGGGTGCGTAGTGTTCGGTTGGGGGAGGAATGTGGTTGTCCTTTTTCTTTGGGAAAATCTTGGAGGAGATTTTTGATTGTTTTGAATAACCAGTTCATCGAACTGTTCCAAGATGAGGGGGCCTCTCATATCGGGTATTTGGAAAGAGAGCGAGAAGGGTCTTCAGCATTGAGGTCACCAACAAGTATGAGTCGGTGTATGTTTTGTAAGTTTTTGAAGGAGGGTTGGGAATGCTTGTGGACAAGAGTTGGAGGTGCTACAAAGAGGTTGATTATGTTGTGGTGGGTTTTGCGTATTTTGATTTGAATGGACAAAAGTTCAGTAATATTATCATATTGTTTGAATTGTTTTGTGTTGTGAGTTGTTTTTGTGTATGCGGGTGAGGATACTACCACCCCCTCTCTTATTGGGTCTGCCTAGTCTGAGTTTAGTATGCTTTGAGAATAGGTGTGAAAGTTGGGGTTACAATAAGTTTTGGATTCTTGAATCAGTGCCATGTCGATATTGTGCCTTTAGGATGCTTTGTAGTTCTGTAGCCTTGTTTTGAATGCCATTTATGTTTAATTGTAGGATTATTTGGTGTTTACTGCTGAGGTTGTGTGTGTGTGTGGTGTGTTGTGTGTGTGTGGTGTGTGTGTGTGTTGTGTGTGTGTGTGTGGTGTGTGTGTGGTGGTGGTGTGTGTGTAAGGGTCCTTAGTACAATGGGGACAACCGCACATCTGTTGTGAATTGTATAGTCTGTGGGAGGTGAGCATGATGCATTTAAGTGTAGCCATTTCTGGCAACATTTGTTTATTCGCTGCTGATTTAACTTGTACCACATTACTGACTGCAGTTATCTCTCTGCTACCCTTTATATTTGTGCAGCTTGAGGCCATTCCAGAATCTCTGAAGAACATGCTGCTGGTCATGGACACTGCAGGAATCTTCCAGAATGCAGAGACACGAACTGGCTATTCTCAACTCTGGGAGGTCACTTGGGAACGGATCGACTGCTTTCTACCTGGGCTGCGAGAAGATCTTTTTCGGCAGCCCGTCATTCCAGGTTGGTAGTTTATCTGCACATTTGTGTGGGATTTTAAGCTCGTCAGGTGATATTTCCACAATAAAGCCATTGCCTGTAGTTTGAATGTTAAAGCTGGGAGTGAAAGTGGATTAAGTGGCATTGGGAATTGTGATACAAGTCAGACATCGATTTTTCTCAATGGAACAAAAAAAACATGATGAAATTTATAATCAGATTGTCCAACAGTAGTAATTCCACTTTTCAACACCATCTGTAATCAATGTTAAAAATTGAGTGTCACGATCATTCAGTTTTTACCATGTTGTCATTGTCATGCATTACATGGCTGCAGGTTAGCATCAATTCTTGCATGGGGGCAACGGTGCCACTGATGTCGTGATTTTATATTTGTTTACAAAACTTAGACTCATGGAAGACCTAGGTCACAGAACAGAAAGAACAGTGGAAAGTGGGGAAACACACCAACAGCAAAGTAGAAAGACACAAGACAGAGACACTTGGAATAAGAATAGATGAGGGGAAGAATTGGAGGTTGAAAGAAAAGCAAGGGAAAACGGGGAAGAAACAGCAGTGGAACAAAAATGGAAATGAGGGTGAAAATAACTCTCTCCCTCTCCCCTTCCTCTCCCTCTCTCTCGCTCCCACCGCTCGACCTCTCTCTCTCTCCAACCCCTCCCCTCTCCCTCTCTCTCCTCCACCCCTCTCTCGCTCCCACCACTCTCCCCCTCTCTCTCCAACCCCTCCCCTCTCCCATTCTCTCTCCCTCCCACCACTCTCCCTTTCTTCCCCACCATCTCCCCTTCCTCTCTCTCCAACCCCCATCCTCCCTCTCCAACCCCCATCCTCCCCTCCCTCATCTGTTCAGGGTACGCGTGGGTTTTAAATGGTCTCACCTGGTTTTATGTAGAACCTGGTGGTTAAAAAGAAAATGTTGCTGTTTGGATGCGTTTTATCACCCTTCCCTTCCCTCACTTCATGCTGCCTTCCCTCCCCCTCTCCTCACTTACCTCCTCTCATACCCCCTCCCTTCTCCACCTAACATGTTTATTTTGTGCAGCATGTTCTTATAACAGAAGGACACTAAAATTTGGCATTGTTATCTGTAAATACTCCCCCTGTGGTGGACTTCTTTGCCATAAATCTCATTGTTTTTGTCTAGTGATGTGATGGATCCGATACGCAGCTGTAAATCCTTGAATCGGCCTTTCCTTTTTCAGATTCACAAGTACAAACTCCATCTAGTACAGCAAGTCCAGTGGATGGAGTTACGAGCCAATCGGCAATTTCACAAGCTGCATCTGACTTGGTTGGCTCCGAGTCCAAAACTGGATCTCCTGGGATAGCAACTGAATATGCATTGTCCTCTGTATCTACCTCCATTGATCAAGGTATTGTGAATATAAGTACATGGGAAAAGGTGGTACAGGGTACTGAACACAGTGTAATTTTGGACTGATGGGTATGACTCATCGTTTTATTGAGAAACTCAATACTTTATCATAGCCTCTGCCGACAGGAGCATCATTATTAATTGCTTAATTTAGGGGTGGGGAACCTTTTTCCTGTCAAGGGCCATTTCGATTTTTAGAACATCCTTCGAGGGCCATGCAAAAATTATGAACACATATATCGGACTCACCTAATGCGATGGCTGGAACTGTTCGCTTTGGCGAGGCGTTTGGTGTCAGGTGGTAGTGATGATGATGCTACTCGCAGCTGGTTTTGAGGTTTGGTCAGTCAGTCTTGAGCGGAACCGAGTCTTTGCAAGAGTCAGTTTTGAAAAGAACTGCTCACAGCTGTAGTCGTCCCAAACAGTGATGCAACTTCAGTGCATGTCTCCTCAGAATGGGAAAATCCTCAGCACGTACATACAGTTTGTAGAACTCGAGCAAAGGGAGGTTGTTGTACCGAGCTTTGAGCTCGTCATTGCTTTGCAGCTCAATGATTTCGTGTTGTAGGTTGTCAGGCATATCAGCTGGTTCCACATTAAACGGCGTGGCAAATATGTTCAGTTCCCTTTGTTTACTTTTCATGTCCTGGAACCTCTCTCCAAATGCCTGGATGAGTTTTGCACACTCAGCAGCATATTTCAGATGTCACAGCAGGCTTCTTTTCTTGCAGAGTGGAAAGTGGACAGTGTTTCCCTTTCCAGTTGCACTTGCCACAGCTTTAGTTTAGCTTCAAATGATTTCACATTTGATTGCAGAGAGCTGAGAAGCTGGTTGGGACCTTGGAGCTTGACGTTCAGCTCTGACAGGTACTGGGTAATGTCCACCATGAGCCCAAATCACACAGCCACTTGCTATCACTCAGTTCCATGACAGGTTTCCCCTTCATCTCCATGAACTGTTTCACTTCTTCTCTCAGTGAGTAAAACCGTGTGAGCATATTTCCGCGACTCAGCCACCGCCTCACAGTGGTAAACCAGATCTCCGTACTCTGACTCCAGTTCACTCAGTAGCTCCTTGAACTGGCGGCTGTTCAGCCCTCTGCTTTTGATGACGTTTATGGTGGAAACGACAGTTGTCATCACTTTTTGAGCTTCAGGGACTGTGCACACAGATTCTCTTGGTGTATGATACAGTGGCATAAACTAACTCACTTGGATCGAGACTGAGACGACTCATTCTTTTTGACAATGCAGTCAATCCTTTGCGTGCCAACATGGCTGGGGCTCCATCGTGGCCGGCACTAAGTCAAACTGCAGTTCGAATTTGTCATAGCCAAAACAACTGCTCAACAAATCCTCACCTTTGGTGGTGCATGCATGGCTTGCAAAGACAGCAACTCCTCACTCGTATCAAACTCAGCTGTAATCCCCCGCACAAAAATGGCTCGTTGGCGTGTTTGTTATGTCCGTTGTCTCATCGCAGGCCAGAGAGAAAAACTGGAAATCTCTTGCGGCGTCCTTCAGTGTTTTCTCAATATCTTGTGCCATTTCAGTAATCCGATCGAGACAGTTTCTTCGAGACAAACTGACACTTTGGAACAATTTACTTTGTCCGGTGCGAGCAGCTCCGCAGCGGCAACAAGGCACTCCTTCAAAATTCTCTTCTGAATGCGGCATCAGCTTCTTAGCGATTAGCTCACTCACCACAAAACTGGCTGCGTAGTGTTGTCTCGGTCAGATTGTGGTCTTATGAAGACTGCTTGTTGAGCACCAAAACTCCGCGAAGAGCGTTAACTTTATCCAAGCACATTTGTCCTTCAACTCGTCCAGTTTAGCATGTTTCGAGCTGTAATGACGCTCGAGGTTGGACTTTTTCATCACAGAGCGCTTCCGACAAACTAGGCATATGGCTTGCCTTTTACTTCCACAAAGAAATAATCGTTTGCCCATTTCTCTTGGAAAGTGCGACATTCCGCATCTACCTTTCTTTTCTTGTTAGTCGCCATGTTGCATATACTGAATGAAATGATGACATGAGATTACGCGATCACACATTACGTTACGCACGTGCTGCATTCACTGAACTGAACGTGAAACAGACAGATGACAGCTGTCCGTTTTTAGCTGTCCGTTTAATTATTTTTTTAGGAAAAAATAATCGGTCTGGAGTTTTTTTTGTGTTGTATTTCTAAGGTTGCTTTTGTTATTTTTAGCAACGAAGTGAGCTTCATACTTAACGCGTGCACATGAGAGAATAGGAAACAACAACACAACACAATGCCATGGCAATTTGGAATCTGTGTGGTTGGCTATGACCCTTTTGCTTCCGTTTTTTTTTTGCTTTCTGGTTATTTTTTGTTTCCGGTTTTTGTCATGGGAATGATGCATGCCGGGAGATAAAGCATCGTCGGAGACATGAAAGACCCAAATAATATCAGACATGTGTTATATTACTCCACTGATTTTAATAAAGATATCTCCTGCATCATCAAAAAATAAATTTTAATCGTGATTTACGTTATTTGATCGCTGATCCCGAATCCAGGCCGAAGTAACCGGAAATTGTGTATACAGTTGTGAACAAGTTATAGGTAAAGTCAGAAGCGAATGTAAGAAGAATACTACGTTCGCGTCTAGTATTAATTTTTTAGATGAGATCCTGTTCTAGGCAGTGTAGTTGTCATTGTGAAGGTAATGTTGAGGAATTTTTTTTTTTTTCAGATGTGATCCTGTTCTAGGCAGTTAGTTGTTGTTGAAGGTAATGTTAAGGTAATATTTATTTTTTCATAGCAAAAATACTTTAATTTGATATATTTCAGAAGCGAATGTAAGAAGAATTCTACGTTCGCTTCTAGGCTTTGCCTATTCCATATATGAATTGCCTCGCGGGCCGGATCAACGGTCTCGCGAGCCGTATACGGCCCGGAGGCCGGAGGTTCCCAACCCCTGCTTAATTACATGTAATAACATAGTGGAATATTAAAAGTACTGAACAGGGAAACATCTATTCAGAGTTTGTAATTCACAACCATTTGATTTATATGTGTAATAATGTGTCACCTTCATGACCAGGTAACATGTGCAGCAAATTTTGGTAGCTATCGGGTGTGAATATTGCACTCTTCTTCATTAAGTGAAGTTTAGGTTCAGCAGTAACATTGTGATCCATTGACCCAGGCCCTCGTGCTGTGGTTCATCATAAGGTCCCAAAGTGGTGTGATTGTGTTTTAGTCAGGGCTGTGGGCTATCGTCCCCTCTCGCCAGAGGGGACTACAGGTTTGCTCTCCGTCTGGCCGTCCGTCCGTGCAGTATCAGCTCAAGCGTGCGTGAAAGC
The DNA here is from genome assembly GCA_035128595.1 of Eptatretus atami. NCBI lineage: Eukaryota > Metazoa > Chordata > Myxini > Myxiniformes > Myxinidae > Eptatretus > Eptatretus atami. The sequence continues at coordinate 74,573,201 of CM068957.1, read as the reverse complement.
AAACTCGTTTTTATCTCCATTTTGTTATCCTTGGTGTCTTGATTGGTTTCTTGTCTACAAAAGATATCAGTAAATGAAAATTACTTTTCCTTTTATTTTGCCGAATCGATCCAAACACGGTGGGTTATAGGGTTTCTTCTTCATTGGGACCGGAAGGAGACGTATTGCAAAGCAATTCTTGGTGTTGTGTATATTCTGCACGCAATCAATTGTTTTGATTCTCTGTCTTGGCTTCTACATGATAGAAACCACATTCTTTAACTCAGCACTACCTTGAAGCTTTCTGTTGCCTCAGCAAAGTACTTTATAATTAATCATCTATGCCTATGGAAGAAGTGTAAGTGGTTTTTTTCCATTCACAAATCCCTATCACCATTTTATACAATACTGTGATTATGGACTTTATTGTCTGGTGTTAAGCAGCCAAAATCATGCCCAATGGATTGTGCATTTGTAGCACACCTTTTCCATCTTCAGCAAAATATATTCAAACTGAATGAAGCACCTTTTGTAGTTCCTTTGAAATTCATGCAGCTCAATGCCCTGTGTATGTGCAGTATGCAGGTCAGGCCTGTATATGTGCGGTGCACCTCTTGTAATCTAAGTATCTAATTGTATACTTCTGACAAGTCGTGGCCAACTTCTGGTGACATTCATGGTCAGATTTGTCCAAACATCCTGATCCTCCACAACTCAAATTGGTTCATATGATCACGTGTTTGTGGGAGAAAAGATCTCTCTGGCTATTGGCAGATAGCTGCATCAGCACTGGAGAAGTCTGCAAGTTCACCTCGGCTGACTGGCAAGGACTGCAAGCTGTCCTCTCACATCAGAGCTGGTCTTCCATTTCTGGCTTCCTTGATATTAATGCTGCCTGGGAATTCTTCCCACAAAAGCCTGCTCATATGCACAGATTAATCCCATCTCGTCTGCTGTTATACCCATTCTCTTCCTGGAAGACAAATCCACCCAAAAGCAACCTCAGATCATCCCACAAAAGTCACGACAATTCTGTGTCCATCCTCAGGAGAGCCAAAAAAACATTTGGCCAACCTCATGGCGTATTGTCAAACCTTTCTCCTTCCTCAGACATGGTGGTGCCTTGTCAAGTCTGTCTCTGATGTATGCCCCCTCTCCCCTCTCCTTTCCTTCACGTCAAATGGCACCATAGCCAACTCTGCTTGTGAGAAAGCAGAATGCCTCAATTCTTTGCTTACAAATCTCGCGTACCCAACCCTCGCTCCCTCTACCGACCCTACTCTCCCATACCCAACTGCTCCTGGACACTGTCTTCCTCGCCTGAGAAGGTGGACAAGTTTCTGGCAACCCTCGACTCCGATTCTGCAACAAGCCTGGACTGCATCATCAGTGCACTTCACCTAAAAAAAAATGCTCTTCCGCTCTTGCTTGTGCTCTGCCGCTCTTGCTTGTGCTCTGCCGCTCTTGCTTGTCCTCTTCCTGTTCTGTTAACCCTATCATTTTCTCTTGGTTACCTTCAGTCTACTTGGAAGTTTGCCAACATCACTGCAATTCACAAACATGGTGTAAAAACAGATTCTCTTACCTTCAGGCCAATTAGCTTACTTCCAATTCTAAGCAAAGTCATGGAATCCATCATCACAGTTCACATAAAATACTTCCTTTCTTCAACAATCTTCAACCATCAGTCCAGATTTAGACAAGGTCACTCTACCCTGGACATGCCTCTTCTACTCTCCCAATAAAGAATGGTGGCCCTCAATCAGAAATTATATCATAGCTGTCTATTTGGAAACATCTTGAGCATTTCATACAGCTCTGGCACCCTGCCTTGCTCTTCAAACTCAGCATCTAAGACCATCTTCTCACATTGCCTACTGACTTCCTCCACTCTCGTAGTCAGTGTGTGGCTTTCAACGGGATCCTTTCCTCTCCTCTCCCTGTCAAGACTGGAATGTCCCACAGCAGTGTATTGAGTCCAGCACTGTTCCTCATCTTCGTCAATGGCCTTTTTACGATTCTCTTGAAGATTCTGCTTTTATCTTTGCTGATGACTCCACCCTCTGCCATAGCATGTCACCCTTCAGACAGGCAGGCAGCAGCTTCTTCCCTCTGCAGAATTTGATAGAAACGGGAGCTGATCCAACAGTTGGAATAAGTCTTTCAACCTCAACAAATCCCACACAATCACCCTGTCTCTCCGAAAGGGCCATCTGGCGAACCCTCCCATCTACTTCTTTCACAAATCTCTTAAAGAAGTTCATTCATTCTCTCAAACTCTTGGGCCTCACCATCAGTCATGATCTTTCTTGTGCAAACCATATGTCCAAGTTGGCCTCCAAACCATGGTGCAAGTCTTCTCCCTCTTTTCTCTCCTTGCCCCACCCCCCCTCCCTATTCCCTAACCACCCCACATATCTCTTATAATATTGATGCACATAAAAATCACAGCAGTAATTTTGTCAATGACTTTCATAATTTTCATTTAATTGCTTTGGTTGTAGATTTTGTTTTGTTTTTTTCCTCCAATATACTGCTATGTTCTCCTTTTTAGCTCGCCTGTTCGAAGAACAGAGAGCTATAGCGATACCCCGGCGTGAGCGTCAGCGTGACGTGAAAATGTTAAAGTTTTTGGTGCAAGTTATTTTTAGCTTGCCTGTTCGAGAACAGAGAGCATAGCGATACCCCCGGCGTGAGTGTCAGCGTGAGCGTCAGCGTGAGCGTGAAAATGTTAAAGTTTTTGGTGCAAGTTATTTTTAGCTCGCCTGTTCGAAGAACAGAGAGCTATAGCAGTAACCCCGGCGTGAGTGTCAGCGTGAGCGTCAGTGTGAGCGTGAAAATGTTAAAGTTTTTGGTGCAAGTTATTTTTCCTTTCTAATGTTTTTATCTACCACACTATTTTTTATACGCCCGATATATATATATTGGGCGTATTATGTGATACCTGTCGTCCGTCCGTCCGTCCGTCTGTCTGTCTGTCTGTCCGTCCATTCCGTCCGCCACTCTAACTCCCAAAGTTTTCAACTTTCACGTTTCATATTTGGTACAAGGTACAGACTGTGGAGACGGTGTGTGGCGACATACGTTCGTCATCTAAAGTGGTTGCCATGGCAACCAGGATGCTGTTTTCCATCCGTTCCTGTCCGCACTCTAACTCCCAAAGTTTTCAACTTTCACGTTTCATATTTGGTACATAGGTACAGACTGTGGAGACAGTGTGTCATGACATACGTTCATCATCTAAAGTGGTTGCCATGGCAACCAGGATGCTGTTTTCCATCCGTTCCTGTCCGCACTCTAACTCCCAAAGTTTTCAACTTTCACGTTTCATATTTGGTACATAGTGCAGACTGTGGAGACGGTGTGTCGCAACATACGTTCGTCATCTTAAGTGGTTGCCATGGCAACCAGGATGCTGTTTCCATGTTGTAGCACAATTCTGTATATACCTTCTTGTTCGGGCGTATATTGTGCTCACTTGCGCTCTTGTTACTGATTACAATATACAAATACAAATATTGCTTTTAAATTATTTGGATCAGACTTCACTGCAATGCTTTATAAAAAAATATTAATTATTAGACTAGTCTTTTAAAAACGATAAATGTATAACAGGCGAGCATTGGGTGGCTTTGACACCAACTCTCTGGTTCTTTCATGTGTTGCAGAACCTCAACCTGCATGTACAACAGGCCAAGCTGTGCAAGGTACAGTTCCAACAGTAAGACCACCTTCACCAGCGATCAAAATGCCTCCAGCGCTTTCACAGTCACCTTTCATCCTGCAACCACCACTACCATCATTAGGCCCTCCACAGCACGAGAGAATCCCCTCCATACCTCTTCCTATTATTCTCAACCCCGCTCTCATTGAAGCAACGTCACCTGTTCCTCTGTTGGCCGGCCCTCGATCTGAAGACTCTATTCCATCACATCCTCTATCAACTGAAGCAAATTAAATGACTGCATGAGTCCATTGATGATTTGTCCAAAGCCAAGCTGTAAGCAGAACCTGGTCTTTCAATGAATCATTGCTCTTCAGATACATCTGCACACCAATTCAACAAATTGCTGGACTTTCAAAAATATCACCATACAGTTGTTCAGTAGATTGTCTGATACATCCTCAACTGTTATTATTTTATTATTATTATTGAAAGATCTTGTTTGGTCCAGATCGTGCTGCTGAAATATTTTGGCCAAGCCACATTTTCTCACCTCTACTTTCCATTTATGGAAGTTGTATATTCCATATATCCAATTAATCATGGCAGTTAATCCTGCTATGTTGGTAACAGAACCTATTATTTGTGTTTGTGTGTCCATGCTGATTGCACAAATATGATTTAATGTTTTCACATGATGTTGAATTTTCATCGTTATTAAATGTTGAATTTTCAACCGTGTAAACTGTTGCATTTAATTTCACTTTTGACTCATCCAACTTATACTGGAAGTTTTGACTCACAATATTTATTTATTTTTGGGGGGCTGTGTTTTCCTGTGTTTCCTACAATGAAATTTCAAAGTAAATGAAAACCTACAAACGTACCCATTGTGTCAAGTATTCAGTACGTGTGTGTCGTGTAATCTAACAAGGTTTGTTTTTTTAAATCTCAAGATTGTTTCAGCCAATAGAGTTGCAGGTCCTTATGTGACCCAAGGGTATTATAATAGCCTTGCTCCATGCTTCTGGTGAATTTGTTTTTTTAATGTTGGTTAAACTCATTGAGAGGAACTATGATTGGATAGTTTCATAGGAAATATGACAGTTGTATCTTGCTTAATTCAGATGCACAGGTGCAAATGAGCTTTTAAAATATTTTTAGATAATGTTTCCGAAGAAGAGTTTAACCTTTTCATTACTTGTCCATTTTCTGAGTTAGGTCATCAGCTGCATTGCATATTTTAAAATGTCACCTATTCACATGTAAATATAGCTTCAATAAGCTTGTATTCCATTTCGAAAACTAGATTGACACTCACTATCATGCATACCTCCACCAGGCTGAACAGTTTACGTTTTGTATCCCATTGATAGGCCGGATCTGCATCCGGACCTTAACCAAAATCGAATTGACTTGTTCTTGAATGCAGGTCCCCCTCTTGGCTGGCGAGGTGCTTCCTCACCACCCAAAGGGAGGCATTCCAAGTTCCGGTGGTTGCCTTAAAGGTGCTCTGGTGGATCAGCTAGCCACTTTGTAGGACTGGGCCAGTTGGATGTGGGAAGAAGCCTGGAGGGCGGTGACCGAATAAGCAGCACATACAAGTTGTCGGGTTGGGCCTGCTCACAGAACGGGACCTATAAGGACAGTGTTTCCGCACTTACTGGGACATCGCCGTTGGGTAAAGTGTGCATTTCTCACGATTATCTGCCAGAGGCTGAGGCAGTGGTTGTTCATTCCCATCGCTGGTTGATGATGATGTGAGGCAATAACTTTTTGGAGGTTGACTTAAGGGTTCTTTTTCTATTCTATTATTTGGTGTAGCATTGCTGAATAAAATCCATATCAGCTAATACCTGGCACCAAGACTACTAAATTGTCAACCCTCGCACCCCACGACACACTAATTACAGTGCAGTGCTATCACCACTTGGCTGCGGCTGGCAGGGTAGCTTTGAGGTATGGGCACTCACTTGTGAACTGTTAAACCTGGGTTTGAAACTCAGCCCAGCCATCAAAGGTCATCTTGGTGTTTCACTTCCAGGGTGATGCCTCAATGTGTGTGCCATCCCTCGGATGGAAGTTAAGCTGAATATCCTGTCTGTTAGCATTCTAAGATGTTAACTATCCCACGGAGTCTTTCATGAAGGCAAGACGAGTTATTTCCAGCACCCTAGCCAAATTCAAAATTTCTGCCCAAATGTGAAGGCCAGTGCATCAATGACAAAGCTGCACCTTATAAATTCATGAAACTAAATGGGCTGAATTCAGAACTGAATCCCAGTGCAATATGTATTCGCGAAACAACAGAATGGTGCAGAATATGCCTATTCACACAGGCCAACTTGCAGGAACTTCAATCTGCCTTCTAACAAAAGCATTGGGCCTTGCTTTTTCAGCTTGGAAAGTCAACATGACTGAGGGTAACTTTCATTCATTCTGCAAGGCTCCCAACAAGTGAGTCCATTATGACGTAAGACAGAAAAACAAATCTCAAGGCCAAACTCTCCAACCAGTCTCCTTCCTCCAAGTCATGGTGATGCCTTGCCAAGTCTGTTTCTGATGTATACTCCCCCTCAGTTGTGTCCCTCACCTCAAACACCATCACTGCAGACTGCCCAAGACAAGGCAAGAATGTCTAAACTCTAATCTTCACCTCCAAATATTGTGTTCCCAACAAATTCCATTCTGTCCTCAACATACTCATTGTCCACTGCACGTTTTATCATTATCACTCAAGAAGGTAAAGAAAGTTCTGTCCGGCCTTGACCCTGCTTCGGCGACGAGCCGAGATGGCATCAGTGTCCATGTTCTCAAATCCTGCTCTGCCATTCTTAGCAGATTCCAACTTGTACTGTGGAATACAACTCTCTGCCTATGGAATGTATGGCCACTTCCACATGTAGCTTTGAAACATCCACTCTCAACGAACTCGTGGCTCTCAACGGGAACCTCCCATTTCTTCTCTTTGTCAAGGTTGGAGTACCTCAGGCAGTGTCTTTGGCCCAATCATATTCTTAATCCTACTATTAATTTGTAATTGGTCGCTGGCTTTGACACCAATACACCAGTAACACCAGTCATCTTTCACATTGACAAACGGCAGCCTCTTCTTGCTCTGCAGACCTTGACAGAATTGCGAGCTGGTCTGACATTCTTCATGTCATTCAATCCTGATAAATCTCACACACTAACTCAGTCACTCAAAAAAAAAAAAACATCTGGCAAACCTTCCTATCTACTTCCTCAACAATCCTCTTGAAGAAGTTGTCATTAAAAAATTTTTTGCTCATCATCAGCCATGATTTTTCTAGGGCAAACCACATATCGAAGTTAGCCTCCAAAGCCAACCTGCGCATGCTCCGTCGTGCAAAATATTTCCCTTATGCATCTGAACTTTTACTTACAAGGCCTTCATCCACAGCACAATAGCTGGAGTTTTGCTCTCCCCTCTGAGCGGGTGGCCCTGCCTCACACCTTGCTGAGCTTGACGCCATGGAAATCAAGGCCTTTCAAATGATCGGTATCTCAAACAATGAAGCTGAATCTCTGGGCCTGTTACTTTCACATTGCAGATAGGTTGGTGGTCTATCAGTCTTCTCTGACTCTCTTTGTCATTACACCCTCCACCCCTGCCTGTGGAACCAACTTCCTCAGTCTCAATGTCATATTTTCCTGCAGGGCCTCAAGACAGCTGTTCACCACCATCTCAGGTTCTGATATTTTCTTCTCAGCTGTTCACCACCATCCCCCATCCACAACCATGAGCCCACCTCTTTCCGGCTTTCCTTCTATTTCTGTGATTGAGTGTGCAGATGTATCCATCTTGTCCACCCCTATGTGTCCTCTCTGCCTCCTAATCCCTTGCCCTCACTCTTCCCTATGTCCTTTCTTCCTACAAATCTCCTATTTTATCCCTCTACCCTGCTGTTGGTGTGTCACCCTGCCCTCCACCTGCTCTCTCTATTGTTCTTTTCATTCTGTTATGCATTGGTCTGTTTTATGTTCTAGCTCCTCCATGAGCCTCAACTCTGCATAACAAAAAAAAACAACCGACAACACATAAGTGCTAATCCCGATCCAGCATTTCTTGTTCATTGCACACAGCATTTTCAAAGTCCCAGTGGAATTTGAAGAGAATGTAAACACAATCTTGCTCACACACACACACAGCCCTACGTAATCAACAACTCTTAAATATGTTTCATATGTAATATTAAGAATAAATCTTATTTAAATATTTGATTATCATTCAAGAATATAACATTTGATGCAGTTCAAAATAATGCGTGCCCATACTAAGTTTTCAAACACCCAGGATAATTTGATTGATATGCCATTAAAAAGGATAATAAGCCAAAAGTGTTATCAGAAGCAATGTCGATTAGCGACACAAGCTGAATAATTCTGAGTAACTAGGATGTGCTACCATCGAGTTTTGCAAGTTCATGCACATATACACCAATGCTCTCATTGTCGTACAGTGCAAAGTAGACAGTTTTGAGGGAAGACGACATGGTAGATACAAAATACGCTGAAATGCTTTTCAGAATGAGCTGTGCAGCTGTTTGCTTGGGAAAGCCATTTCTGCAAAAGAGAAAGCAAATTGCACAATCACTGCTCAAACATTCACATGCAATTTCATTTTCCTTGGCACAGGAAGTCACTGCAGCTCCAAACAGAGGAGGCAAACGAGCAATTGTAATGGAAGTTCACATCCACTATATTTTCAAAGCAACTTGAAAGAATAACATCGAGAGAGAAAACAAAAAATAAAAGATGATATTTCTTGATAAAAAGCAAATTGAGAATTTTATTTCTTAACAAATCAAATATAGTTCGACTGTAGGTCGGCGTTCTGATCCTTAAATGGCCAAAATCACCATGGTGGACGGTGTTCCACCTATTGTGCAACAGCTTGTCAGCTTACGTAACAGCGTTTATCTATGTTTCTACGACAATATAGTTCAACGTTGACGGGGTTTTTAATTCGAGAAGAATCTTAAAAGTACCCAAAGGTGAGGAAAGCACTTGTTTTTCGAGGTATCTTCATGTTACACATGCACACTTGTCCCATTGGTGTGGTGGTGCGTTTATATCATCTGTGTAGAAATTTTTGGGACAGGTATGCAGCCATTTACATTTGTAAACCGAATGCAACCCAAAGATTCGTTGAGTGAACCTTTGGGTGGCAAAGTGACCCAAAGGTAAGAAAACGACGAGGTCACAAGTCTGGATAGTATTGAGGATGATTTCCTTAAAGCCTTGTTACAGAAAAGGTTCTTCGTTAGCAGTGTTCTTTGTTGGGTATCTGTTAACATTTTTCATCAAATCTGTGAATGTTTTCTGTAATTTGATCATTCATCCATTTTAAATGATTTCAATGCACACGTGAGTTCCAGGTTTTGATTTATTTTGCTCATCGTTTAAACTAAATATGATAGTGTTGTAAAACTTTGATTTTTATTTTTTTTTCTTGCTCTTGCAACGTCAAGAGTTACAGCAATGACTTGGTCACGAGTGCCTTTACAGTTACATTTGGACGCTCGTTCTACGGACGAGGACTGCGAGCCTCGGCCAGAAAGTTAGGATTGAAATACGTTGTGATTTGCTTGTTCTCCGAAGGAGGAGAGAGGAGGTAATGTTTGGGTCAAACTGTATGTGAAAATGGTGATTATGTGTTTTGTAAAGTGCAACAGAAAAATCTGTAAGAGAAATCAAAATGTTTTACTGTAAGAAACGGTGTGAGGTTTAATGGCATTACCGTCCGCTGCCGATGGATGGGAAAGCCAAAGATTTAAGTTGATTCTCATCAGCAATTGAAAGGCAATTTTGAACCGTCTTCTCAAGCTGATCCTCACAGCCATCTCTTCCCCAGCTTGGACTGTTGCAGTGAATCACAAACTTTGCCGGGAGCTTCAGGCCAGGCATAATCACCGCTGTGCATGAACAAACACAAGTAAACAAAGCAAACAAGTTGAAGTGAAAAATAACAAATATGACTTTAAAAAAAAAGCAAACAACAAATTGTAAACAAAAAAATAAAAAAATTTAAAACATGCATCAAGTACAGAGGGACAAAATGAAAGATGAGGAGAGTAGTTGATAGAAAACACAACTAAATAAACCATATGTATATGATGTATCAACCATATGGCATATAAATGTGCTATCGATGCATAGTGTCAGACAACGTGATTGTTCACACCTCAAACTACTCCCTTAAAGTCAAACTACTCTCGTTCTTCCGTTCCTTTATTTTCTATGTTCCATGTTGACTGATTATCCCATTCATAGCAATCCTTTCTACCCTTTTATGATTAATTCAAAACAAACCGTCAGTAATATCAGTCACATACTCAAAGGTAACCTTCAACGGCATTTTGACTCATCCTCAAAGTGGTGCACACTTCCTCAGAAAAAGGGAGAAGAGCTGCAATTTGAAATTCAGCTCATAAGTTGCTCGGATGTCACGGACTCGACTTTGCAACTGTCGAGTAGGGGTTTCATTCTCATCCGGACTATAAACTGTCAACCTGTTGATTTAGAGGCAGCGTTGCATCCAAGAATATGCCATCCCTTGAATGGGACATTAATCCGGCTGCCCAACGCTCCCCCCCCCCCTCCGCTCCATGCCCCCCACAGGCAAGTCTGTACTTGTGCACGTTAACGATCGTGTGGTGCCTTTCAAAATTAGAAAGCCATTGTATGCCGCGGTACTCTGGCCACGTCCCAAAACAGCAACGAGCACTTAGATGTTGCATGCACATGAATGAATGCATTTGCGATTCTGATGTTACTCCAGAGATTACATCACAAAACCTAAATATTGTTCAATCAGTCGATGTCTAACCGGCAGGTTAGTGTCGTCCAAACTTGCGAGACAAAGCACAAGCGATACACAAGGTGCAGTCGGCATGTAAATGAACACAGCAAAGCAAATAATGAAGGGACGGCTGTTCTTCAAGGGATGAAGATCTCTCTGCTTTACTATTTATACACACTCAGAGCAAGAATATTCACTAAAGCCCCACCCTCTAAAAATTGCTCATAATTACGAGATGGTTCATTAATCAAAAGCTGCTGCACAAGAGATGGTTCAATGGTCAGAAGTAACCAGAAATTCCCTGAACTTTCGTGATTTTTACCCACAGTTTAAAGTAATTACAATAATGTAACATGTCACCTTTTTATGTGACTCAATACTTATAATAAATATCTCACCTCTACAAACATCACACGCTCGTCGATAATAAACAACCCATTCCATAATCGACTCTTAAGTGCACACGCATTGAACCAATACATGGCCTAATAGTCACTCGTAAAGCATTTGTTAGTGTCCAACTTATAATTAGAATACGTGTCGTTGCTGATCATATGAGTGAGCATCACTTGCAATGAGCAGTTTGAGACACTGAGTCCAGTCAACGAGTTGAGGTTATTCCAAAGTGATCGCAGCGGAGGAATGCCGAGAAAATGTGGTCCCCTGTGAGCAGAGGTCAGGTGCCAGTGACAGACTCGTACATAGCTTAAAGACGGGTGGAATGATCGTGACAGTGACACCAGCAATGGTGAACACCTTGCGGAGTAAAACGGGGAGAAGATTTCTTGATTTTTCCAGCCTCAGAGGGATTATGCATGCTCTACAAGGCTCATGCCTCATTTGCAGGAGCTCGGGTCACAGCTCAGGTCGCAATGACAAGGCTTCAGTCGTCATCTGTGAATCTCATGTGTCATCCCGAGTCCCAAGTGGTTTCTCTCATCGGCTCTTAAGATATCTCAAAAGTTTGGGGGCTATTTTGCGGCTAAAAAGGCACAACTTGCCGGCCTCTTTCCTTCCTCCGGCTCATTTTCCCAGCCATGTTCATCACCATTCGCTTTTTTGGGAACCCTAAGTTGGAAGGAAAGCAGCTTCTATTTCAATCCTCATTAACTTCACTTTCACATATATTTTCAATAACAAAAGTGCACCTTGATCTTGAACAATCATAAATATAATATAAACCCCTACAATGACCCCACCTTAACCTCCGTGTGTATGTAATAGTTATGTAGCTCCTTGCCTACCTCCAGCAATATCTAAAGAACCATTCTTGGTGCGAAGATCCTCTAAAGCATCAGTGTACTCCTTTCCCCCACATTGCTCCAGCGCCCGACCTGAAATTAAGGTACAAAATAGATCAGTAGCAGGAAAAGAGTAAAAAATAATTCCAAATGGCATCATAAACAAACAAGATCTCAAACTTTGTATTTGCTAATCCCAGGATTCCCAAGCAGTAGAGGCAAGTCATACAAGCAAAGAGTTTCTCACGTGTCTCCCTTTGTTCTATTTCAATGAGGCTAATAGTAGAAAAGAAAGCGTCTCCACTGAAATGATCTAAACACACAATGACTTTGTATTGTATGAATAATGAATAACAGGCACTGCTTAATGCTGACCAACCTCTAGTAGCTTGTACCTGTTGCTGCGTTTGAGCCTGAGGAGTAACTGTTGAAATCAATCTGTCCGGGTTCTTCCCGACATCTTTGTTCTTTGTTCCTTTCACATTTCTTTATACTTTTTCACATTTCTCTAAATTCATTCTAATTCTTCGTTTTTTCTTCTTTTTCATCTATTTTCTTCTTTATTCCTGTCTTTCATTGTCTATCTTTCTAAGGAGAAGTGAATTAGTGCAGAAATTTTTCTGTTAGGCCCACTTGGCTGCGCCTGAATGGGTTTGAGAGTAGTGGAGTAGCGGCTGAAACCAGAATCCTATCCAGGTTCCTCCTGATGACTCCATCTTTGCTCTTTAATGGTTTGCATTGGTGGGGGCAATCGTCTGGGTGGCAGACGGATGGTTGGTCTTTGTGGATTATGCGGTTTACCCTGTGAGATCCATGCCTCTAAAGCAACAGGTTTACCCTGTGAGATTACATCCATGGCGATGCTCCACCATAACAGTCAGAAGGTGCGTCTGATGTATAAACGACGAATGTGGTCATCGTTGGTTAGATATTTATTGGTACGCCGTCCTGATGAGGGCAAATAAGCCTGAAATCTGGAATAGGCGGCTCCATTTGATGGTTAACTGATGTTGACCATGTAATCTTTGTCTGTTTGACAGAGTCACTGGGCTGAAGCCTCTGGGTTGGAGGTGACGCTTTGGTGTTGGACTATGTCCATTGGAGATCGGGGGAGGGCTCCACTTTCAATTATTATTTTTACTTCTACAAAAACAATTTTGCCATGTTCTACTTTGATGCATAAGGAACTAAAACTTTGTGTGCAATGCAATACATACACTCTTTAGGAAATAGAAAATCTTATTCAAATAACCAGATTTATCAAAAAAAATACTTCTTCTTTCATATGACAGCTTGGCTGCCGGTAGCTATCATTTTGTTGGGGCACACCATGCCACTGATGCTTGCCCTCTACCAGTACACTGGTACTCATTTCACAGATCTTGGAAGGATGACAGGCTAAGTCAACCCACCTGGTGTTATTTCAGTGGAAACGGGGCTCAAACTCAGGACCCGAATATCCAAGCCAGCCACCGAACCACTAAGCCAACACCAAGCTTTATAAATAATACTGTACATATACCCTGATTTAACCGAGTCGAGTACGCTCACCCTTTTCCTTCAAAACTGTGCTGTATAACGTGGTTGGGTTTCGTATATCATGGCTCGCCCGCTAGGGGTGGCTCAGTGTACATCGGGAATGCCAATAAAGCAGAGTTGCCTACTGACGCTCTTGCTTCCCATGCCCGCTGCACCTCGGACATCACAGTTGGCTGACGAGGATGATTCGGCGAATCACGGCACACGGACGGGTTCCCGTGTTCGTCGGAGGCGACTTCGATTGTTCGGGAAACTTGGAATGCTATTTCCACGCGAATGATGTGGTCGACGAGAGCAAACGGAAGTCGATCTTGCTCGCCTCGCTGTCGGCGGAACATTATCGGCTGCTGAGTGATTTATTGGTGCCGCAAGCCCCCGTGATGACGAGCTGTCATTTCGGGACGTTGTGCAGGTGATGAAAGCGCACGTGGCGCCGGAGAAGTCTTTACAGCTCGCTCGATACAGTTCGATCGCCTCTCGAGAGGTCCAGGGGAGCGCGTTTCTGATTTCGTGGTGCGAGTGAAGCATGCTTCCGTGATGTGCAGGTTCACGGCAGAGGAACGTCCAGCTCGGCTCAGAGACCGTTTTATTGCTGTTTGCAAGACGCGGAGATGATTCGGCGATTCTACGGCTGAAGGGTGAACCATTACATTCGACTCGGCGGTCGACACGGCTATGGCAGTCGAGCAGACTCGCGGAGATGTTCGGGCCATCACCGGCCACAGCGTGCCGGATGGCCCGGAGACCCACCGGGATCGCGGGCGCCCCGGAACGAGCGGCCTTGGTGGCCTATTTTCAATTGGCCCTCGCAGCAGCGCGCCGATGACGGTGGGAGTCGAGGTGAACAAAACGCCGATCACGTTCCAGGTGGATACAGAGCAGCTGTGTAATCATGGGCGAAAGACCGCGCGTAGACTCAACGGCCTGAAGCTTATCAGGTCCGACCTCGAACTGTTCACATACACCCGTGAGAATAACGCCAGTCGGGATGGCAGACGTGTCTGTGCGGTACCAAGGCCAGGTCGCCACGCTTCGGTTGTGTCGTGCGGGGGAGGGGCCGTCTCTCCTCGCCGAGACTGGCTGACCCGCATCAGGCTCGACTGGGCCGCCGTGAACCTTGTGCAACCCGTGCCGAGCCGATGGAAGATCAGTTGGAGAAGATTCTTCAAAGACATCAAGGTTTGTTTTGCGACGACCTTGGGAAACTCAAGGGCGCAGGCAAAGCTCTTCCTGAAGGAGGGGTGGTTCCTCGTTTTGTAAACCACGGCCGGTCCGTATGCCCTGCAGACAAGGTCAAGGGTGAGCTGAATAGGCTGGAGCCTGTGGTGTGATCGAACGGGTGTCGTACTCAGACTGGGCCACCCCGTCGTCACGGTGCTGAAACGGAATGGAGACGTCCGACTGTGCGGAGACTTCAAGTCCACCGTTAACCGGGGCTCAGCGTGGAGCAATATCCACTGCCGTCAATCGATGAAATATATGCACGATTGGCGGGAATAATACTTCACGAAGCTTGATCTGCGTGATGCGTATTTTCACCTGCCGATGGATCCCAGGAGTAGCGACCTTTTGACAATCAATACGTGTCAAGGGCTCTATCGATACACCGACTCTGTTTCGGGATTGCTTCGGCCCCGCCTTGTGGCAGAAAGCCATGGACCAGGTTTGCATTGGCCTGCCCGCTCAGACCTACTGGACGATGTGCTCATTGCAGGGAAACGGCAGACGAGCACCTTGCGAACATTGCCAAGTCGACGAGCCTAGAAGCGTGCGGCCTGCGCTTGAACAGGGACAAGTGCGCGTTCTTCAAGCAGCGCTTGGAATACCTCGGGCACATCATCACCGGAGGGGCTGGTGAAAGGCCCTCGGAAGGGGAGGCGATTCAGCGCATGCCGCCGCCTCGCGACAAGACGCAGCTACGCTCCTTCATTGTATGGCCAGTATTACCAAAGGTTCGTGCGCGGGCTCAGCTCGCAGCTTGCGCCGTTAATGCGGTTGCTCAGAGAGGACGAGCGCTGGGCTTGGGGCCTGCACACCAGCGGCGTTCGACCGCGTCAAGCGGCTGCTCACAGAGGATACGGTCCTCGTGCACTACGAGCTCGCACGTCCACTCTTATTGCATGCGACAGCTCGGCTTATGACATCGGGCAGTGCTCTCCCACAGGATGGACGATGGTTCCGAGCGGCCTGTTTGTTTTGCATCCCGGACCCTGTCCGCAGCAGAGCGGAATATGCTCAGATCGAGCGCGAGGCTCTTAGCCTCGTCTGGGGTGCGGAGATTTCATCAATACCTGCTGGGGCGGCATTTCACGTTGCAGACTGATCACAAGCCGCTGCAGTTCATCCTGAGACCCGAACGCGGGTTCCGGTGGTGGCGGCCGCACGGATACAGCGGTGTGTCTGTTTCTTGCTGGTTACAATTACGATATTCAGTTCCGGAGCACCGAGAAGCATGCTAACTGCGACGGGCTCTCACGCTTGCCGTGCGTGGAGGGCCCAGCTGCGTCTGAGTCGCGACCGGGTCGATGTTCGCACTTGGCCAGATCCAAAGCGGGCCGATTACGGCCAAACAGGTCGCGGTGGAATCGGCTCGTGACCAGTGCTCGCCCGTGTCGTTCAGGCGATTTATACGGGAATTGAGAGCGATCTACCTTCAACGCCGGCATTCCAGCCTTTCACATCGCGCGCATCGGAGCTGTCGTTGGTCCAGCGATGCGTTATGTGGGGAATGAGAGCGGTGATTCCACCGAAGTTCAGACAGCGGTGTTTGGAGGAGCTGCATGTCAGTCCACCTTGGCATCGTGAAGACCAAGAGTCTTGCTCGAGCCTTTTGTGGTGGCCAGGGTTGGACAAAGACATTGAGCGATTGATAAACATTGCACACGTGTCAAACAGATGCTGATACCCCGCGTCGAGCCTCGGGGCTATGGCCGCCCCAGACCGGGCTTGGCAGAGGGCCATGTAGATTTGCGGGCGGTTAATGGCAGAATGTTTTGATTGTGATCGATGCATTTTCTAAATGGCCGGAGATTGTCGTGATGCAGCATACATCGGCAAACATTACAGTGGAAAAACTGCGGACGATCTTTGCTAATAAAGGATTACCTGAGGTCCTGGTCTCTGATAACGGTCCGCATTCGTAGCAGGTGTATTTGATGAGTTTATGCGTCAAAATGGTATTCGACATCTAAGGTCCGCACCGTATCATCCTGCAACGAATGGGGAGGCAGAGGCGTTCGTTAAGATGTTGAAGCGGGGTTGCGCAGGGGGGTGTTGCACCTGTGCAGACGGTGGTCGATGTCTTTTGCTCCAATACAGGAACGCGGTTCATTCTGTCACGGGTGATTCTCCTGCATTCGTCTCTATGGACGGCATTGCGGTCCAGACTGGATTTGCTGCGACCTGGAGGGTCGGCGAGTGGGCGTGTCGCGCCCGACGCTGCTGCGCGGTTTTGATGTGGGACAGCGGTAATGGTGCGCGATTTTTTCACGTTCCAAATGGTGCCGCTGTGGTCTCTGTGGTACTGGGGCGGCGAATTGCATGGTGCGGACTGATAGTGGGGAGGTGTGGAAACGTCACGTGGACCAAATGCATGATCGGCTGTTCAGCGTCGCCCCCCCCCAGTGCCAAGCGATGTGGGACCCCCGCCTGTGATGTCGCCGTGCCCAGACGTGGTATCGCCAGGGCCGGTCGTGCTGACGCCCGCGGGCTCACCAGAGCCGGTCGTCCCAACGCCCGAGACGTTGAGCAGGCCGATCGGCCGGGCGGTTGTTATTGCGGATGGGGCGAGTCCGACGAGGGTTTCACCTCGACCGAGCCGGGAGGTGTCTGAGCCTGAGCCGTCTGGCGTGGCTGGCCGCCCGAACGGTCAGGAGGCGGCCGCGGTACTTGGAGGATTTGAATAGCGAGTGGTTTGGGTTGGTCATGTTATGAGTGTTTTTTTTTTTTTCATTGTTTGACTTGTCATTTACGAGGAAGGAGTGTGCTGTATCACGTGGTTGGGTTTCGTATATCATGGCTCGCCCGCTAGGGTGGCTCAGTGTACATCGGGATGCGCAATAAAGCAGAGTTGCCTACTGACGCTCTTGCGTCCTATCCCCGCTGCACCTCGGACATCAACAAAAATTGAAATTCTTCTCTCAAGGCACTTTCAAATAATTTTGTAATAAAACCCTTGTGGAATGGTGTTCCACCACTTCTTCCAAAGACCTTCTAAAGGTCAACTAATTGCTTGGTTGTTTTTACCTTCTTTGTCCAAATAGTCTGATACAGCTTCAATGATATTGACATCTGGGCTTTGAAGGAGCCATTCCGTGTGTTGAAGGACTCCAGATTCCTCTTTGCTTTGTAAATAAGTTTTAATTATGACAGCTGAGTGTTTGGATCATTATCTTGCTGCAACATGAAGTTTGGATCAATAAGTCTTGTACTACTGGGGATAGCATGGTGAATTAAAATTTGTTTGTACCTTGCTGCAGTCAATATACTGTTGTGGAAATGACTTCTAGGGGACAAGAATGCATCGATTAGAAAAATTATTTCCCTTCATTCATGTTTTAGCACAAGTTTGAGGTAAAATAAACTGTAATAGGAATATGCATCGATAATCGTTTAGACAGCATGTCGTCTCCCCTCACAATGTTTGTGTCTAAAACCCCGTTTCCCTAAACCCGTTTTTATTGTTTTATCCCCTGTAAATATGTCTTTTATCTCTTTTTAAAGATAGCGGCCTTGCAGGCCAACCAGGACGCAAGTTCAGATGTGCTCTTGCCGAGTATCAAATTTTCGGGACCGATTGAGAAGCTGAGTGGGAAGCTTCCGCTTGAGCGACACCTGAACAGCCAATGAGCGCAAAGCGGGCAAGGCTATCCGACATTATGGGGTGGGGCATAAGCCCAGTTAATAAAGGGGCTGGAGGAAGACAGCAGACTTCAGTTCGGAGAAGGAGAGCGAACTGACAGCTGACCGGATGGGGAGATGGAGCAAGCACTGCCCATCATCATGCCTTCTGCTTCCATCACACCCAGTATGCGTACCCCAGCATCATCCGAAGCCCCCGTGCTGATCTGCAGGACCATGGTTCCTGCCTGCCTCTCACCACTGGCCACACATCCTGATGAACTTGTGGTGCCCGAACGGCTGCACCAAATATTCCTTGTCTCGTCTCTCTCTATATATCTGGTCTTCTACTGTGGAACGCTAGAGGCCTTCATTTAGGCTACATAAGATTCCCGTTTGTACAAATCCCTGGGGAGTGCATTTTATTTATTATAATCGTTACCTTCCTGTTCTTTCCTGTTCCCATTTTGAATACACATTTCAAACTGACTGGGTTTCCAAGTTATGTGGACCACTTTCGGTCGCTGGTTCAGAGCAGCCAAGTTGGTTTTAAATCCTTCAGTGAGAGGATATTCGGGTCTGGAGCACGTAACACGATGGGCCTATCACTTCGCCATCGCCGACAGGTCGGTGGTCTCTCTGTCTTTTTCTGCCTCATTTCTGGATTTGCACCCTCTGCCCTCTCCATGCTTTGTGGAAGAATGCGATTGAATAGAGTATGGAAGGTGGTTCCACAGGTGGGAAAAAAGAGAAAATAATGAGTGGAGGTGAGCAGTAATTCCGGAAAAAGGCAGTTTCATGAGGAGGGGGTTGCTGGTGGACTGCATGCATCCTGCAAATAGCTTGAGGGGGGGGGGGTA
>CM068957.1:74526745-74538939 GCA_035128595.1 Eptatretus atami | reverse complement strand
AATATAATTGAAATTCAGCATTGATCGTTTTTAAGACCGATATTTTTCTATACCCATGTATTAACCGCACCCCCAACGTTTACCTTTTTTGCCGATAAAAAAGTGTGGTTTATACACTGGAAAATACGGTATTGAGTATGCACAAGAGGATGGAAGATGGGAGTGTTAGGCAGATGTTATATATTTCTAGGGGACTGTGGTCAGAAGGGATACAAAAGACAAAAAGGTTTGGGAGAATTTGGCACTAAAGTGAGTGGAGGATATAGTGCTGTATGAGGAATACAGGCTGGATTGTACTAATGATTGTACTAATCCAAAATGTACTAATCAAAATCAAAAACAACCAAAACGAATCAAAAATCAAAACTAATCAAAAAAAACCAAAATGTACTAATTGTACTATTATTGCCTTCAAAGCAACACTTACCAACTTCTCCTGCTGTGGACAATGTGCGACTTGTGGGATGGACAACGGCATCACAGTTCAAAGTAGAGATGTCCGCTTTCACCACCTCCAACTACAACACACAGGAAATACATTTTCAGTTCTATCTTTTTGAAAAATTAAGGTTTTTAACCAATCTAATATTTAGTGACATGCTAGATATGAAAGGAAAAGTTCTTGCTTCAAAGTAACATACTCACATACACAATGCATATGATCAACATATATAATTTTTGCCGAGGGTGGCAGGATAGCCTAGACCGAGAGGTATGCGCACCCATCTTTCAGGTGTCTAGCGTGGGTTCGAATCTCGGCCCTGCTATAAACTGTCACCACGGTACTACGCAGGCAGGGCGATTCATCAATATGTGTGCCGTCCTTCGGATGGACATTAAACTGTTTTTCCTGTCTTGTCTGCCAGCATTAGTTGGTGGACATTAAAGATCACATGGTGTACTTTGCAAAGAATAGGCAACCTATAGACGGCACCCTGAACAGATTACAAATTCCTGCTCTAGTCTTCAGGGGATACTGCATCAGCAGCACTGCTGCACCTCTGCAAGAAGCGAAGCTAACCCACAATAATGTGCTGCATACGAACGATGCCGATTTTTGCTTTGGGTAGAACTTCCCCCATTTATCAGTCTGTACCAAAGCAAAATATACCATCACAGATGGGGAATCCCCCGCCATTGAATGAAAAAGGTCATACATATTCCAGATAATGAGGGAGGTGAATTGGAAACGACACCATTTGGTCATCATCTCGAAAAGTTCCCCAGGGGTGAGGAACAAGTAACCAAAAATAATTGAAATCAGATAAGCGTTTTTCCATTTATTACAAAAAACATTTTTTTCAAGATGGCCGCCCAGTCGGCCATCTTGGATCCGGCCACGCCCAAAATCAATAGGGTTCTTCCTTTTCAGGTGGTACATGTGTGACCCAAATTTCAAATCGATATGGCGAACAGTTTATGAGTTATCGCACTCAAAGCTATAAATGTGGACGGCCCGCGCTGAGCGGACGACAGCCGGACGACCTGGGTGACAACAATATCCCCCTTCCGCCACGCGGCGGGGGATAAAAAATTATACTAATCCATATTTTAACACTGATGAAAAACAAAATTGTGACAGTTTTGGAAATGTAACCCGGGGAGAGCATACGTGTGTGTACACGCAGGAAACCTGAGGATGAGTTATTTCATTAGTTTATGTGTAGGTAGACCTTTGCCCTTTGTTTGCGGGAGGGGGCATGCATTGAGGTTAGTTTGTGTATCACCGATGTGAGGTCTTCCCCCTCCCTCTGCTACCTTTGATCCTTCTTTCACTAAACCATTGTTCCATTTGTGGAAGAAAAAAAATAATTGTGTTCATGTATTCTTAATTATGTTCACTTGTTGCTGGTACTTTTTAAAATTAAACACAGTATAAAATAAGGTATTACTTTTGTATTGGAGTCAAATGACTGTCAGTGAATTCTCCCCCTCCCTGACAGTCTTTTGAGCTATAATGATATCGATGAATATACAAGTAAAGTCGAATTGTATCTTACTAAATGTTACGTGCTTTTCTCTCACTGAAATGCATATAACCAAGACTAGTATCTCGAATGTTTAAATGGAACTGCCCAGCTGCTGAAGAGAACAATGCCTTGCTGCCGCCCCATTGTCTAGTGGAAATTAAATAACTCCCGGAAGGCTACTGCAATAGACGCCTTGTTGTCTAAGGAAAATTAAATAACTCAACTGGCTTTTGATGGCAAAGGCCTTGCTTGCTGCATGAAAACAGGCTGGGTGTTTTGAGAATTCACGTTCAAAGTACTGAACTCATGTATCCCTCCACTCACTCTCTGCCTTTCCTCCCAAACTTATAACCCTTTCTTCAAGGCTGACCTGGCATTGAATCCGCAAACAGACCCGAATGTGTGTATCTTTAACTCCCACCCAAAGTGGCCATGTGTTGCAGTTCTTAGTTCTTTTTCCTTGTGCCTATCAGCCTTCCCGTAGTTGAATCTTGCCAGATGTCTCACCCTACCCTGTTTTTCCTATCAAACTAGTGTAAAGGGGATTACTGTGTGCATTTTGAGCAGAAAGAGGGTCGTGTTTGATATTGCTTGTGTCTTGTTTTTCCTTCTTTCTCCAAGCGCGTTTGTTGTTGTTTGTTGTTAATAAATGGTCTCGGACTCCGACAGAGAAGAACTGAATTCTTCCACACGTTCCAAACCCGATGCTACTTTCAATCTTTCTGTCAATACACCATCACTCAATTCATCAACCCCGCTTTCTTTCAATCTCACAGGTTTATTCTCGTCCTTCGGTGCATCTGTCTACCTCACCACTCAACTCCACTCATTATTTACCATCAACCACCCGTCACTCACCGTAAACAATTGATCCTCCAGACTGGCACCGAATTGCTTTCCCACATTCTTCCTTCCCTGCATTTCCTCCTCTTCCTTCCCTGCACTTCCTCCATTCTTTCTTCCCTGCACTTCCTCCATTCTTTCTTCCCTGCACTTCCTCCTCTTCCTTCCCTGCACCTCCTCCATTCTTCCTTCGCTGCACTTCCTCCTCTTCCTTCCCTGCACCTCCTCCATTCTTCCTTCCCTGCACTTCCTCCATTCTTCCTTCCCTGCATTTACACATTTGCCTGTGGGATAGTGCATCTCACATACAAACATTACATACAGGTGCAAAGGATGTTTTGTGTGTGCAGGGAGGGGCTGGGGGCACTTTCCCCATCTTTGGCATGTGAGGGGCGGGATGAGGGCTACGTTAAAGGCTCCCTCAGGAACAGTGGGATTTTCCACAAGCTGCATTGTGGACCTGCCCCCATCGATGCACACCAATGGGAGAGAGGCTCGCACGAGACCGGACTCGAAAAGCCATGTCTGATGAAGAGAGAAGATCCCAGAGTGCAGAGGAGAGCAAGTAAGAGCCCAAAGTGTGGAAGTGATGAGAGTTGCCTCAAAGCTTGGCTGGTGAGCAAGAAAGGAGCCCATAGTGTGGAGAAGAGCAGAATAAAAGCCCAGAATGTGGCTTGGTTCGTGTGGAGCTGCTTGTCCCATATGTACAGCAGAAACGGAGCGGCTTGCTGTTGGCATATTAGTTTATGCCAGAGACGCCAGAGAGGATTTGCCCACTGGCACTGGATGCTTCAGAAACGTGGCTGCACGTCCCGTCGCACCGCATCGCCCCTCCACCAAGCCAATCTTCCACATCCCCCCCAGTATAGTATATTTGGACTGGCACAGCCCCGTCGGGTTTTGTGAGGTGGGGGAAGGGAAGGTGTTGACCTCACACTCCATTCATTTCTTTCTCCTCAGTTCTTCTCGTCTCTTCTTCCCGCAATGAATGATGGCCATATGTCTTTTGTCTAAGTAAGATTCTCTAAAAGTACGTGTTTGGGTTAAGTCGGCTCTTCTTTGCTTTTTGCCTGTAAATACTCGCTTTAATGATTGCTTGCTTGTTGAATAAAGACCTGTAAATAATGTACTTTTCGCCATTGCTTGCTTGTGTGTACAAATAAATAGATTGTTGGTTGTTCTTTCAAATGTGTCTTCGTTGTCCTTTCCTCCATTGGTCCAGCATAGTCCGCATGGATTGTTACCCGGGATGTTTTACCGCACCGATTGGCTCTACACGTTAGCCAATACGTACTTGGCAGCTCCATTCAGCTGCACCTGATCAGGTAAGACAAGACAAGTACATAGCGAGGGCACGATCCCCCCTTGATCTTGCCAATCCAATGGAAAGGTAACACATGAAGTAGTGAGAACCATGCCAGGATTGGCAGTGCCAATCGGCATTCATGGGTGACTAGCAACCCGCCGGACCACAGATTTATCCACAGCTGGTGGCCTCAGGACCGGACGTTAGCGCTTCCCCTCGTGGTGAACCTCGAACCCTGGCCCGTAAAAATATTGTCATGTCGAAGATCACCAAACTCCTGGCAGGACACAACCAGCCTATACTGTCCACGAGACTAGAAAGATGGCAAACAGAGGGTGTGGCCAGTGAGTTAGAGGCAGAAAGTCAAGAAGAACGAGATAGATCGCAAGCCAGAGAGTGCTAGAGCACAGACTGCTTCCTGTTGGGCCGGAATTTTATACCACACCCCCTACCCCCCCCCCCACCCACCCGCAAGTGTCCACCTCCCAAGGCTAACCAATCATGGGCCACAAGTCTCCACCTCCAGAGGTTCCATCAATCACAAACCCAGGAGTTCTCCGAAACATGGCAATGAGGGCATCATTTGCTCCAGCCTCCTATGGGTTCCACCTATCAGAACCTCAGCATCCAACAAACCCTCGCCTTCTGTGCACTTTTGATAGCTTTTGATATTTATATACGATATCAATGATAGCTTCTGTAATTTTTCATAGCTTTTGAGAGCTGATTTGATTGATCAAAGAACCTTGGCTTTTGTAACAATGAAATTTTGATTATTTTTTTTTCTTAAGTTCTCAGGTGAAAATTTTGGGGTCACTTTTGAACAACCAGTTTTGTTTTCTTCTGATATGTATATATATGTATATATGTTTCAGCACCAATTTATTCTTTGTCTTTCTCTTTGTTCTTACATTTGTCATTTTTTAAATTTTCTCATTCTTAGCTTGGAGCTTCAATTTCGATTTCCTTCATTATTCTATTTGTCTTGTTACTTCTGCCACCAAAGGTGAAAGAGGTTATGTTTTCATCACTGTCTGTCTGTCTGTGTGTCTGTGTCTGTCTGTCTGTGTGCACGGTATCTCAAAAAGTTGTGGACGGATTCGGACGAAACTTGATGGACATGTTCGGTGTGTGACGAGGAAGAATTGATTCAATTTTGGTGAAGATCTGAATCCGGATCCAGATCAGAAAATTTTTAAGTGATTCTTCACCATTGAGAGATAGAGCTAAACCGATATAGAGCACGATATCTCAAAAAAAACGATTGGGCTCAATATGTTCCACTGGATCAAGTACCGAGTGCCCTTCTAGTTTTCTTTATTTATGGTTCCATTTTCCTTTCAAGTTTGTTTCCATAACTATTTGATTTCTGTTTGAGAGGACTGGCTTTTTTTCTGGGGTATTGTACATTTGTTATTTTTCTCTTGAATATCATGCTACTGCAAGGCTTTGTTGTTGTGGTTGTTGTAGCATAGCCCTGGACAGTTCTCTCGAACCCAGTGGCCCAGCTGAATGTGCCCTCCCTCTGGTTTTGTGTCTGCACCTCTTTCCCGCTGTGGTGTGCCGTTGCTGGAACTCCAGTGCCAAGCTATGATCAGAAGTCACACCCTGCTGAACAATTGCTACATCTCCTTTTCTCATGACCTTCCACACCTTGAAAAGCCCAGACTGCCACTGACTCTTGTGGGTCTGAATTTGCTCTGTCCTGTCAGCTGCACAGCTCCACCATGGACTGCTGAGGGCCTCTCCTCATCGCAAGTCCATCCCAGGTGTAAATCAAATCTCTCTATTGTGGCATTAGTGGCAATTCTTCTGTTGGTGACGACTTCTTATTGCTTATTTAACTCGCCATTCATTTAACCTCTTTCGTTTATATGTGAATGTTTTCTGCTGGGATATTCCTTACATATAAATAGCCCTGTGGGGGACTGACAGTTATTTTCTCAACAGGCATGGTGAAAAATGACGGATTAGGAGGAAGAGGCAATGGCCCCCGCTTACTGAAGTGTACGGTCAATGGGGAGCACAACTTAAGTTAATAGCACTAGTACGGGCCCGTAGGGGCGGGCCCGTAGGTGCGTAAACGACGACTGGATTGGGGCATTATTTCAATTAGATCGGACCAACCGTATCATAAATGGCCATAACTTGGAAACATACTCAGGTCCCCAGCGTCAATTGTGACGTCATATCAAATGAAGAAGATTGTGATGCCCCCTCTCTCTCTCGCTCCCCCCTAGTCTCGCCCCTCCTCTCTCCCCCTCCTCTCTCGCCCCCACTCTCACCCCCTCTCTCGCCCCCTCCTCTCTCCCCTCTCTTGAATTGTGACGCCTCCTCTCTCTCACCCCCCTCTCTCGCCCCTCTCTTGCCCCCCTCTCTCTCCCCTAGTCTCACCCCTCCTCTATTCCCCCTCTTCTCTCCCTCTCTCACCCCTAGTCTCGCCCCTCCTCTCTCCCCCTCCTCTCTCGCCCCTCTGTCTCGCCCTTCTCTCTCGCCCCTCTCTCTCGCCCACCCCACCCCCCCCTCACACCCCTCTCCCGTCCCCCTCTCTCGCTCTCTCTCGTCCCACTCCCACCCCTCTCTTGTCCCCCCTCTCTCCCCCTAGTCTCGCCCTTCCTCCTCCCCTGTCTCCCCTCCTCTCTCCCCCCTCTCTCTCGCCCCCACTCTCATCCCCCCTCCTCCTCCCCTCTCTCGCAGATATTGGTCGACAGATAAATGGCCGTAACTTGGGAACCGCTCGTCCGATTAATATCAAACCTCGAAAAGGCACATCCGCGGGTCCCCAGCAATATTCCTGGCAAGTTTCAATCAGATCGGACCGTCAATCGTGCAAAAAAAAAATAATAAATAAATAAACATTAATTGTGACATCATCTTTGACGTCATAGCACCGTGTCTTGTCATTGGTCGACAGATAAATGGCCGTAACTTGGGAACTGCTTATCCGATTAATGTCAAACCTTGAAAAGGCACATTTGCGGGTCCCCAGAATATTCCTGGCAAGTTTCAATCAGATCGGACCGTCAATCGTGCAAAAAAAATTAAATAATAAATAAATAAATAAACATTAATTGTGACGTCATTCGTGACGTCATAGCACCGTGTCTTGTCATTGTCGACAGATAAATGGCCGTAACTTGGGAACCGCTCGTCCGATTGATATCAAACCTGAAAAGGCACATCCGCGGGGCCCCGGAATATTCCTGGCAAGTTTCAATCGATCGGACCGGGGTCGTCTGGTTATTAATAATTTGGGAAAAATGGCATGATAAGGTGAGAAGGTGGAACGACAAACCCTTTTCAACACTGAAAAAGCAATAAAATGGCCGTAACTTGGGAACCGCTCGTCCGATCGATATCAAACCTAGAAAAGGCACATCCGCGGGCCCCGGAAATATTCCTGGCAAGTTTCAATGAGATCGGACCGGCGGTCGTCGAGAAACGGCGGTCGTAGACAGACAAACAGACAGAACAACACCACAGAGATTGCTGGAATTATAGATAGGTGGTGTGGTCGTATGGCAGCTTAGCTGCCGGGTAGCTATCATTTCTTGAAGCGCGACTGTGTCGCTGATGCAGTGCCCCTCTACCAGTACACACACTGGTACTGGTACTCATTTGCCGACCTCGGAAGGATGACAGGCTGAGTCAACCTCCTGGTGTATTAATTCAGCGGCCGACGGGGCTTGAACTCAGGACCCTAGTGTCCCAAGCCGCCACCCTAACCACTGAGCCAACACCAGGCTTAATAGCATGGTCCTTATGTTTCATGAATAGTTTGGTCGGCATCTGGCTGTCTGTTTCTGAGATTTTAAAATAAATTACCTGAATTTGAGGTGAAACCCCTCTTTTCAGCCTCTTAGAGGGGGTGAATCCAGATAGGGAGCACAACCCCATGAGACTTTACTGTTTTGATGTATCATTCCAAATTTGGTCCACATCGGTCATGTAATTTGTGAGAAAAATATGTTTTAGTGAATGAGGGAATGAGGGAGGGAGGCCATGGCCCCCTTTCCAGGGGTGACACGGCCATGGGGAGCACAACTTAGGGTTAGCGCATGATCCCGATGCTGCATGGCCAGTTTGGTCTGGATCCGGTTGGCGGTTTCTGAGAAGATTTTTGAATGAAATACTGTACCAACATATCGGTCGGGTAGTCTGTGAGAAGATGTTTTTGTCAAATATTAACATACGGTCGGACGTACGGGAGACTGTGACCCATTCTCCGAGCTTATTTCGGAGAAATAACCTAAAAGTTTAGTGTTTGCCGATGAATACTATCTTAATTTTGGTGTTGTTTTGAAATCGCTGTTCCCTTGTGTCTGTGCTGTCTCTTGGTGTGCACTAAATATGCCATTACTGATTAGAATCTCCATTTTCCCCTTTTTAACTAATTTTTCTTCTGATCAATTATGTTTTGCAGTTATTTCTTTCTGATGTTTCGCTGCTTGTTGTCTGACTTGCTGAGTTATTTACTTTATTCTGTAGACTGTACTTTCTCGGTTGGCCGGGCTTTGAGCTGTCTCGCCTGGGTTTGAATCTTGAGTCCTCCACCCAAATGTAAAACAATTACCCAGGTGTTTTTGTATGCAAGGTGACCCAGTGTGTTTGCCATCCATCAGAAGGATAATAATGCAGAGGACCTATCAGCACTGATTGATGGTGGACATTAAAGAACCCCTTTTGTGTCTTTCATGAAGAGTCGGCGAGTTATTGCTGACACCCTGAAATTTTCAAATTCCTGCCACCTTCAATCAAATGTCAAACATGGTCAGCTGGGGTAAGAAACACTTGGGCCTAAAACATTCCCTGACAGATCCCACTACAAGGTGGGAATAATTGGGCCCATAAAGGAAGTTGTGGTGGAGACTATTTACTACGACAGTGATTTTGCCAAGTGAGACCATCTCCCCCTTTGAAGATATCCTAGCTTTGTTAATCAATCCTCAAAACACTTTCCTTTTATGTGTGTCCCTCATCTCTCATGCGAGGAATACGCTTGGCAACACAGGATGGTCTTGGTCCCCTCATCACTGTTACACATTTCTTCTGTTTTTTGAAGCTTTGTTTGTTGTTTTTGGGGCTCGTGTCATTTCTTGAGTTTTTTGCTTCAGTGCAGAGCTCTCTGTCTCACGTTAGGTTTGAGAATTTCTTCCTCACTGCAGAATGTGCAGTCATTGTTATTTTCAGCACCCATTCTCCTGTTCAGCGCAGCTGCACAAACTGAGATCTCCACCTTAAATGGGACTGTGTCCCTTTATTTACCTTTGCGGACCTTCCCAGGAGTTTTTGTCATGGTTTACCATTATTTTTGGGCAAATCACCAATTACAAATCCAAATACCATTCCCCAAGGGGCTTTGGGGCCATTGCTGCTCATCAACAGGTCACCAATGGCACTAGGGGAGTTGTACCAATGGCATCAGTTGGCTCTTGATGGTGTCATTTCCAATTGTCTTTCCCTTCAGGCTGGGATTCCACAAAGCAGCATCTTGGAACCTATGTTATTCTTGATATATGTCAATGATCTGTCTGATTCTCTTGAAAACCAACTTTACCATTTTGCCCATGACTCTACCCGATGTAACGAGAGATCACTCTTGTGATCAGCCGACTACTGGAGAATCTTTTTCTTCAGACTTGGACAAGATGAGCTGTTGGTCAAGTCATATGCCCTCACATTGTCTCTCCACAACGATTAGCAATCAAACTATCCAATCCACTTCCCTAGAAAACCACTGGAAGAGGGGCAGTCCCTGGAATTCCTTGGCCTTACTATCTGCAATAACATTTTGTGGGAGGATCACATCACTAATCTAACATCAAAGGGTAGTAGTTGCCTAAATATTGTCTGAAGAGAAGAGGCATTGTGGAGGTGCACTGAGTTCATCACAGTGTACACGGTTTTCAGAGGGATGGATCTCCATGGAGGATGGCTCTCCACCCAGGGCTCGTGCCTCTGCGTCCTACCTTGCTCCTCTCGATGCGAAGCCACGGCCTTGCACACCATTGTAATCTTAAGACAGGAGGCGGATAAACAAGTAATGTCACTCACCCACCAGTGGCAAATTGGTGGCCTCTATTTTATACAAGCTTGCATTTGGCCTTGCTCCCCTTGCCCTCTCCTACTTCTGATATCCCTCGCCAATTAGCCACCCAAAGTCACACAATGTTCCTCAAGAAACCCTCACCAACCCCCACCCCTTTCTCAAGATGCAGGCTGGTTGCTCACCCGCATTAATTTGTCCCCTTATCTCAATTTTTGAATTGCCTCCACATCCGTTGTCTCATCATCCTCACTTCAGTCTTTCAAGAGTTCTGCCCATCACTACCTCATGCAGATCCACAATCTCTTCTCCACATACCAATTATTTTCCATTCTGTTTCACTCCAGGCCATTCATTGTTATTACCTCCGCCACCGAAGGTGAACGGAGGTTATGTGAACCCCTCTCTGTTTCTCTGTGAGCACGACATCTCAGAAGGTGATGGATGGATTCACACGAAACTTGGTGGACAGGTTGGGAGTGCCACTAGGAAGAATTGATTCGATTTTGGTGAAGATCCAAATTCATATCTGGATACAATAATTATTTAATTTTTAACTGATTCTTCACCATTGAGAGATGGGGCTAACAATGATATTGCATGATATCTCAAAAAATTGAGGATGGATTCGGATGAAACTTTGTGGTCAGATTGGGTGTGTGACAAAGATGAATTAATTTGATTTTTGTGAAGACCCGGATCTGGATACGAGAATTTTTAAAGTGATTCTTCACCATTCAGAGATGGGGCGAAATGATAGAGAGCATGATATTTCAAGAAGTTCTGGACGGATTCGGACAAAACGAGGTGGGTGAGTTGGGTGGGTGACAAGAACAAGCCAATGAGATTTTGGTTGAGGTCCGTTTCCAGATGCGGCCTATCAGTGGAATACAAAACGTAAACTGTTCAGCCTCGCGGAGGTGTGTGCTCTACCGAGTGCTGTTCTAGTTTGTTTGATTTTTGCTTTTCCTCCCTTTGTATGTTCATCCCCCTCCTCCACCTCATACCTTTGTATAATTTATGAACCTGCTGCCCTTTGTCATTTAACTCCTCTATGAGCCTACACCCTGAGATTAGAAGAATTCATTCACAATTCAAACCTTCATAAATAATATATTTTGGAAGAATCACTTCAATTGACAATTTTTTGATGGGAAACATTAATAAGTCATAAAATGAATCACAGTGTAAACTGTGCTCTAAAATTACCCACGTAAAATAAATGCACACACACACACACACACACACACACACACACACAATCAGAATCAAGTTGGATGATTTGTCAGCAATGAACTTGAACAGAATTAAAATCACTGTATGAATGTAAACCATGTGTGCAGCTGTTTATGGAGCCCAACACGTACTTTTTGACCAAGGAAGAGGGTTTTTGTTGACAGAACAGTGAATCCATCATTCACATTCGAGCCTTGGGTAGCGGTTACCTTTCCTTTGCCTTGGTTCTGTAAAATAAAGCTCAGGTGAGTTGGATGTGGAAACTTTATTTCAGTAATGGTTAGAGAAGACAATGAATACAGTAAAAGATTGCAAAAAAGAGAGATACGATCCGTGAACCCATTGGGTTCCCGTTGTGACAGCGGTTGATGAAATA
This sequence comes from Eptatretus atami, assembly GCA_035128595.1. Classification (NCBI taxonomy): domain Eukaryota; kingdom Metazoa; phylum Chordata; class Myxini; order Myxiniformes; family Myxinidae; genus Eptatretus; species Eptatretus atami. Next base: position 74,527,162 of record CM068957.1, on the reverse strand, counting down.
AATCTTTCAAGAAAAAAAAAAAGATAGCTCCAGCAAACTACATCACTGAGATTGTTTGCATTGATCAAATTCTCCCGAAGAGTACTTGACTGAATCGGGAATTGATTTTTTAATAATTTTTTTCATTGCCCGATTTGAACGAAACTTTATACTGCACACCGCAGGCGAATGCAAGTAAGGTGGCCCTAAAATTTTCCGCTGTTGTGTGCCGTTTTGGTGTGTTTTGGAACATACATACATACATACATACATACATACAAGATAAGCGTTTAGTAATATATATAATAGAATACTTATATATATATATATATATATATATATATATATATATATTTATAGTAGCAGTTTGTCGATATGCTTAATGTTATACTCCGTTCTTTATCTACTGGAGTGGAAATATCACGATGCGAATTGCAT